>CM037844.1:15388057-15862651 GCA_021234535.1 Stichopus chloronotus
GTGAGCAAATTATTGTTGCACAACAACTAACTGCATTTGCATCTGTGAGAAACTCATTTCTTGAAAAGGAGGCCACTGTCCTTTCTTAGTTTGAATGATCTATTGTTCTCTGTCCACAAACATTGGTTTTGAAAGTATGATTGGTTTCTTTCAAAACAAACACCTTATTTCCCTTTTTAAGTGCAAAAGACTTGTAAACATATCTCAAGAGTGCAAGGAAACTTTGACTGATCTCATAGTTGATGTATCTGTACCACAGTGAGTAAAATAAAAATGTGAGTAGTTGTTGGGAGAAGAGGGCAAAAGTCATTTGAAATTCATGTGGTTCAAATAAAAAAAAAAGCCTCATGAAGACAACATGGACAGGAATCTCATAGTTTTTGGTAGCGGCAATATCACATTTGAGGTCAGTATGGGTCAATTAAAAAAAAAAAAACTTGTAAACTCATGTATCACCAAAAGGAAATCTTTACTTCATAATTTAGGAGTGATATAGAATATCACATTAAACATGTTTTATGGATGTTGAAGATCATTATGTGAATATATGTGGTGGTGAGCAGCTGGAAAATCCATGGGTGGGAAGCATGGAAAGATTTCATGTATAAAAATGTTATGATCTTGGTTAGAACAAGTCTTTTTGCTTGGCAATTGATTATCGACACAACGAGGTGGTGCTACACATGGCCTCAAAGCTGGAATATGAGTTGCAAATTTGTCAGCAAAAATCAAATTCCGAGAAATATGTCATAGCCACAACAAAAAAGCTTTGTTTAAGCCTTATTTTGCATACATTCATATTCATGTTGAAACAAAGCGTGCCATTGTTGCACTGCTGGAAGGGAAGGGGCGCTGCAGTGGGTACTCACCAACCAAGTGACGACAACGTCAATGGTTCTGTTGAGTTCATCCTCATATTTATCTCTCACTGACCAAGGAAATGATGAAAGCACTGGCATTGGACAGCCCCACCCCAATGCTCCAATAGCAACTAACAGGTCATGCTCACCACTGTAATGGTGTAGGATGCCTCGCCATACTACTACCAATGCCACCAAAGAGTTTCTCTTCTTGCTGACACAACTGTCCCGAAAATAGCACAATTTAGCAAATTTTGATACCTACCTTACTCAGAAAAAAAAAAAATGCCATGCACATGTCACCACATGGCACCAGAGATGCCAAAAATAGCAAATTTTGTTAATTTGGAGTCGAGAGGGTTCAAATTTTGAAAACCTACTAAACAATATTTCAAGAAGGGAAGCTTGGTCAAATCTCATATATTAGTACATAAGTGTACCATATGGATTACATGAACCCTATTGTTCAGCAGCCAACAAAAGTATTCATCATGAAATCATCGAAACCACATTGCAATTGTATATTTTGATATTAATTGAAGTGTGGACATTATACTTTGTGAAGGGTGCAAGAAAAAAAAAAACTGCTCTTTGGGGATAATATGATCTCACCAATCAACACCCGTATCATGACTGGCAGATCCAACTCCTCTCTTTGAACGGAAAATTTTTTTCTCTAAGTGAATTTCGCTTCCCAGAAAGTAGTGGTTTTGATGTACAAAAGTGTGCATTTGTGTGAAATCAAGTTTGTTTGATTTTCATCATTTTGGGGGCCGGGCTGAAGGATAGGAGAAAAAAAATCAACATTTTAAATTCAATATTATGATTTTGTACCCGCAAATAGTCTTGTGTCAAGCTCTTTGCTAAATAGTTGAATTGGCCTACACACTTCCTTTCGTTCTTTTTTTTTTGGCTACTTTTCAATCTTGACTATTTGTTGATACAAGTCAATCCTCTTTGGCTGGGGCGGGCCATGGTCCATGGCTGTTCCCTAACCCCTCCCCACGTTGGATCTGTGAGTGTACCCAGGCCCGCGCATTCTCAATTACGGATCCACTTCGCCTTCACGTATCGTGAACCGTTCCCATTAGTGATTATGAACTCTTGGATTATTTGCGAGTCTGATGTGAGTTGACGATCGGTCCTAACAACCTACAATTCATGAAACTGGTATGTACTTACATGGTCAACGTACAGCACTTTTGCGTAGTACACAGTGGCAGTGCTACCATATGGTCAGGGGTCCCCCGCCCCCTGACCGACTCAAATGCCGTTCCTCTCAGCTTTTCACAAAAGAGACAAAGTAAATAGAAAAAGATAAGAATAAACAATGAAAGAGGAAGTAAAGAAAAATAGAAAATGCAAGTTTTGAGTACTTCAGCTCGTCCCGCCTTCGCATTCAGGAAATTATGTTGGTGTTAACAATTTCTGCCTTCAGATTCAAGTCAGCACATTATACTCATGAAATGTGCAAATTTTATCACACTTTTTCATCGGAAAAACTTCCAAATGAGATTGATTTTTCGTTAAAGAAAATATTGACAACATGATTTTCTGAAGCATATTATTGCTGAGCCTGGGAAGGACGATTTCCAGTAATCTAAGTTTGGGGGTTCTGAATTTTTTTTTTCTTTCTGGTGACAATCCACTCTAAACTATGCTAGATCTGAGCCCCTCTTAGAGAGTGTACAAACAATTCTCAGCTCACCCCAAATCAAAAATTCTGGCTGCAACAATGTGACAGGGGCATACTTATTTCCATATCACACTGTATCACACTCGTTTATGTCCCCTCATCCATGTTCCAGGGGCGTAGCCAGCCGGTGGGGACAACGAGCGGAGTGCCCCCATAGAAATTTTGGGGATGCGATGGATGATGTTGAAAAATAAAGGAGAACAAAAAAAAAAAAAAAAGAGAGGAGGGAGGAGGAAAAGTTGATTCAGTTGATCGGGGGGGGGGGGAGGGTACTGAGAAACTGACTTCACATGTGTGATCTTTTTATGTTGTTGCAAACTAATGCAAACAGATTAAAAACAGTTGAAAAAAAAGGTGTTCATAAATTTAAGGTGGCAAGTCATGATTTGAGGTTGGCGACACCATGAGCCTTCTGCTTATATGGAGTATAAGTATGCGGTAAGGGGATGGAATCCGCCGCAGAATGCTTGGCATAGTTAATTCCACGAAAGACACATTGGCAATGCGTCTCCACGAACAGTCGATCAAAACTTACATGTCATAGATTCTGAAAAAAATTAACGTTCCCCTGTTTCTTTCCTCCCCTAACGCTGAATTAGAAGAAAATCCCCCCAAGTATTGCTACTTGTCAGTACCAACTTACTCTGTTTCCAAGAAGAAACAATATTTTTTTCATATTACTATTTTGAAGAAGTACGTCAATTCTAACGCTTAAACATACGTCAATTCCACTACTTAAAAGTACGTCATTTTAGTTCATATTTTCATTAAAGTTGAAAACACTATGGGTGCATCCAACAATCTCATGATTTTCCCCTAAAAACAAAGCCTGTGTCACTTTGTTGTGTTAGGTAATGTTCAACCGCTGCCTCCATTAATTGAGATACTACAGGCATGAGATCCCTATTCCAAGGAAAACCCGGGAAGTGCCATTTCCGGCCATCTGGAGGGTTTGAATCGTCAAAAACTTTCTTGTACGCTCCGCGACAACCGATAGTGGCACTTCGCTTAGATAGTCCTCAGTCCCAGCACTGAGCACCCCCTTCCCTTCCAGTACTTTCCCCCCTGTAACCTTTATTTTATGTTCCTTGGTGCGTGCGTCAAAAAAGAAAATTTTGCACCGTGATTGGCCAACTGAAGAGAGAAAAAAATAATCCTTTTTAGTCAAAGGGGAGGGGATAGCCTATCGCACTCCCTAGACCTTACCTGGGGAGTCAATTTTGTCTCCTCACTAAAAAGCCCGACTACACCCCTGATTCATCCCCAGTCCAATATTTGTCAAGTGATCCAAGAATATATGAGAGAGGAGGCATAATTTATGTTTCCGTCATCATCTCAACCCATCTGCTATGTATAAACATTTTCATAGGTTTACTTTTGCTCTCATTAATTTGAGAACTTGCAAACATGAGATCCTCGTTTCAAGATTGTGCATATGTAGTTTGAAACACTCAGAAAGTGCTGTTTCCGGTCATCATGGGTTCCGCCTAGTTGTTGTAGGTTTGAAAAACCAACTTATAGTGGCGCTAGATAGTTACATAGTTCGTATTGATTCCTGTATAGGGAGGGTTGTGACAACTGGTTACTTGACACCATTTTGCCTTGAAAGGTGCGATCTAACTGATCCTTTGTAAAACATGATAAAAATCAAATTGAAATTAGGCATGTTTTTTTCGAATGAATAATCATGTACCACCGTTTGACTAACTTGCATGCATACGCCTACAATCTCTGCACAGGTGGACGCGAAATGTCTGATCGCAAACCTCTCTTTATAGGAACCGTAATAGTCCTGCTAGCTTCCCTCCTCCAATATCTTTAAAGAGCAGTGTGTATTTCTATTAGACAGCCCACCTAAAAGCCATTTACGCCCACTCCCACTGAAACTGCTAGCTCGACCACTGGCAGTACATGGATTTACATTGATCATTGCAATGCAGTTTATCTCGCAAATTTCTAATATGTTGCAAAGTTACAAATGGCGTCTCATAGCTACTGTGACTCCCGGGTCTCCTTCTAATGCTTACATTACTACGTAGCAAACTGTACCTCTGTACGTATGTAGGTAGCGCACTGCAGGGATAGATATAAACAAGGCTAGCTAGCTACGGGAGAACTTTATCGGGGTTAGGCTATATGCACACTGGGCGAAAGTCGAGGTGATGCGTGAATTCTTCACTTGGGAGGAGCTTTAGGTTGTACCCATAAAAGTAATAAATGGTGTAAGTATACTGCTGGTACCATGTTACATCGCGCGATATACTCATGACACTGTGATGGCTGTTTTGCTGATAGCGTACATGATTTGTAACGCATAATCCGAGGCACCTCCCACATTTTGGTCGTAGCCAAACTTAGCTCAGCTTTCTAGTTGTTGTTAGGCTTAGATCTATGCTAGGCTAGGACTAAAGTTCAGTTTACGAAGTAATATTAACAAACACCGTGATTTGCTGCTAAGTGCTAGCCTAGATTGACAATCATACACTACAGCTCATGTCCCTTGGCACTGGTATGTGCATGGCACCAGGATCATGTAAATTGTTGGTATGAAATATGTGTAGCATTAGGCCTAGGCTACTAACCATTAGGGTCTTACTTAGGTTAGAAGCAACACAACTTACCCGTAACTGCAAACATTTACCAGTATTGATGGCTACAGTAATTCAAAATCAGCCTTCTAGGCTAGAGGAAGCCAAGAACTTGCCACAAAAATGAAATTTATGCTAATTTTGCATCCAGAAAGTAACAAAACTGGTGTTGTGTTTATCATTAGCATTAGGCCTATTTGTTAACTATTTTTGTGGTTTTCAGTTGTTGCAGGTCCTAAATCTGATGGAAGCTTGCATGCCGTGAGGAATGCAATAGTCCAGTATGTAAATTTGTGAACTGCAAATGAAGTAAAATGAGCAAAGATAGGAGTGTTTGGATCAGAGAAGCATGTTACCCACATAACAATGATCAACAGGGTGCAAAGTTAGCTTTGCATTTGCAAGATATGATTGAATGTTATCGATTTACTGGAGCCCACCGGCATCAAATGTCGATGGGGTCTTGAAAACTGGGGCAGACAGCCATCTCTGGCTTATTTAGAGCGCCCTTCTTTTCTGAAAAATAGGATCGTTGATGTTTTTAAATCCATTGACTGTTGTGGCAGCGACAGCCTCCCGTGGCAGATTGCTCCATTCTGAAAGAATACTTCCTAATATCAAGTCTACAGTGGTGCTTCTGGAATTTAAGCTGATGACCTCTTGTTTTACTAACATCTGACAATTTAAAAAAAGTAGCCTGATCAACATTTTCCAGACCCTTAACGATTTTAAAAACTTAATCAAGTCGGCTCTTAGTCTACGCATTTAAAGAGAATTCAGACCACTTCTTTCAAGCCTTTCTTCATAACAGAGTAGACAAATCTGGAATCAATTTTGTAGCACCACATTGTACCTTTTCAATGTTATCAATATCTTTCTGTAGATAAGGGCGCCATGCCTGACAACAGTATTCCAGATGTGGTCTAACAAGAGATTTGTACAATTTCAGTATATTACTACTACTTTTACAATCATATCTTCTACAGTATTAATAATACCAAGTACCTTGTTGGCAGAGCTCACAGCCTTAGCACACTGTCTACTAGGGCTCAATGAATTATCAACCTATATCAACCTAAAACACCTAAATCCTTCTCATACTCAGTGGTTTCAACTTGAACACCACCAATAAAGTAACTGGCGTGAGCATTAAATAGCAATTTGCCAATGGCAAGACCATTTGTACAGTGTATCCAAGTCCTGTTGCAACTCAGTCACTTTACCCATGGAAAGAACATCAGAAAAACCCTTAGTATCACTTGCAAACTTCAGTACTGAATTATTCAAACTGGCATCCAGATCATTAATATACAATATGAAAAGAATAGGACCTAACACAGATCCCTGCGGTACGCCACTAGTCACTGGAAGCCAATCGGAAAATGACCATTTAATACAACACTGTGCCACCTATTATCCAGCCAGTTTTCTATCCAATCAGCCACTACTGAACCAATACCATGAGCTTTGACCTTCAGAATAAGCGGCTTGTGAGGAACTTTATCGAAAGCTTTACTGAAATCTAAATAGACAACATCTACAGGATGACCTTCATCAACCTTTCGAGTAACAACTCCTAGAAAGCAGAGAAGGTTGGTAAGACAAGTCCTTTGTGACCTAAAACCATGCTGAGAATCAACTATCATATCATTACCCTCCAGATGGCTAACAGTACTTTCATTCATAATTGATTCCATCACTTTACAGACCTGGGCAGTCAAGCTGCCCGGTCTATAACTACTAGGTTGCTTCTTACGACCTTTTTTACACAAAGGAGTCACATTTGCTAGCTTCCAATCCATAGGCATCTGACTACATTGCAAACTCTTGCTGAAAATAATGCTTAAAGGCATGGAAATGACTTGAGCAAGATTTCGTAACACAACCAGATAGATATCATCAACTCCAGGTGCTTTGTCAGGACGTAGATTCTGCAACTTCTGGAAAACCACCTCCTGAGAAACATCTAAATCATATAGAGCATGAGTGACACCACTGACACCATTGAAAACTGGAAGATAGAGCATGAGTTACACCACTGACACCATTGAAAACTGGAAGATTATTGACATCTTTTGTAGTGAACACCGAAGAAAAGTACTCATTTAACAGTCTGGCATTGACATTATCATCCTGAACTGGACGTCTATTTTCATCGATCAATGGACGCACTACATCTTTGGTCTTTACCTTACTACAAACATACCTGTAGAAGGCTTTTGGATCATTCTTCACATTCTGAGCCAACTTACTTTCAAAATGGGCTTTGCTAACCTTACAATTCTAGTAGCAGAGTCAAGTACACTTTTGTACCTTACATGATCATGATAGCTACCAGTCTGCTTTTAAGTTTTCCAAGCTCTCTTTTTCTTCTTCCTTGCTACTTCCACATTGAATCACCACCAAAGTGGCTTAAGTAAAACTTTGTGTAAGCAAGCTCATTATTTTAAAATTACATTTAATTGGTGCAGTTTGGAACAAATGATAACATTTTGTGGAACAAGTGAAACGTTTGAGCTGCAGCTTTTAGAGCCTGCAGGGGTGGATTAAATCAATCTACGCACATGTATGACTTCTTGGCCTGAGGACTAGACATCCAGCCCATGTGTAAAACCAGTATGAATATTTTAGTTGAAGTAAAATCCTATGCCTGCATTTAACTTTCCACACAACAGGAATTTGCATTGAGTGTACCTGTATCATTGATCCTCAAGTACAGTAATTTTGTGATCAGAAACACTATGCCTAGTCTGGATACTTTTTTTTATTCCATGTGGTATAAAGGACTTCACCTAGTCGCAGAACACCATCCAATTATCCATGGAGCATACCCTGCAAAAGTGTTGGACTTTGCAGTGAGTCAAATAGAATGGAAATTTTACTTAAAAAAAAGTCCAGCTTTGCATACTTTGGAGTGGCTCTTTGGATTTGAAGTCACAACAGTGTATTGAAAGTAACTGCACTGCAGTGAAAGACTTCTCACCGCACAGTGCTGCAGCATTTATGCTGTGTGTGACTCGTGGTATACTATGAAGCCGGAAGAAGTCGGCTGTGAAGTGAAAATAATTGTTGTGTTGGAAATTTGCAATTGTGCTGTATTTCACTGTGGCCTGCCAAATATTGAATCATTCCCAGAGCTGTAAAGCATGTTTATTTCCAGGGAAGGGAACCTGCAATTTCCACAATTTCTTATAATATTTCTGTACAAAAAAAAAGGAGAACAAAGAATAGAACACAAATTAGCAGTGTAATATATATAGTAATATCTTTATTTTCCTGAATCAGTGATAAAATGGAATCAATCTTTCCATTCCTCATCTTTTCTCTGTTCTAGCTTTTTCTTTTTGACACTCTCTGCGCATGTTGTAGTTCATTTTTGTCATTACATTTCGAAATAAGACCACGGTTGAAAACCACACTTACTGTGCAACATGCATTCCATTGCAGTGATGTTGCGAAAATTATCCTCGTAGAACTTTGTAGATTATACACTTATGTCAGGTTTCTCATTTCTTTTACAGTAAGTAACAGTCACCATGAGCAGTGACGAGGAATCAAAGGGTTATGTTGTGAGGATCCGGGGTCTTCCATGGTCAGCGTCTAAATCAGATGTTATTTCTTTTTTCTCAGGTAAGATGGTTTCCTCAAAATATTTAGAGCGTACCTGTGTTGCTGTATTACTTTTCTGAAGTTGCTGCAAGTCAGTGAGATCACAATCTGTTGTAAACTTGTGTTGCAGTAGCTGCAATGACCAGAATTTTCTAGTGAGACAAGTAGTCAGTGTACCTTATTTTGAAGGAAATAGAGAATGTAAGCAACTAAGGGCAATCCAGAAATCTGGCCTCGGCGTTTTGCACTGCACTTGCCCCGCAGTGCATGATTGTGGAACTCTGTATTGTGATGCAAGACTGCTAAATTTTATGCCAAGTTACTGAAATTTTTCAAACAGAATCCTTGTGTGACTTGGTAGTAAGTTAGTAACCTGCTACAGATTGTGATCATACTGTAAATATCACAAAATACCATTTGAGAATGAAGACTTCTGAAAAGTGTGGCAGTTAGGCATGGTTTAAAACTAACCAAGGTATTTATTGATCAATCAAAATAGATCAAAGCTTTGTGAAGTATTCCTATACTTGAAAGGTCATTCCCACGTAGTGAAGATGGAGATCGCCAGCTACCCTGAAACGGACCCACGTTAACATTGCCATAACTACATCATTTTTAAATGAGATATTGTTGCTCGACAGACAGTAAAATTGTAGACGAATCAGATGGCGTGAAACTAATCTACGGTAAAGATGCCCGTCCAACCGGTGAAGCCTTTGTGGAGTTCTATGATCAGAATGATATGGACAATGCATTCAAAATGCACAAGAAACACATCGGCAAAAGATACATAGAAGGTATGGTGGAAAAGATAATTTACTTGTTATTCATTTTCAGACTTTTCTTCAGGTTATGTTTACAGGGTGTGCCGTACAAATTTTGGGATGCAGTTACAGACTGAGAAAGACATGTGAATCACACTAGATAAATAGAGGAGACTGTTATGATTGCTAGTGAACGTGTGATTCATATTAGCTCTCCCTCTTGTTATCTTTGAATTATAACTTTCAACGTACGTAGAATCTCTCAGTATCAGATGTCGCAGTGTACTTTTACTAGAAAAACTGCATTGTATTGCACTGCAATTTCACAGTTTTGTAAAACATAAATGAAATGTGTATTCACTGTTAGGTTTGTAAAGGAGGTTTGAAGAAAGAAGCTTGCCTGTACAAGTGGTCACCCTTTAAGAACATTTAGGATAAACAGGAAAAATACACTTTCATGAAGAAGGCGGATGACATTGATTGCTTGTGATTGTTTGGTTTTGTTTAAATGATATGGAATTAATTTATTCTACATATAGTAGACTGACATCTAGCAGGCAGGGTGTAGCATAGAGTAATGCATTTATTGTGAAATGGGGAGGGACAGCAGATGTTGTTATGGAGGGAAAGATGTTCTGAATGGAATAGGGTACCCTTTAGTCACCACATTAGAGTTAAGAAACTTCACTACTACAAGGTTAATCCACTGAAAGCTGAAGTAACACCTGAGAACTCCATCTTTTCCCACAGTATACAGATCACAGAAGAGCGAAATGGATTGGGTAATGCAGAGAGCTGGCGAGGACGCTGTGAAGCCAAAAGAAGGGCAGTGTGTCAGGCTCCGAGGACTTCCGTATGGGTGCACTAAAGAGGACATAATACAGTTCTTCAGCGGTAGGACAGCCCTCTAACAATTTCTCACTTGGCTACATTAGCATCTCTCTCATTGCTATGATTTACTTTTTGTCCATCAGTGACAAAAAATTTCTTTAGAAACAGTTTGATAGAAACATTGCTTGCTGCTTGATTGTAGCATCAATTAATATTTGACATAGTCCATGAAGAGATGAATGTCGTGAGCTGGCAGATCATCGCTGTTGTTTTCAGAATTAAGTGGTGAAATTTAGTTTCAACAATTCCAGTAAAGCGTTATTATTAATGCAAAACCCAATTTGGTTTAGAACATTGGTTGCCTGCAGAGTTATAAGTGTGGTGCTATACAATGTATCTCAGAGATGTGCATTAATACAGAACAAAGTATGTGTTCTTGATTGGTTTACATGAATGTTCTCATTCAGACTGTCAGTATGTTGCTGTATGTTGCAGAGCTGGCTATGTCGTTGAAAACTTCAATCCCAGAGGTAACTGCTAGAGGCTAGAGGGAATTCTTTGTTGCATTATTTATATACCAAGTAGATTAATGTATTGGTATCGAGAAGTAATGTTGATTAATTTTATGACATGCATGTTCAAGTTACCGTTGATGAATCAACGTGATAAGTATGTATGAAGTAAGCATTGCTTAGTGAAAATGGCAGGTATGTTCTGATGTTAAACATCGGACATTAAAATAGAAATACTTGTCCGATGTAATTCAGAAGTGACTTCAATGGAGTTATGAGGACGACGAGGAGAATCGTATTGTGGCAGGGCTTCATTGGCTTTCAGAAATAGTTGCTGGATAATTACCTCCTAGACAAATGCCCTCTGGTCTTTTACCACCAGGTGAATTAGCACCCCCTAGGGTGCTATTTTCCAGGGATATGTGTTTGAGGTATTCGTCCAGTCGTACCAGAAATTCCTTTTTAAATATTTCTGAGTCATTACTTGAAGTGTGTTGAAATACATCCAAGATTTTGTTGAACAGCATTAACAATTAAATTGTGATGTACAAAATAGATTTTGCTGATGTCCGTAGTCAAACGTTTTGTCCAAGTATTTGTTCCTTTCTTCCCCTGCTTATCCTTTGGCTTTGTTATTTGCAGGGTTGGAGATCAAGGCCAATGGCATCACCCTTATGACCGACATGAATAGACGGCCTACGGGAGAGGCATATGTCCGCTTCGCCTCCAAAGAAGAGGCTGAAAAGTCCCTGAAAAAGCACAAGGAGAAGATTGGACATAGGTGAGATTGGGATGGTATTTCAGTTAATTTCAGAAGAGATAATTGGATTTAATTTTTACTTTGGTCATGGGTAGTAGTATTTTCACAGTGAGCACTTGGGTAAAGGCATTCATTGTGGACGTTTATGAAAAAAAATTCCAGGATTCAAAAGAAAAGATCATTCAGTGATATTATTTCTCATGTTTCAAATCATTGCATATGTTTTTTGATGTGAAATTATGCATACATCAAAGAACAGAGTGCTCCAAAAAGACCATCCCCCCACCCACCAAAAAACAGAACATAAGTGATTACTTCATTTTCAAGACGTCACCTAGAATAGCATCTAGAATAGTTCCCTGGTCACTGTGCAGCCCCTGGCAAGTAAATTGTCTGGTAGGCTCAGGAGGGGAGGTCAGGGGCATTTTTACAAGCATATTGATGTGGAATCACTGTGTCACAAAAATTCTTGACAAGTTCAACAAACATAATATGTGTTCTCTGACAGAGGGAATTGCAGCATATGAAGATATGTGCAAAAAAAGGGAAAAAACTAAATCTACTGTTTGTCTATTTCTAGAGGCTACTGAACAATCTTGTGTTGTTGTATGGAAGTTGAGAAAGTATCTGTTTCATCTGCTCATTGCATGTGATGTTGCAGATGACTGAATTTGAAGAATTTTGCTTCCAATTTGATTGATTTCAAAAGTTGAAAGATGTTATAATTATGAAAATTATATTTTGTAGTCATTTCTTTTTTTCATTTAAGAACTGCCCTTCTTCTACTTCTTGGTAAGACAAGTAACATTTTCACAATATTTCAAAATGCTTGGCAAAACTAAAGTAACACATGGGGATCATAAGTTTGTGTGTGACGCTTTGTATCTGAAGCTACTGTTGCTATGTATGGTATCTTGTCAATAGAGTACCTGCTTGTTGGTCGGTTTGTATGATAACATTGACCTCCCACATAATGATTTTGTTTGCAGTTGAACTCAGTTGTTTGCTACAGATGCGCCATTCCTTATTGAATACATTTGTTGCAAAAAAAAAACACAAGTCCAAAAAATAAAAAGAAGTCATATTTAACAAAATTGTGGGCTCACATTTTAAGCCCACTAGGTTTTTGTTTCAAGCTAAGAGCAAAATGTCAATTTATGTACTGCAATTTATGTGTATACACGACAACCCTTTCCCCATGTTCATAACAAGTTCTCACTGATGTTTCAGGGTTTTCAACTCACTGATGTTTCAGGGTTTCCAAAGTAAAGAGTTTTGCCCCTTGTGTTTCAGGTACATTGAGATCTTCAAGTGTAGCCCACAAGAAGTCACCAGCGCGACCAGCAACATGCGCCGCGTGATGCGAGCACCAACCTTTGACCGTCTACCTCCTATGCCCCCCATGCCTGGATTTGGGTTGCCACCACCTATGAGAGGTGGCCCTGGTATGGGAAGAATGAGGGGTGGTGGTTATGGAGGTAGGTAAACTTAATTTTCACTTCAGTGTAGTTTTTCATGATGGTGTGTGTGTGCATATGTGATGCCTTGGCTTGTAAACACAATGTCTCTAGAAGGGAAAGGTGCCCAAACTTCAGAGTTGGTGTATAGGTAGTCCATTGTAGGTAGATCCCTACTGTTTTTCATGAAGATCAAACATCATTTGAGGTCACCAGAGCTTAAAGTGTGAAAACCTATTAAGGAAGATATCTCAACAACTAAATGTTGCTGGAACTTTATACTTCTGGTATTGGTAGCCCCTGATAAGTAGATAATTGCTGTCATTTTTGTGTAGGTCAAATGTCATGTGAGGTCAACAGAGGTCGTAGTGTGAGAACCTTGTATACACATCTTAGTAAGGGAAAGTTGCTGCAACTTCAAACTTTATGTGTTGGTTGTCCCTTGTGAGTAGATGATCCCTATTGTTTATCATAAAGAGAAACGGTCACTTGAGGTCACCAGATGTTAAAGTCTGAAATCATTGTAAGTAGATGATCACTATTGTTTTTCATGGATGTCAAAGGTCACTTGACGTCACCAGAGGTTACAGTCTGAAATTCTATGAAGGAACATATCTCAGCAACTGTATGTTCTTAGAACTTCAGACGGTTAACATAGGTAATTCTTAATAAGTACATTATCTCTGCCACTTTTCATGAAGGTCAAAGGTCATTTGAGGTCACCAGAGGTTAAAGCCTGAAAATATGTTGAGATAGATATCTCAGCAATTGAATGTTGCCGGAACTTCAAACTTAGTGTGTTTTTAGTCCATTGTAAGTAAATGATCTCCATCTTTCTTCAAGGGGATCGAAGGTCGTTCGAGGTTACTTGAGGTTGAAGTATGAAAACTAATTAAGGAACCTATATCTGCCACTCATTGCTGCTGGATCTTTAAACTGTTAGCATCGGTAGACCTTGATGATTAGACAACCTCTGTCATTTCTTATGGAGGTCAAGGTTCATTTTGAAGTCAGTTGAGATTATAGTTTGTAAACTTGTAGACATGGTATCCAACAAAGAGGTAGGTTTCGGAACCTCAAAATTGGTATGAATTGCACTTTGTTTTCTATGAATATTGGCAAGGAATTTCAAAGTCATTCGACTTCTGATTATGTTGATATTTCTCTGTGTGCTTGGAATGATGCCAGTGTGAGTCATCGAACACATGTCTCTACATCATCGTGCCATTTAACAGTGGACGTCAGTCAGCTAAGGAATGTTGACGATGTAGATCAAACGTGTGGTGCTAGATTGCTGTTTTGTTCTTGATTTTGATGATTATTGAAACCTTTTGTAAATCACGACGGGGTCACGATCGGCTGTGTCATCACCACCGGTCCTCACACATATTCTGGATTTGTCTTTTGCTTTACTTCAGTCACTTTTTTTTTTTCATTGTTTGTCAGGATACCTCGAAGCATATCGAGGACTTGCCCTGTTTGACAATTTTATGGACTACGCAGGATATGGGAACCCGAGAATGGGGCCGATGGGACCGATGCCACCAGCACAGCCTATGGGACCAAGGATGCCAGGGGCATGGGGTGATAACTCAGGTATGTGGGATCGTCTACAAATGGACTTTCCGTGTAAAGTAATTTTGAAGGAAAGTATAGAACTGACGTGGACCTGCGTAGGTTTTAGAGAAGGAAAACAGAATTTGCTAAAACTATGTTGTGAATAATCTGTTCTTGTATGTTAGTGTATGCTTTTAGTGAATTCTATCACATGTGAGTTTGATCACTCCCTGGGATTTTTGTGTGATACATGAGCAGTGTTTGCCAATGTTACTAAGATGTATATTTGCCATATTAACATGTATGTTCGCAGGTATATTCCAGTAATCCATCGGAAATCAATTTCTTGGTTATAGGGCTCATTGCTCGCCTTACTTCAAGTGAAGGCATTGCAGAGCTGTCGATGTGAGTTGTTGGCAAAAAAACATTGGCATTTTGTTTTACAGTGAAAAATCATCTCAATGTCACCATGACATAATAAGTTCAGCTGCCTTGAAAATGAGAACCCTTGAAAGCACTCATCTTCCAGTTCAAGGAACAAAGTGTTCAGCCAGTACATATTGCGTATGCATAATTATGTCTGTTTCATAATTAAGTTCAAAACGTTCAATTATATGTCATATTTTGCATTTCAATGTCTCAGATTTTTAAACCATGTTGCGGATGCTACTTTTGTATCCTCAAATTGTGTGTCGCTCTGCATGTTTTGCAAAACTTTTGGTAGACGTTGCTCTTCTTTGAACAGTGTGTGTGTGGGTAATTTCATATCGTACGTTTAAGTATTGAAGAAGATGGGACATTCGTGTGTGACATTTCCATTCGCCTTGAAGGCGTAACTGGGATTTGGCTCCTTTCGATGTCTCCTCTTTCATGCAAGTTAAGCCTTGTGGTTCGTTTTTCTTCTGTAGTATGTTATGACATCCCATCGTTCTGTCACACCATAAATCATTCCAGCAGTGAGCAGATCTTCTACATCATGCAGTCAATAGGCTCGGCCAGTCTATTAAAAGCAGTTCACTTTTTCAATGATCGGCAGTCACACAGGGTTCAGAACAGGTTTTTTTTGTTACCATGTATTTTATGCGAATGTTTTGAACGTCCTCTGACCTACTGTATCACAGATTGCCCCATTATGTTGGATTGATAGGAGTTAGTCTACTGACAAGGAAATTTGAAATGAATACTGATGCCTGGCTTAAAGGTAGTGTGATATGCATCTAGAAAGGAGCTCACTTGATTCAAAATTCGAAGAGCAAAACCCTGAGTCAAAATCCGTTGATATTGTGTTTCTATCTGCTACCAATTTTGATCTGTGACTATTCAAAGTTTGATGAAAATGCAATATGATTGTGTGGAGAGTGTTGCTTAGTGTCGGTGTTTTTTTGTTAGGCCTATATATATTATCTCTGAATTGCTTAATTATACTGGGTTCTCATTTGCAAGTGATACCAGTAGCTGTAAAGAAGAAAATACATGCTCCCAAAAACAAAGACCTGGAGGCGTATGAAATTTTCACTTGCCCTTGAAATAAATGCTAAGTAAACAAAGGATAACATAAGACATTTCAAACAAGTCCATCTCTATACATCATATATTTGCATACTTAGTTCATGTTTATTCATGCTGCAGTTGTAAGACAGGAATTTGCTTGTGAAATCATCAATATTTGATGGATTTTGATGAAGTTTGTGGCTATTTGCAACATTTTTGATGATCAATTTAGAGTCAATATTCCAAAATGTCATTTTCATGTCAAACAACCTTACAACAGACAGGAACCTCCCATGGTATGTGGCAGTTACGTTTTTCAGCAAGTCCTGCAAAACTGTCTGTTTTTCTCATTTCTGTCTGTGATAGGGATCCTGTTACTTTGTACTAGGTCAATGAGTTGAGTTTAAGTGTAGACACAAACAGGTCCTTTTTGTCTTTGTCTCTGTTACAGGATACGGCTACCCCGGAGGCGGCGGTGGAATGGGTGGGGGAATGGGCATGAGTGGGGGAGGGAGGGGAGGCTCAGACTTTATAAGCAACACAGGGCATTATGTACACATGAGAGGAATTCCTTTTGCTGCCACCCAGCAAGATATTAAAGAGGTGATATATGTAATAACCAAGAATTTTTTTCTTATTTTTTTTAAGAGTGACTAACAGTAACCCAAAGGCAACATTTCACTGTTTTGTGGAATGCTGATTTCTGCTTTCTAAATTTGACTTGATTTACATTTTGTGAAAGGAATGTTTTATTTTGCATAGCTGCAGTAGAATTCTGTTTGGTAGAGACAATGGAACATGAAGATTGTGTCAACTGATTAGGTTTGGGTTATAGAGTCTTGCTTCACACATGTCACTTGTGTGAAATGATATTCATTTTTTACATGATGAAAACATACTGGGATTTGTATATATTTGGATTCTCAGATTTTCCTCCTAAAGTTTTTTGTTGTATCAATTTTTCATGTTTGCCCTATATTATGACTCCTGTGATTTTTTCCTATTTCCACAAAATGGTGAACTCTTGCCTTTACATTAACCCTAAGGGGGGTGCAGAGTTTATGATTTCAAGCCAGTGTCTTTATCGTGGGTGTTCTCCATCAACATCCCTTTTCTATGGATTATCAAAGACTTTAAGATAAACTTATAAATTAATTATAGAAAGGACATGGATGTCTGAAGTCCGTATGTGGAATTCATGAAATGCTTTGATAGGGTTAAATCAGATGGGTACTTTGGAGTGTATGGTGCTACGCAGGTATGGGATTTATTGAATCTTTACTAATTTATTTAATATATTGTAAAATGTTAATTTCAGTGCTGAAGATACTTTTGTGACAGGGAGCGAACAATAAGTTATTAATTCCTTTGGCAACACCTTTACCACAGCCATGGATGTGTTTTGCTTTGGTTAATGTCCAACGGCATCTTCCCACTCACATCTTCACATTGTAGCACCATTGGCACATCTGTGCCGTTTTAAATTGTACTCAGTGCACGAATGGCACGGCATAACGGCAATGTTGCTCCTTTTCAGTTCTTCAGCGGAGTAGCAATTCCAACCAACATAGTCTTTGGGTTCAATGACAATGGTCGAAAGAACGGGGAAGCCGACGTGGAGTTTGCCTCTCATGACGAGGCCCTGAGTGCCATGTCGAAGAACAGAGAGTACATTGGACCGAGATATATTGAATTAAACTTGCATTCCAACCCAAGGAGGAGAGATATGGCTGGACTCGGTGATAGAGACTACAGCAGCAGAATTGGTACTATAGGTCTTTTGTCACTTTTCTGTCTTATTTTTCCGTCTTCTGCTGCTTTATTTTCTTTCTCCTTTTGACTTACAAGTATGTTTATTGCTGAACAGGGTTCTAACCAGAGGATTTCTGATGCCATTCTGGGGGGGGGGGCTCAGGGGGAGGGGTTCAAGGGAAGAAGTTCCCTTAGAATTCTTGTTTGCAGTTAGAATATGCTGAGATGGCAAATTGTGCAATTTACTTCTGCTTGATGTATAGCTTTACGATGGTTTATATTTCCATGAATTTTCATACATTTTCCGTGGAATTTTCATTGTATTTGGACCAACTGGTAGTCTGGCTGTTTGCTTTGCATTCCTGTGAGCAACGTCAGTTTTGGCTACAGTCTGCTGCTGCCCTCCAGAGTGGCTAGAAGCCTGTTACTGTGCTTATATGCCAAAAACAGAAGGCAGAAGGAGTTACTAATTTTGTTGAATCTCATCCTTTGCAACCAAATGTGTAGAGGATGCACTAAGTCCTTTTTGCTCACCTGCTGTTCTGTCCATGTACCATTGCACAAAGTTTAATGTTGACTAACTCATATTTATGTCTATAGGTGCTCTCCATCAGTGTGTTCATATTACATTACTTTAAGTTAGATTCTAACTCATATTTACCTCTATTGGTGCTCTCTGACTGTGTATCTATAGTACATTGAATACTTGAGTTAGATTCTTACAACTCATGTTTGCTTCTATTGGTGCTCTCCAACAGTGTATTCATATAACATTACTTGAGTTAGATGCTGACTAACTCATGTTGACTTCTATCGGTGCTTTCCCACATTTAACCCATATCACATTGCTAGGGTTGGCCGGTGACTGATTTGTGTTTACCTCTGTTTGTGCTTTCCCAAATTTCCCTCAGTTTGCTCATATCACATTGCCAGACTTGGACGGTGACTGACTCGTGGTTACTTCTGTGGGTTGTCTGTCACACTGTACCCATGTCACATTATAAGAGTTGGGCAGCAACTAACTCATATTTTCTTCTATAGATGTATGGATTTTCTTCTATAGATGTTTTCCCATAGTGTATCCAATTATTTCTGAAGAACAAATAACTGAATGAGAAACTTATTTTTCGAAAAGGAAGCTACTGTCGTGCCTTAATTTGAATTATCTATCGTTCTGTGTCCATAAATATTGGTGTTAAAAATTTGATATTTTTCCCTGTAGAGTGAAAACAATACTTCCATTTAGTTTACGTCATTGTTTGCCTCTAATGTTTACAGGTTATTTGTAGTTTCAAACAGACTGCTTGCTTAGGAAACAAATGTCGTTTTCAATGAAAGGTACTTTTGATGCCATGAAAATGTTTCATGGAGAAATGTCACTCAATGAGCAGTCATTGACCCTGTTAAACCAGGAGAGAATTTGCAGCTATGAGTCTCAAACCATTTTTATGACATTGTTTTACACTCAAACCACTCAGCTGTTGATCGGTAAACATTATTAGAGAGTTGATTTTGTTTGATAGAACGCGATACATACACAGCAGTGACCACACTTGTAGTTGTAGGAGTCTTTATAATTTGACATGGTCATGGTGGTTTGTTGTGACAGTGACCATTGATTTGACACATGTAACATTCCCAGACATAGTGACTTGTTGTAACAAGTGACTTGTATCTCTGCTAGACCTTTGATAGTTCTTCTCAAATTATGGGGAAAGTACAAGTGATTGTACTCATAGGGAGGTAGAAGGGACATAGACCTTGCTGCTCTTGTAATTACTTCCTTGCATTTGCGCTGAAATGTCGTCATCAGCGATAATGCATTCTGCTATTTGCTTTCATCGCAATGCTACTTCTCATGTTAATACCCGTCATTCTTGCATTTAGTCTCTTCACATTAGGATGTATTTAATTTATATCATAGTCATGCTTTAATAACACATATGAGAAAAAAAAAATGCTGATGGTTCTGCCGACAGATAACTATGGTGGTGGTTTTGGTGCAAATGAAGGAAGATCAGCTGATTATGGTGGCAGCAGTGGCTATGACAGCGGTGGCGGCAGTGGGAACTATAGCCGAGGTAGTAACAACTACAGCAGTGGCCATTACTCAGAGAGTGGCTATAACAACAATAGTAATTATGGAAGCAGCTATAACAGAGGTGGTGGTGGCGCCAAAGGGGACTACAGCTCCGGAGGTGACATGAGTGGCCGTTTCAGTGCATCTGGTGGTGGAAACTATGGTGTAGGAGGTGGTAGTGCTTACTCAGGTTTGTTCAATACTCGTTTCTCGAATTATTTAATAGCGTTATAATTCTGAATTGGGAAAATGAGTTTTGGGCTTTGTGCTGTTTACCATTGATTGAAATCTCTTGTGGATTATGCGATTTTGTGTGTTATGTCTGTGTGCCCTTTTAAAGTTCATGTGGAATAGCCTGTCATGTTTGCCATACGGACAATAATGTAATTGAAGACATGGAAAAGACATCCGGAGCACACATGAATTGATGATGGCTGATATGGAATAAATGATACAATTGAAGATGTGGAAAAGAAGTAGTACGTAGCACACATTAATTGGTGATGGCTGACATGCAAGAAGTCTTAAAACTTGTCGCTAATTTTAACATTCTGTAAACTCTTCAGTGATAAATGAGTGAAAGACCGTTACTCCCATCCCACAATCTCATTTCATAACAGAACATTCAGGTAGAAGTGGTTCTATGTGCAATTTTCGTCAAGTAGAATGATAGTTCTAAAATCTCTTGCTAAAGTAAATAATAATGTGTTTGCTCTTGACATTCTTTTCTTTTTTTTGTACTTTCTGGACAGGTGGCTCAGGATACTATGGTGGTAACCAGTCTGGTCAGTCACGTGGTGGCAGCAATGGGATTGGTGGTAACTATGGTGGTTACTAGTTGGATAAATACCCTGTAGACGATGTACCAAATTCACCAAGAGAGATGGGTATGTTTGGGGGAAGGGTATTCTCTGTAAAGCAGGGAGTTGCCCTCATTTGGCAACAGGTTTGTTGCACAAGATGGGGGTTGTTGTAAACCATTTATTTTAGCATTAGGTGGGTAGGACTATGTTTTTTTTTTTTTTATAGACTGACCAGTTGTAGTGATATTTGTTTGAACTATTTAGTTTAGGGTGGACAAAGTGTTTCAGATAAGGCTCTAATGCCTATTTGCAGGATATAGCCTGTTGTCATTGGGTCAGAGTTACTGACTGGGCTTCTGTTACATGTGTGTGTTGTTCTTGTTGTCAAATACGCAGCTGTTATGCTGTCGTTCTCAGCTTGTGAATGGACTCCGAAGATGGGAATAGTGTATTTTAGTGTCTTCAACGTGGCATCTCTGTTGCCTGGAAAAAACTATCATTATCACCTCATATTTGTATTTATATTTTGAAGCAAAGTTATATTATTTTTCAAACCTGATGGAAAGTGTGACATAGAGATTTTGTGGTTTGTGATTTCATTCTATATTCTCGTGAAAGGTAAATTCGTCTGTTTTGAAAGCTTTTTGAATGACTTTTTGCAAGGAAGGTTGATTTTCCATGTCATTTGAACTGGTTAATCAATTCACAAGATACCATAAATATTAAACTTTTGTTCACTAGACAATCCAGCTAAAATTTATGGACTGATAATATGTTCTATTGGAGTATGCATGCTAGCATTGAATGTTAACGTGCACATTCTCACCAGAAACATATCACAATCCACAAGTTCCTGTATGAGGGATTGAAAACATTTTGCACTTCCAAAAATGGGTAATTCCATATGGAATTTGATACAGCTCTAATTTACTCTCCAAGGCTGTTATTGTCAACCATTGTTCCACACTTTAAGCCATCCAAGAGTAAGTTCCATATTCGAAATACGGCTGACATAGTTGCTTCATTGATTGCCCGCTTTGCCTTTTCTAAAGGCTGATTTTAAATAAATAAATCTCATTCACTAAACGAAAGCTTTGCAGGTAGTGAAAAGTCTCAACATTTGGTAAAATATTTGTAGACCATTTCACGTCCAAGCACAAGGCCGGAACAGTCACTAATACCACTAAGATAGTGTGGAGATAGAGGGATGTTTATGTTAAACATGTGTTGATGCCTGTAAAGTAATATCAGAACTTCAGATACGCAGACTGCCCGCCAGAATGCCACTTAGCTATGTCTGTGAAGCTTTGCCCTTCTATTTCTAACTGAAACAATCTTTGCAACAAACATTGGTAACAACCATTCATTAATACTAAAATCATATAAGGGCATTATACTGGCTGCTATAATTTTCCAGCAGCAGAAACTGATCACAGGCAGGTCATTTTCTGGCAGATGAAATTAGCTAATAGTTTGCTATATTGTTATCACGTAACATTGTTTACTTTCTTCAGTGGTTCGATCTCTATTATGAATTTGATATCCAGCGTATCGTGAAGCTGCGGAATGATTTTTTGATTCCTCATCTGCTGTGTAAGCAGAACATCGTTGAATGAACTGCGAAAAGGATCTGGAACTTTGCCTTCAAACATTGTCCATTGTTTTACCGACCTTAAAGGAAGGTGTTTTTCGTCTGCCAGAAAAATTCTTTTCTTGACTTTCAAATTTGTCAGTCCATGCAATCTTCTGCAAATCTGTTTTGTGGGTGATGTCTTTTGTACGAAAGAAAGTTGGACAGCTTATTTAAAATTAATTCATAGAGGAATCTGGCATATAAAGGTGGGAAGTTATAAACATTATGAATTCATAGATGGATTGAAGGGTAAATCAGTCCACCAAAAGGCCTGGTTTCACGCAATCAGTTCTATAATCAATTCTTGTCATGTGCCTTCTTTAATGTAAAGGCTAAAATACAAAAAAAAAAATGTTATTCAAGAAAATTTCAATTTTATGAGAGATTTAATTTAATCCTTGTTAGAGACTTTAAAAAGTTTTTTTTTCAGCTGGACAAAAGTTTATGAGACCATTTTTTAAGGTTTCAAATTGACATATTGTATTTTTTTTCAATGTGGTTGCATGATTTATTTTGAGAGTAATGAACAATTAACCAAATGGAAAATACAAAACCAAAATGGAGTTTGTTACATTTCCAGGGTGAAGCAAAAAATTTGGCAAACAACAAGTTTCCTCAAAGGAGATGGTTTTATTCAGGTTTTTATTTCATAGACGTGTCAATACTGTGATGGGTGGTTCAATCTTTTTATTTTAAATTTACATGTAACACAATTTTGTAACCTTGGTGTTAAACCGGAATGTGTATCCTATATTGAGTTCTACAGCAATGACTCAGAAAGTTAAAACTCTGACGTATGTTAAATGGTGTCACTGAGAATGTTACCCAATTGGTTGTAATCTATCTTTTAGTTCCCCCCTCCCCCCCAAAGAGAGAGAAAAATGGTCCCCATATACTAAGAGATTACCAGTTTCTATCAAGTGACACATACCATATCGTGATGACGGAATCAGCATAGATGCTGTGATGAGACCAGTGGCTTGACATTGCTGAATCAAATTTGCTCCGTCACGTAACGTCACGGTCGACGGAAGGTCGGAAATTGACCGACCCCGGAGGGGGGGGGGGGTTGGGGAGAAGGGCGGGAGTTTGGAGAAATTGTTCTTGAGTTGTGGAAAATCTTGCTTGTCGCAAATCGGGAATAATTTTGTACGCTCATCCCCTTCTCGTATCATAAAAGTTCGACATGCCACAGCGAGCAGTCTCAGTTTACATGTTTTCTTTTTTTTTTTGTAAACAAAAGAGATGGATCTACTGATTTGATTATGCCGTACCAAGAATGTCGATATCCACGGTTCTGGCCACTCACAACAGAAACTACAGAAGTCTTTCCTCGGTTTTGGGGGGAAGGTGAACCAAACAAGAGGATATTACAAAAATGTTACAAGTTAACATGAAAGTTGAAAATGGGTCACTTTCCTCATGTGGGTCTCATGCATTTTTTTTTAATTGCCTGAGGGAATTTCCAAACATGGAATGGTAGTTTGTTGGTGGGAGTTAATAGTTTCAATATTATAATTATTTACCCTACAATAAAAGATAAAAAAAATACAATATTGGAGTTAGCGTAATTCTTGTTGCATGGTTTTGCTGTGGTTGGGATTCATTTAGAAATTAATAAAATGGGATGATTTTGATATAAATTCGCTTACTTGAAGCTGGTATTAAATAGAGATATTGTGGGCTGGGACTGTCACATTCAACGGCCTTGTAACAACTCTGTGAATCTCCTGGGTCCAGGTTATATTTTGTACTGGTATTCAAAGTGTATTTTTATCACGGTTACACCCATTGTTCAAATATATTCAAAGAAAAAGAAGAAAAAACAGAAAATATATAAAAGTTGAACGAGAGAAATCTGAGAATCTTTCCATTTCTTTTTTGGCTTTCTGTATCTGACGCAGTAATGACTATTTGGAATCTTGGCCTGACATCTAGAGTGTGCCAAAGTGCCCTGTCAAACTGGAATGTCACGAGAGTTCTCCAGGGTGGACACTTTCTATAGCCGGAGTGTACATTTTCTATTGTTACATTGTACCCTATCACTGGAGTGCACCCTATCTATTACTAGAGTGGACCTTCTCTCTTGGGTGTCACCCTTTGTTCTGCTAGAGTGTATTCTATCATTAGAGTGTACCCTATATATTGCCAAAATGTGCCTGAGTTTCTGCAGGGAGTGGGCCCTTTCACCCTGAAAATTCACAAACTTGAAAAAAAAAAACAAATGACTTAATAAGGTGGAAGTGAAAATTTCTTCACCTGTGTTCTGAGAAGTAAAGAATACTTATCAGAAATTGATAAGGCCATAACGAATAGGAAGTGACACTCCCTGTGTAATCTGAAAGCCGTTATCCAGTACGCTATGCCCACCTATGATGGTGCTCCACTTACATTGCGTCATAAGAGATTGTCCCCCTGCTTCAACACTTTGTCCCCTTCTGCTTTTCTCCCCCCCAGATGACAAAGGTTGGTTACGCCAATGACATCAATGCACTTTTTTTGAGTAAAATATTGCCCCTTCCTCACTTAAAATTTCTTTTTCAGTAGCGGCACCCGAAAGTGTACCCTGTGTCTCTCTGGGGTATACCCTTTATTTCTAACAAAATAGCCTACCCTTTGTTGAGTGAACCCTTTCTCACTGGGGTGTACCATAAGTCCCTCTAGAGTGTACCTCATGTCTCACTAGGGGGGAACCCAATCGCTCTGGCGGGTACCATATATCCTCCTAGAATATAGGCCTACTGTACCCTTTCTCTCTGACTGCCTTGGACAGTACCCTATCTAGACAGTTCTCTATCACTAGAGTGTACCCATCTTACTATTTCACTCAATTTCTGTAGCGAACCACATTTGTCACTTAGAGTGCATCTTTTCTATGTCACGGTCAGGGAACCCCGAAGCGCAGATGTTGTGTACAATGTGGGATGTACTTATGGAACACAAATTTGAGGGATAGTACCTTAAATATCTCCTCTGTTGGCCCCAGTCATAGCACGCTACACCTCAGACAGTCCTCCAGTCTGAGACAAGTTCATGACCTGCTGTTGTCATTAAATGACCTCGAGGGCGCGCAAAACTCTTTTTTGAGGGATACTTGTCTGGCATCGATGTGTAACTTGAACGACACTGAAGTATTGTTCATGTAATTTAATATGGAAGACTTCATCGAGAGGGTCATAGAGGTGTTGACGTTCATGGGCCCATACAATTGAACTGAACATGATAGACTATGCAGACTTTCCATTTTTTTTTTCACTTTCCATTTTTTGTTTCAAAACAGACTAAAAATAGTAAGAACTTTGAACACGCAAGTGCAGGTTGTTTTTAGATTTTAGAAGGACTTTTTGTGCTTTTCAAAATTGCCAACAGGGCTACAACAGGGGGAAAACATAGGGATGGATTCCTTGCTCTCAGTTCTTTAAATTGTCAATTTTCTAGTGACTTGCAAAAAAAAAAAATCATCTTCATGGCGGCTTGATTATGTAAGCAATGGAAGAGATTTAAGTTCTTAAGATTTTCCATAAGTTTGTGTATATATTGAAATGCAATCTGTTAAATTATAGTTGTCTTAAATTTAGCTGTGTGAATTCCTCAGTCATTAACAGTCCATTAGCAACTATCTAATTAATATTTGATAGTACGTAGTTGCAGTAGCACCAATTTCCTGAGTAGCACAAAGGAAACTATCTTTTGAAGATGGATAGGTAGTTGTCATCTTACATTACATTTTGCATTTTCTTCAAAATCCGGTAAAAGCAAATCTCCTTAAACAGATCTGCAGCAAAAGACAATCTACCAATGACAAATTCTATAAGACAGTGTGCCAGTAGTGAGAATACGTCAGTGGTGAGAAAAAAAAAAATATCAAATTTTAATTTTCCTTATGTAAACGTCCCTTAGGTAATAGTCAATAAGTGTGTGTCTTATGCCTCTCCCCAGCTTCTACATGGAATGTTGATTGGTCAAAGGTCATCAATGTTTAGGTGAGCTCTGTTGGTAAACAAAGATGACCTTTGGCCAAACAACATTCCTTATTGATTCAAGCTGGGGGAGTGGCATAATACAAATACTCATGAATATTACCTACAAAGGGGGTGGTGACACAAGGAAAGGTAAAAAAAAAATTTCTCACAACTAGGTGTGCTCTCTGACAGAATTTGTCATTGGCAGATCATCTTTTACTGCAGATCCATAAAGGAGATATATGCTTACACCAGATTTGGACAAAGAAAGTGCAAAAAGTTTTGTACAATGTATGCTTCAACTACCTATATCCCCCTTTAAAACTTTTTGTCTATATGGTCATGGTATCTCAAGCTTGCCAAATTTGGGGACATTGCACAGCCAATCGCGTCCTCAATGATGGGTAGGCCTATTGCTTTGCAAGGAGTCAGAGAGTCACCTTGAGGTCAATCAAAATACATTGAACAGACAATTTCTCAAAAATAAAATTGGTGAAAAAATTTGAAATTTGGTGTGCAGATAGCCATCAGGGAGTAGACAGTCCCTATCGTTTTCATTCGGTTAAATGTCAGCAACAGAAACTGGACTACCTACACATCAGCTTTGAAATTCAAGCAACTTTCCCTTCTTTAGATATCGTGTTTACAAGCCACGTTGTCACACGCACATACGCACACTTGCATACACACACATACACACCATCGCATAGATTCCTCGCCTGCCATCGGTAAGGAATCCAAAGGCCTTCAAATGTGTGGAAAAACTGATAGACAAACATAGACAACAATGCAATGTTGCATTCTGCAACTTCAGAGATTAATATGTTCCTTGACTCTCTGGCAAAGGTACAATTAATACTGAGCTAGGCAAAATCTTTCGGCAAGAAAAACAACCTGGGAAAATGCTTTTTTATCTGACAAGGCCCTGTGAGCTCTCATAGGAATAAATTTGAATCCAGTGATGGTCCATATTTTGAATAGATCCCCATTCCTTTGGTTGTTATTTTGACATCCAACAGATCAGATAAAGCAGTTTTTTTCTGCATGATGATGCACACAGCTACTTTGATTTGTGTTTTAAACATTGCCTTGGAAAAAAGGTCAGATTTCAAAATACTCAAAATACTTACAAAAAAAAAGAAAGAAAAGAAAGTAAAGCACAGGTGTCTTTACAATTTATTTAAGTGCACAGAACACTTATTAAAACGTAACTTGTTATGGTAAAGGATAAGAGGTCAAGCACTGATGCTGTCTTGCAAACATAGCAGACTTTAATTTATTCTAAAAGAAAATGGAGAAAAACATGGAACGTTACAGAAAGAACAATAAAAATCAAACAGAGCTGCCATTAATGTATGGACTTATTCATCAGTTAGAGCATGCTACTCGGGGGTGAGGGTGGGGGGAAGAGGTGGGAAAGGAGGGGGAAGATCACAACTGGTTACATCCTCCAATTATGCTCTTCTAATCAATATGCTCTGCATATTCGGTGTTCTCCACAGAATTCCACGAGGGGAGGGGGAGGGGCAGCCACCTGCCAGCACCTATGCGAGATGGTAGTTACAGGATCTCCGTTTGAAGGGACTAGAGACAGAAATAGTTTAAAATTGAGAAGCAAATGGTGCCATTTAGAGATAAAGTTTGTTCCGATTTGAACTAGCAGTAGCCTATATTTTTTTGAGGGAGAGCATTTGTGGAAGACAAGCATGTTTCCTAGGTGATAAGTATTTCAGTGGGGTTAGAATTTTTACTTGGAGGTGGACCACAAACAGAAATCCCTTGTGGAGATCAGTGGTATTATATGGAACAAATCACGCAGAAACCAACTCAATAGCATCCTAGATGCTACATTTTAAGTAGCGGTTACGTCCGTTTTTACACACATTTTAATACGTCCGTTTTAACATTATAATGCATTCCATTACAATGTCTCATTGTGCATACAAAAAAAAAAACTTAAAAAGTCACTTTTACAATTAGTAATAAGTTTTGTACTGTATCAGTGTTTAGTTGGGATTCAGACTGTACAAGCCCATCCCCGCATCCCCTCGACATACGAAAGGAAAGTGATTAATCGCAAAAATTAAATGCCAAAGAGGATTTTGGTTAATGAAATCATCAAAAGGGAAAGAAATGAGTTTTGTTTGTATATATTTAACTTACTGTATGTCTACTACTTCAAGGTAAAACTGGCAAATTTGCTTCAGTTTTATGATATAATTTATTAATAGCATGGGACGTCCCCTAATGAAATTCTATGAAAAGCTGAGCAGCATATGACATTTACAAGGCCTATTAGTTTAAACCTTAATGTACGAAAATCTGATGATGTTTGCTACCTCTCTGTCGGAGGCATTACTCCATATAACTGCGAGGCATTCGCACTGAGAGCACACCACGATATGCCGGAAAGGTTGTGAATGACGCATCTGTACAGACAGGAATCTTGGGTGACTCATGCCAAGCTGACTACAGACATAACAAGTGCCAAGGTTCTATCAGGATAAAACATTCATGCTTTTCAGAGATGAAAGAATGGCAGTGCATGCATGCATGCACTGGACTTCACCTACTAGACAAGACTAGGAATGTTGTGTCCAAGAAGAACTATTAACAAATGTGTTGGAACTATAGAGTTTGCACCAGCAAGCCAACAATGTCAGGACCCAGTTCTGAAGTTGTTACCAAAATCCAAAGTTTCACTATAACACACACACATCGAACAAGTCACGAAACTCGGCACGTATGCCTAACAAAGAAAACTTCACTGTCATGTTCTGTTCGGAAGATACTTCTGTGATCAATATTAATGTGCAAAGCAAAATGTCATATTATGACTTTCGCACAGCTAACAGAATCTACATTTTCGGATATCGAGGTACCGTCTCGGGTAGTGACTTTGGACTGCAGGTATGACCCCAATCCAAACGTTGAACCCAGTGCATACGCTAGTTGAAATGATTGCCTTGCGATAAAAAATAAAGACAGTTTAGGAGATTTCCCTGACCATGTTTTTGACCTGTTTTCACCATTGTGAAATTATTTTTAGCATTACAACATCGGCCCCAACTGGAGCAAGTCTTCCAAGTGTGTTTGCTCCTGATGATGCTACATAATCGGAACTATTCAACTAGCAGACTACCAGAATGATACGCAAATCAAAACGACTACATAGAACAGCCAATCAAATCTTCCAAGATCTTATGACTGACCGACATCTACCGACTAACCATGGCAGTCGCACAAATCCATTTCAATGCTTTTAGTAGGAACAAGTTTGTTTGATAAATTGGAACTTGCACTCTCTTTGTCTTTTGTGTGTTTTTGTGTACTAATGTAAACCATACAAAAAAACAGTTTACAGATTCATACACATGCAGTGGAATTGTCACATGCTATTCACACACAAAACGGTGTACTTGGTAGAATTCTTACATTGATAGCTTTTGATGTAATCTGGTAGTTTTGCTCATGCAAAGGTATTCATTCGTCTTTCTTTTGAGTTCCCATCCTTTGAGGATCTTGAGAGGGGTAGTGCACTGCCTGCTTGGGAGGAGGGCCAGGAGGAGGACGAACCATCCTGTTGCCTGCCGGGGGTCCTCTGGAAAATGGCGGAGGTGGTGGTCTTTGAGTGGGACCCCTCATAGGCGGACCACGACCTCTGTAGCCCATCAGTGGTGGTGGTGGGGGGAACCGGTGTCCTGGAGGTGGTGGTCTCATGGGGGGGTTAGGTCTGCCACCCAACTGTGGAGGCATTCCATGCATTACTGGAGGTGGTGGAGGTAGGTTAGATGGGAAATTCTGCATCAGAGGGGGTGGACCCATGGGTGGGGGCGGGGGCAGTTGTGGCAGTTGGGACTGCTGGTCCAGGTTGAAGAAGTTATTAGACTCTGGAGGATTATTTCCGACTGACGGAGGAGGAGGCAGAGCTGTAAATGGCCAAGAAAGGAAAAGATGGAAATAGGTAAAATCAAATAATGTTAAATGGAGGGATAAGTTACACCATGTCTGGCAATTGGCATCTTGATGATGACAAACAGTGCATCACAAAGTGTTTTCACAGGTACCCTCAGTAGCCCAGACAACCGCTCATCTTTTTCAACCCCACTCCAAAATTACTTTCTGGTTCCTGAATGTGAACAACAACACTTCTTTTGTAGGTCGATATCTGATGTCACCTGTCGTATCTGATATATTTTGCTAATGGAACCGTTGAATAATGTGTACAGTATAAGCTTTGATTTGAGATGAGAACTGACTGACCATTTTACTACATACCCACTAGTAAGACCTCTCTACGCCCACTATGAGGTAAGGCACTGCCAACTGTCCGCTATTAAAACTTCAGAGCTTCAAAAGCACTTCACAAATTGTTGGGATATGACACTTCTGCTTTGTAACATTTCGATTGCAATTTTCACATTATGAAAATGTGCAAACAGAATGGTTAGAGCTGTTTTTCTGTTATGCATAGTTTGAGCTGCGAAAGGCTTCAAATAATTGCCTTGATTACAACAGTTACAAAATAAGGGTCTGGTCCTATTGTGTCACTCAAATTACAGTACCTGCTTCTACATGAGGAAATTCGGAATAGATCAATATTTCAGTGAAATTAATAATTTAAATATCGACAAACCAAGATCCTCAACAGCACAACTACTGAAGTAGGTCTACAAGAACCAAATCAATACCTGCACTCATGGTTTTAAGTCCCAGGGGCCAAAATCAGATTAAATATCCTTTGCCCGTCCCACCTCTCCCCCAAAATAATTGAAATATTCTATTTTAACGGTTTTCCAATTATATGATTGTCTTGGACAATAATTAATTCCACCTGGTATTTCACTAAAAACAAAACCACAATATTTTTACAAATGAGCTGGGAAAGGGTGGGGAAGAGGGTTGGGAAGGGGGTAGGATGGAGGGAAAGAAATGGAGTTGCTAAGGAAGAGGAGCAGTAACTGGTATCTGAGATTTGAAAGAACTTTCTTTCATTTAACAGACAGGACAAAGAATGCCCTCTAATATTCTGTGACGGGGACGGGTAGCATTGGGCCACAAGGCAATTGCTAGTTTCTAAATTTCCCAAACTCTGTGGACATCCCTGTTCTTAACAGCACATCAATGTTCAGGACTTTAGGACAGATGCAACACCAATTTACTGAAAACGACTGAACTTGACTTTCCTCCATGCACACACTAAGATTTCAGCTAGGTGATTCAGTTGTCTGCAGGACAACCTTACAGTCTGTAGTCCTCAAGACGTGTTAGGCATCTTTGGTGTAAGGGTTGCCATCAAACTACTTCACTTAACACATTCTGGTTGAACTCCAAGGACACTTTTGCAACGTATTCGGTTTGACACCAATCTAGACTGGATTGCGCTGGTGCCTAACGATTACAATAATTCCATAAATTATGGATTACACATTTTGAAGGAGGCAAACAATCCCTAGGAAACACTGACCCCCAACTTTTAACAATGTCAGCCAATGGCAAATTGAATCAACCAACAATTTTGAAAATGACTTAACTTTTCTCCATGCATATGCCAATACATTAAATGATGACACACTTTTAAATGCATTGTGCTATACCCCTGCCATTGGAAGCACCCTCTTTGAGAGCCTTGAAATATCAACACACTTTTACATGCATTGTGCTATACCCCTGCCATTGGAAGCGCCCTCTTTGAGAGCCTTGAAATCCCAATGTATTCATCTTTTGGACAGATATACTGATAGAAGAAGCGTGAATGTTTCTGCAGAGAGTACACAAAGTCCGCAAATTCAAAGTTAGACAAAAAGTAGGACATGCAAAATCTCAGGAAGACAGGTATTTTTACATCAAGATACGCGTGGAAATTCTGTGATTTCTTGTCACACTGTGAAAACTAACAAGGTATAGCATGGCCAACAAGCCACGTGCCGAGATGCCTCAAAAATCTCGTAATTCTTGAGAGCTTGTGATGTTAAAAGGTGCCTAAACTCAACAGATTTCAAAAATATTTGTCACAAAGCTTAAAAATACAGTATGAATTCTGATGGTCCAACTCCCATTGTCACAGGACACGCCTGAGCCGAGAAAGAAAGTATTGAAATTTATTTACTAACATTAAAATGGCAGATTGTGCGATACATTGTGATGTCATTCTTGTACTATGCAAAGTTTTCCTATTGTTGTTTTTTTCTTTTGGTTCCTTAAAAGCCATTTGCGCCTTTTCATGAAATGTGATATATTACTTCATTAAGGGTGACTGAACTATAACAAGTCATCTCTATACAAAATGCTATGCAAGAAAACGGTTAACTTTTTTGGCATCACAAAGTTAACATTTTTCAACATTTTATACCTCAGGAATGAGACAAGCTATAAAGATGGGAGGTGGGTGAACAAGATTTATTTGCAAACCCCTAAAACATATTTGCTTGTAATTCTAGACTTCAGGTACACTTTAAGTTCTTGCACATAGACACCAGCAGTTTATTATTCCCAGAAGTTAACATACAGTATTTTTAATGCCATACTTATCTTTTTCAATATTTTCATATTCAAATCCCAATGGTTTTCAAAACTCTGAGAATACATCAAAAGCAGTTATACACAAAGAGAAATCTAAGGAAAATTTTTAAAATTACAAAGTGCAAAACCTCCCGATAACAATGACATTTACAGTTAAACATTTGAAAGAAAAGTACCATACCTGCTGGTAAACCTGGCACAGGGTTGAACTCTTGTCCTTCCTCACTGCTCTTTTTCTTATCATCCTGCTGGGAGAAAGACTTTCCCCACTTGACATTTAACCTTCGACCTCTGATAATCAGCTTCTGAAAGGACTGATCAGCGGCCATTTCTGCTGCATCGCGAGATGCAAAGGTGACGAAAGCACACTGCTGCTTGGGGATGACACTTATGGACCGGATCTCACCAAACTGGTAAAAATGATCCCTGTCAGGAGTAAGCAAGAACAACAACGAGCATGACAAATTGGTCTTATTAAAATACTCAGAAATTCATCTTCCCTCCACAATGACACACTTTGACCTATGGCCATGACAAGCAATACCCCTTGCCATTATATGACATACCACTGCTCAAGAAAATATCTAGGCATTCATTATTCAATTAAATGTGTCACTGTTTGCTACCTGAGTGGGAAAGAATCACCATGAGATGATTACAATAGCCTATGGCGATGAGCTTGCCAACAAGAGACATATCACACTCATCTTTTGTTGTAGTGCGGTGTAAAAAAACAGGAATTTTAGCGACATCGATTGACCATGTCACATTTGTTCAATTGCAGATGTGAGCGGCAGCACGTCTGAAATGGGAGCTGAGGCTCTCTTTAATGCCTGGTCTTAAAACCAATTGTTAACACCAATCTGCATGTCTGTGATACTGGTCCAGAACACCATTTTTTTTTTCTTAATATGTCGACTGATAGCCTACGATAAGATTTGCACCCTGATGTTCTGTTTCAAGCAAGAACTGACTCAAAATGACTCAAATATACAACCATGAGTAACCATGTCAGTCACTCTAAAGACAGACTAACAGCACAATTGCTTGTGTTGAGGAAAAAGGGGAAAGAAAGCAGGTTGAGTTAAGATTCAGTAAAAAATCTTTGAAAATGTCACTGCAGTCTACCTATCTGCAAAGTATGAGGAGTTCATTTGAATGGCTCTGCAAATTGAGAACTTTTGCTTATAGTTAAGAACAAAGGGTTCTGTTCATTGTACATATACTGTAAGTATTGGAGAGCTGTTTGGTCTCAAAGGCTTCCATTAACATATGGAACCATGATACTATACTTTCATCATTTTTATTTACTACCATGTTTGCAGAAACAGAGAGAGAACTACATAACAGAAGATATAGTGTTTCTTCTAACAAATCTAGTGACTGTGAAATATCTCAGCTGCCACAAATTCTGTCTTGAAAAATACTACCCTTTAGAAAGTGAAGGGTCTCTACAATAACACAAAAATGATTTGCATCATACTAAGACACACATGAAGAGAAAAAATGTAATCCCCCAAAACATTTTGACAATGAACTGGTACAGGAGATATCTTGAGGAGTATAAACAATGCTGATAATAAAAACGGTAAATCATCAACTTTTTATAAGTTTTCCAAAAAAAAAATTTAGCAGTGATACATATATCTGAAATTCAGACAATTTAATTTCTTGAAAACTCAGCGTGTCGATTTCTCAAGAACTCTGCGAGTTACTCTCTGCAGACATCCCACAAGTGATGCAGTCTGATTCATCAATCACAGTTCCAACAGTGAATCCAACTTAATTAATCAGTTGGAAGTCATGGCAATCTGCCAAAAAAACAGCCAAGAAAATAATGGAAGAGAGCCCTCGAAAGGCTAGGCATTACTGAGCAGATGCTTCACACTGCTAGCATCTGCAGTGTTACATGGGGTAGAACTAGGCGACCCTGGAACAGGAATGTTCTATGAAGTTGAATTCATCCATTTGTAATCGCTGAAACATTAAACCTTTAAGCATTTGTGGCTTTTTGATGAAGTGGCTAGCTTCCTTTGACACATGCAGAATAGGAGGTCAGCTACAGGTGATTTTACAGAAACAGTATACTCTACAGTAAAAAGGCAACTTGGCATTGACTCAGCCCTGTGGAAGTGTTGATTTTACACTGTCAGTAACTGTACACTCACGTGAGAATTTTACTAAGTCATTGCAACATTTACTAAGGTGAATATCTCAAAGAAAAGGCTCCTGCAACATTCTCTACTATCTAAACTTTATTCCCAGACTGTTGGCCTAAAACATGCATGAAGCTTTCCTTTCTGTAATTCAGGGACCAGCAGGTATTAACAACGTAAAGTACACTCTCACAGAATTTGACTGACAGTACCAAAGAATAATGCATTCAAGGGTCTATTTTAGGCTACTCGTCTCGGCGTTGTTTCATGTAAAATATTTGTAGCACAACAAACATTTAATTCAAATGGTCAAACTGAAGAGAAGGTATTAAAGCAACATTAAAACTGCCACACAACTCTATGATCGACTGGCCCTTCTTTTGATTAAAGACTGCCACTGGCTTAATATGTCCATACCTGGACTGTGGACGCCTCACATAAAGAGTTCACCAGTACTAAATGTGTTGCACAACAGGCTTACACAAGCCATCAATTGTGAGTTTAGTCAATGTCTGAAAAACACTCACTCAACAGTGAAAAAAAAATTGGTAGGACTTCTGGCAAAGTCTTCTGGATTCTTCATCATTTAGAAAGAACAAAAAAATTCATTACCAACGCATCACTCACAAATCTTAGCATGTGGTAAATCTGGACAGTTCGAGATGCATCATATGAGCCAAACAGTAACAATCCTGCAGACCAACTGCTGGTTGTACTTACTTCAAGTCTACTTCTTTAACTTTATCTCCAAGTCCACCGACGTAGAGGGTGGTAATGGTCTTATCCTCTGGGGGTTCCAGTTTGGGCATCGCTGCAGCTCGTCTCATCAGTTTATCGGCCACAGGATCACTGGTACCGTAAAACCTGTCCTTGATGTTTTGATCCGCTAACGGATCATCCGGATCTGTCGGCTTCTCATGCCTTCAGGATGAAGCAGACATACGAAGACATAATGACGAGTTTGAACAACTCTGAAGAGTGTCTTCCCACTCATCCAGACTTTGCATCACTGTTTAAATAATTTCATACAGTTGTAATATGGAAAGGTAACTATTTCTGCAATGAACTTATTTACTTTATGATACTATGAATATTAACAACGTAAATCTGACAATACCGTAATCTGTCGGCATTGAGGGTTGCACTTGCTTCACGCTTATCTGTCATACAGTATCATAGTGTGATAACATCTACTGTAAATACTAAATTACTGTACTTTTGTTACTGAGATGTTCTTTTTTCAGGGTAGCATACCATCTGATATTAAAATGCTACCAGAATGAGGATTTTCAGAAGCTCCCCCCCCCCCAAAGAAAGTGGTCACTGCGTTACTATTTTTTTTCAGTAAACTACTCGTGCATTAATGTTTGGCTACAGTGCTCAAGTGTCAGTATTTAACAATTAAAGAATACAGTAACTAAGAATGCAACTGTAAAGTGATTTTTTTTTTTTGCAACTGCAGGTGCAACCGCAATGCATGGTGGTCCTTTGCAGTTGCACGGTGCAACCGCAATAGCGTGGTAGCATACTGTACTGGCATACTCAAGCCACCTTATCCATGTATGTTACCTACAGTAACACTTTCCTATGCTTTTTGCACTTGCATCTTCTTTCATATTATGCACAGTTAGAAAACATGGTGATATTTCAACACAGTAACAGATTTTTGGCACATGGAACAAAGCGCTTTGACCATCAGGGTGACTTAAGACCAATTACCGGTACGTCATTGCACATACAATACATGACATACAGACTGTGCGACGATGAGCACTATTAGTTTAAAATAACAAATCACATTGCGGTATGTTCCAGGGTGAGGTTACTTGCTAGCTACGAGTCACCTTTAGGTAATCTGACCATTCCAATTCCAGGACCATTTGTGGTGCATTACTTCGTTACTCACAAACACATGTAATCACAATATCAGTGTTAAAGGAGTGACTTAAAAATATCCCGATGGCATTTTTAAACCAATAAAAATTAATAAAGAGTGACTATTCTGATGTGAATTTTCACCGTTGGCAACTGTTGACAACAGAATCTCAGTTAATAGAGCAATGTGACTTTTTATGGATGTAAAAATAATGACATTTAGGCCCACAAAGCATTCAGATCAAAAGAGATATTGACCACGTCAACCACTGAACTTGCAGAGGCTTGTATGTCCGTATGCACCATATGTACTGTATCGGGCACCAAAGTCATACACCAGTGATCTCCTAAGAGCAGTATCATACATACAGAAAAAAAGTACAATTGTACTGTATCAGAAATCACACAAAAATTATCATGCTACAGCACTGTCAGAAAAATCATACAATGACCAGCCATGAGAAAACAACTGCACTTTAATGATTTAAGCAATCAAATCAGGGATCTTACGACGTAGACCCACCTGTAAGGGCATTCTTCTCCCCTCTTGCATTCACCTTTGACCCAAAAGGAGCAAATATGGGGTCTATTCCTCTTGTAATACGGAGTGGTCCGAGCTAACTTGAGCAAGAGATCGCTGGGGGCTTGAGCTTTACCCACTGTACCCCCTGGCTGTGTGCCATCTGTGAGGGCTATCTGTAACAGGAAGAAAACAACACAATAAAATGGCGTACACAGAGGTTCAAGATCGCCGTTGTTTTACATGTCACACAAAAAAAAGAAGAAAAGGGGAAAGGTTGTCATGATTCAGAGAATGGAATGCTGGGAGATTAAACCTTTGCACTTCTACACTGATGCCTCTGCATCACAAAGATACAGTATGTTACCAAGGCAACCAAGTAAATGGAATTATAATGATCCTGAGACAATGCCACTGCAGATGTGAAGCATCTAGACTCAACACACCTCACATGAAGGAATCTGGGCAGAGAGAAGTACTGTAGCTACTAGCGACCTCTTAGCAACATGTTGCGACACAGTCACACTGCAAAAAGTGTAAAAATTTGCACTTTTGAGTAACTTTCTTCGAGTGCCGACAACTCGCTTCGATGCAAAGAAAGGAAATGAAGAATTGAAGACACACATGAAAGCAGGTAAAATTATAGATAAATGAAAGGATAAAAACTGTTTGACATCAGGAATGAAAGAAAACACAGTGCGGTGATGATTTGGTACTATGATACAAAAAACTAATAGTCTTCACCTATATCTCTTCCAGACTGCTCAAACCATTATTTCCGAAACTTGTGGATCAAGCAATACACCGAAATTGTGGAGTGGATGCTTATATATAGTGCAGTATATTTTGCATTCTTTGTTTTTAAATCCTTAAGCCTAAAAAGCATAAAAAGTACTAAAACGATATTTTCCGGTGTTTACTATGATGATAGCAGTGAAGCGAAAAGATCTGTACAGTATCATATTTGCTGTTGTATTTTCTGTTCACAAAGCGGCTTTGACAAAACTAATATGGCTCCAGTGGTAATTTCTTAGACAGGAAAAAACAAACATACATGCTGTAATTCATGTTTGTGGGATGATGATGGGGGGACCATCCTGTACCATCCAGAAATAATTACATCAAGCAAGTGCAAGAACAAGACATGAAAGTTAATGCATGCACAGTTTTATGGATTGATATTACCAATTCCTGCTGTACTGGACAAGTTCAGATTGAGTTTTAACAGTTCAATTCACAAAGAAAAAAAAAAAATGATCTTCTATCATAACCGTTGACTGAACAAAACTGACTAATTAATGAGTCTTTAATAGGTCAGGCCTGCTTTTTGATCTAATGGCAGACTTCTCATGCACTGAAGTACAGTAACTCTTTGTGGCAGACATTACCTACAGTTCTGCAAATACCTTTTCAAAATTTCCTTGTTGCACTCTGGTTTCCAACAACCCAGAGTCTACTTTATTTATTTGATATATGCAGAGATTTGTATCAAGTTCAAAAATTAAGATCCAGGTATTCAAAGCCCACATTTGGTCAGACACCCCAAAATAGAACTTTTGTTAGGCTACCAAATAAATGTGAAGTTGTAATACCACAGTTTTCTTTTTTACAACACCTTAATGTAACACCATACAGTATACTGTACCTATCTTACATATGGGCATGAAAATAAGTATTCTTAGGCATGTATATACATGCCAAAGAAGGATGCAATGATAAGGTTTCACAATTGCTTCATGCGTATAGTTATTGATTTCCAGTACAATTACTGTGCATCACATGAGTTGACGATACTACAGTAGTTTAACAGTAACAGCAAGAGAGTTCCTAGATAACCTGTTTCATTTTATGGAAAAAAAAAACCTGTGAGGAAAAAAGCTACATTACAAGTTTTTTATTCTTGTTACATGGACAATGAACGTTAGTGAAACTCTGGATCCTGGAGAGCAATCTCAGAATTGGGTCCTGACTTTGTCGGTGCGAACACTACTGGACATGTACTGTTCTGTACTTACGTCTCTTTCTACATTCTGTGTGTAGTATTCTTTATTAACGTCAGACTTGGGCATCTCGTCTTTGATCTTGAGGGCATTGTCTCTGACCTGTACTGGCAAGCCTGCATTTAGAGAGAAAAAAAAAAAACAATAAGGTTCAATACCAGTATCATACAAAAACAGACTAGTTTGCTTTGGGATGTTAGAGTGTATTGTGGATGTCTCATGGAAGGTCTAACCTGGTGTGGCACTTAAGGTGACCTAGAACCCCCCATTAGGGTAGGCATCAAAATGTGTGAAGATGTGGATGATGGTGTCTGTCTGTCTGTCTGTATGTGTGTGTGTGCATGTGTGTGAAAGGAAATTTCCATTTCAAAAGTTTGCGTCCGCAACTCCTCCTAGACTGCAAAGCTGATAAGAGTCAAAGTTGGCAGATACTGTACAGTATGTGACCCATGGTCTAAAGTTGTGTCTCCAATCAAACTTTAACGTCAGAGGTCAAAGGTCAGACATCAAATCAGTGAAAATCTTATTTTTTCCATATTTCTTAATCCAAAATGGCTATTTACATGGGCCCTTCAAATATATGATTGGTACACAAGATTTTATCTAAAAATCATGTTTGTATGTGTTTTGAGGTCAAAGGTCAAGCTCAAAGGTCAAATTTGACACCAAAAAGTTTGAGTTCACAACTCCTCCTAGACCACAAAGCCAATGAGATTGAAAGTTGGTAGATAGGTAACCCATGATCTGAAGTTGTGTCTCCCATCAAAATTTAATGTCAGAGGTCAAAGGTCACAGGACAAATCTCTAATCGGCAAACTGCTTTGAAAAAGTGTGTTGTGACATCCTTCTAGACCGTTAGTCTAATGAACTTCAAACTTGGTCGTTATTTACCTGATAATGATATGCAGTTTGCACCTGATCGGTGAGGTCATAGGTCAAAAGGGTACATGAATGAATGAATGAATGAATGAATGAATGGAAGGTTTATGCAAGGCCTCTACCTTGACTACAAGGCATGCACGGTGGTGCTGAAAACAAAATAAACAATTTGAAAAAGATTCTTTCGCGAACACGCAACCAGTGCAGCTGAACAAAGAGGTCAGAAACATGTTCTCTTTTCTTTCTACCATAAATTAACCTAGCAGCACTACTTTGAACAATCTGTAGTTTATTCAAGAAACTCTGATTAATGCCATAATACAAGCAATTACAATAATCGATCTTAGAGATAACTAATGCCGTAACAAGAGTTTTAAGCTGATCAGAATTTAAATACAGTTTGAGCTTAGAAAGTTTATGAAGGACTGAAAAGCAAAGGGAAGCAGTAGCAGAGACTTGTTTGACAAACGTAAGCTTATTATCTAGGCAAACACCAAGACTTTTACGGAGTTGTTGAACCTTACACAATCACTGTTGTTTATAAAGGTGCCACCAATACTGATGTCACCCAAAACACTGTCACCGCCAACAAGAATAATTTCGGTTTTACTAGGGTTTCAACACAGAAAGTGAGAATTCATCCAAGAAGTTAAAACGGAAAAACACTGTTGAATGTCATGATTCAAGACACGTGATTGGAAGGCAGGAGAGAAGGACTTACTGTAAATACACCTGATGGTCATCAGCATACCCTTCAATCTTAAAACCAAGGTTTTCAATTTTGTGTATACACTAGCCAAGAAATTGAGTTGTTTACAGTATGTTTAGGTCCAAAGAGAAACTGAGCAATGTTAAGGATTGTGATGTGTTTCTTTGAACTATTAAAAAACACCCAGAGTGGTGGTGCTCTGATTTGAGAAATAAAGGAAATCAAAGGATTACTTTGATGCACACATGATCTGCATGGAAATATGTACTTTGACGCGCACGCATACTGTAACTGCTACATTTACACAACACTTGCACGTTATTTACACATCCATGGCCGAATGTGCTGTGCCTAGCTACATGTACTCATGTACTGTGTACAATGTAAAGTGCTGGGTGTTTGATCAAACTCTCGATCGACTATAATACACACGTGCAAAACAGCAAATGATTATGGGCAACAATAGGGATGAGAAGCAGCTCTGTGGATTGATCTCTTGTTTAACCTGCATTCAGGTAGCACTTGTGAGGAGCAAATTACTGTATTCACACGGTGATAGATAATGATTCCTTGTCCTAGAAGATGTAGTACTATCGCTACAAAGATGTATGCATTTCGTGGACTTCTAGAGTTGAACACATTGTACAACATGTCCGAAAACTGGATCTTGAACTTGCAGCATACTGTAGCTTGATGCCACAGGGCCTTATGAAGTACAGTGCAAATGGAACACTGAAACCTAAAGATAAGATTCCTGTGGAAGCTTTGATTTATCATCAGAGGTACAGTAAGAATATGACAGTTATATAAATGATTGCTCAAGAGAATGACACATTGGCAATGTTGATAGCACTTAAAGTGAGGGCATCGTAATGATGCTGTTTTTATGGCATTCATGGTCTTTTTGAGCAGAAACGTTGACGAGGGGATGAAATTAGGAGGCCTTAAGAAATTTGGACCTTGCACGACGTCGATGTTAACAGGAGCACGGAATTCAGTGGGTGGTCAAATCCCCTGAGGAATGGGAAAAGGTACAGCCCGGGAAGGAGGGGGGGGGAAGGGTTAGGAGAGAGAGCGATTGATAGGAGAGATAACACGTCTAACTACATCATATCATATGTGCTTTTTCATGAGTCACGAATGACTCCAGATTTAAAAAAAAAAAAAACACCTTTGGTTTTGGGCCACACTGTAATCAGTTGTACTCTTAATTTAGAATGGTTAAAGTGGAAATGTATGTATCAATTCAAGTAATGCGTGTTAGGGTAACTTAGCTGGACTCTAGCAATGATAAAATTGGTAAGTACTAGTATGTATGTCAGGGAATACCTGTGGAGAAAAACAGAGGGAAACTAAGCCCCTAACAATCAGAAATCAACAAAGCAGGAGCTATTTTTAAGCATAAACATATTCAGATAAAGAAATGCAAAGAAATATAGACTCTGTCAAGGTTTCCCTCCAGCCAATGACCCAAATGATGTTATCACCACACGATTATATAGTGACAAGAAACAGAAGTTTAACGTAGTAACTTTATGGCAGGCACTCGAGACCTAAGACATGTGACAAGGAAAATTATGCTGTACTGTAGATCGATCCATTTGGCACTCCTCAGAATCTCCACTTTCTCGAGTGGAACATGCCAGACTTTTGTCATAAGCTTTGCATCCATTCCTCAACCTTGTAGCATTCCTTTCCAATATGTACCTACAGTAATTGGTGATATTCCAGGGTAGTGAAAGTGCTAGAAAACAAATTGAGAGAACCTGCCTCTGATGGAGAAGATTCTCTGACAATCTGTGCATGCCTTCTTGGCGCTTTCGCCGAGAAAATATCGAAGTAAACACTGCCTTTAAAAGCTGGTAATGTAAACCCCCCCGTTGGATGCAATTTTTACGATGGAAGGTAAACTGCCAGTAAATCTACTGTATTTTATAATTTGATGAGTACTGTTTGGCTGCTGTGTTGGTTAATTTTATTTCATTGATGACTTTTATCCCCCATGTCAGCTGAAGATGTGCTAAATTTGTAAGATGACCAACCAAAAATGCAGACTTTGTTGGAGCGACTTGAATGACCTTGATAAATTTTGATAAAATGAGGAAGTTTGATGACAATCTCATATAAACAAACTAGTGGCCCTTCTAGGGGTATACCATTTTCACTAACACCTGGAGGGATATACCAAATTAGTAATACCTAAAGCGATATATGTACCACATTAGCAAATCTGCCTCAAGGGGATACACAATGCCTGAAAGAACATACCAAAATTGTAACAAAACCTGAAGCACATTGGCAAATCTACCATGAGTGATAAGTGAGGGGATATACTAAATTAACAATACCTACTAAAGCCTGGTGGGATACTGTTTAAAAAATAGCTAATACCTGAAGCATAGATACATATATGTGTGAACACAATTTACAGTTATAGGGGACACTTCAGAAGTGAGAACTTTTGTAGAACAGAAATAACCTCAGCACAAAAAAATGGCAGGGTTACAGCATTATATTGAGATGTAAACTTGCGGCAGTTGAGCAACGAATGAAACATTATTGATGAATTTCATCGCGTGACATTTTATCAGCCAGTGATGGCCTTTTCGCGATGCCAACCCTCAGAGCATCAAAGAAAGATCTAAACTGTGTGACCTGTGGACTCCAGCATGCCAGGGAACTCCAGTAGGGTAGATAAACAGAGTGTGAGAAGTGTGTTGAGACAGGTGCACCTGCAAATTGCAGTATTTCTTTCGTTGTATGCTTTCAGCTGACCCCCCACAACTTCATAACCGTATGACTTCAGACATTTCTGCCATAAATTCGAGAGGATCACCGTTGATCAGAGTGGACTATGTGTACTTGATATAAACAATGCATTCAAATTTTGCAGCCTTGGGCTTTGTGGTGACTTCACCCTGATTTATATGAACATTCTTTTGAAGATACAATCTTTTGACACAGTTTGAAAGTAGCGGCACAAAATGTGATGCTAGGTCTGGCAAACGATCTGAAAGCTGTTTTGCCTGAATACTATAAACAGTATAAAAGTTTGTTGTTCATCGATAGAAGAAAACATTTCCTTCAAAACAGTTTGACTCCACATGAAGCTGTTGATTCAAAATGCACCATGACAGCTAAAGCAGCTATCACTAAGCTGACGCATCATTCCTTTGGAATCACTTTTAAGTAAACAAACTTTTAAAAGGAAAAAAAGTATGAAAGGTGCTGAATCACAGAATTCTAACAGAGACCATTGACTGTGATCTCTCAGGAAGGGCAAATGCAGATTCCTTCTGGCAAAAATAAGTCACACTCATTCAACATCTACAGTTAAGTTCACAACAAATTGGGAATTATCACAACTAACAAGCAATTTCGAACAATTAATTTGTCTCTCCTTGCAACATTGTGTGCTCCTACTGTAAAATATTGCCTTAGGCCACTGAGACTGTCTGTAAGGACCACTGGTATTAAAGTTTGATACTGACTTTTCTGTGTACTGTAAGTTTGCAAATATGGATGACACCAATTACATGTTATCTGGGTACTCCATACTTTTGGCCTTCAGGTATATAGTCAAGGCACCCAGGCCTAAAATTTCTACAGGAAATTCTAACCAACTGTGTACATACAGTGCAGATCAGAACAGCTATGTAATGTTTGCTGACACCTTCACACTTCTAGCACATGAGGATGGTGAGAATAGGAAAGGCGTTACAGGCAGTGAACTTTACTGGTGCTCTTGACATGGCAGATCGGAGTACAGTTGTTGTGTTGGGGCGGGTAAGTTAGGACTTAAGGAGAAAAAAAAACATGTTCTAAGAGAATTGTAAGTCCTGAGAGATGGATTCAAAGCAGCAGTTAGCTACGATGAATGTTCTGCGTTTAAACAAACGTTCCAAAATACACTGAAAATTCTTCATGTACAGTACACAAAAGAAAAGGCACAGACCATATGACTTGATTTGAAGAATGAAATAGAATATTACAATCAACCTTCGTCATTGATTGCATGTGCCCCCATGTTTTGTCTACCTCTCAATACAATTTTCAAACCCGAAATCGATAAAATTCACAAGAAAACTGAGGGGCAAATCCAAACATGCTGCAATTTGAAGACTAACTCTGAAAGCTGACATTTCCTGAAAACACACAGAGACTCTCAAAGGAACGGAACATAATTAATAAATTTGCCTCCTCTTTTCCTTCTCCTAGTTCTGCCTCTGCAATCAACATATGGTGGGACTCTGGAAAAGTGGAACAACCTTTACCATGTTTTACTCCGCTAAAGCTTCATATTTGAAGCAGCATAAAAAGAGACAAGCCTGTCGCAAAAATTGATTTTCACATTCTAAACACGAAGGCCTCGGAGGTAGGACAAATTCCAAACGGCAGTCACGACAAGATATATGCAGCCATGAAACATGACCCGCAGGGAGAACAGGAGGTACGATCCAAGGGACATACTTCTCAAACAGGGTCATGAATTATTGTGAAAATTTAACGGTGCTTCAGGTTTAGACAAAGAGGACCAGAAGCGTGATGCTCGTAGATCCCTGATCAAGGATCGTCATATCTTCATCATGAAAGGGACAGACACAAACCGCAGAGTGATTGTCGAATCATAAACAAGCGCCTTAAAATGATTGTACAGTTACTGCACATTGCCATGGAGTACAGATGATCTATCTACAGTATGGTTGGGCACTGGAATGACAATGTGCAGTGGAATGCACTATGCAAGGTAAGGGCCTCACTGCAGTAAACTGTAGGACAATGCAGTGGGGATTGCCATTACGACAGCGTACAGACTACGGAGGTAGAATTGCGCATGGGGGTACAGTACGGTGTGGTGCAACGTGGTGCAAACAAGAGTGCTACTGTGCAGTACTACAGCATACAAGCAGACTGCAGCATACATTAGCACAGAACAGCATACTTTAGTGGAGTATAGCATTCTGCAATAGCGTATGGAATGCAGTAGTAGAGCACAGCATACAGTACAAGATTTGGTCAGGGTTATCCAAGGGGGGATTTCATGGGGGGGATTGTCTGGCGAGAATCTTCAGGGTGGGCGTTGTCCGGTCACGTAGTACAATACTAGCCAGCAACAGTGCACTTAACGATGTGTGTGCAAAGGAGAACACTGTTTCAAAAGCATATGTACAGTACCAATTTGGTAAATAGTGAAGTACAGTGCAGTGCACATGGAGTACTATAGAGAGTATAAAGCCACCAATTCTGTATAATAGAAGGCCATCTGGATACGGCTACAAAGAGTTTTGTATTATATGGCACTCTTGCAGGCCAGTATGTATAGTGCAGTCAGAGTGCATGCTACTACCACATGTGCAAATTAGAATAAAAAGAAGTAGTTTTGGAGAATTATCAACAAGAATTACACTGCAGATCACAAACACAATAACGAAACATTGTTGTGCAGTAAATATTTTCAAAATTATTTGTGATTACTTTTAAGATTTCACGGAAATTCCCAATCTCTCAAGAGTATTTTCGATATGCCGTGGTTGCAAATGAAATGACTCTCTTTGCAATTTTTCTGCGATCTAATAGCCAACCAAGTCCGAACCAGTTGTTGACAATCTCAGTGATATACTGTAACTGCTTCACCCTGGAAGCTTCGCCATCACTGGCTGAATCAGTTGCATGATGTCATTCTGCTGGTTACTTTTAACTTCTTTTGAGTATCAATTGTCTGGAGAGAGTAAACTTCAATACTAGAAAATATAGTGCACTTTAAAAATTACAACAATTTATACTTAGATTACATTGCGGTTGACAGAATTTTCTCCTGTCTTTTTAGTCCTGGATCATACAGCAGGGACAAAAAGCTGACAGAACTTGACATACCCCAATAACATTCTCCAAATTTACAAAAACCTTTGAATTTCACACTTTTTTTTTGCAGATGTCTGCAAATTTATACAATCAGTTAAAGTGATCTGAAAGTGTAAAGAAGACCTGAGACGGAGCAACTGATATGGCACGTACAGACATCGGTGACGACGGGAGATTTCAAGCTTGTGCTCCATAAAACACGAATAGCACGTGTCACACACACTGACAGGCAGAGATAAAAAATGCAGTTACCGTGAAAAGCAGCGTGAAGGGAAAAACTATCACTCACCGTATTCTAGGTCCAGCAGACAGGTCTGGCATATATTCTTTATTTTGCTACAGGTCTGACAAATTTCTGTCTTCTTGAAGCGCATCCTCGCCCCAGGGCACCATCGAAAGATAGTAAAGGGACGCTGGCAAATTTTACACTCCCTCCCATACTTCTCCTTTGTCTGTGAGAGGATCAGAAAAAACTTTATGTAAAGAAACGGTGACAGAAATAGTTCGGGGAATGTGAGGAGTATCGATGTCTCCTGCGAGAGGAGCATTCAGTGCCACTAAACATTGTTGTTTTTATAGTAAATTTCTCCTGAAAAGTTTCGTCCCATCGTAGTTTCAACTCGACATAGTAGTAACGAAGACTTTGGTACCTTCCACAAACATGAACTTCTGGATGAAAACAGTCTACATTATGTGAAACACAAAACGTTACGGACAACTGAAAAGAATGTTATAGGTGATAGTAAAGGCAAAGGGAATAAATAGGGAAGAATCGCACATACACTGATCAGATGTGGCTCAACTTTGTCTTTTTTCAGGTTTTGCACAATGATTCAGTTTGTTTTAATTTGAATTTTGACATTTCAGGATCAAAGACCCTGAGGGCTCATGAAAGGCCCTATAACACGTTGACTGAAAATGAACACCGGTGGGATCTGCCAACTCTGTTCGATGATCGCTGAGAATGAAACGAGGCAGGGGTGAAGCCAAAACATTCCTGGTGAGATGAGGAGTATTGAACATACCGCCCCAGATCACATAATTGATAACTACAGGGTTCACACACTTTTATGAGGACAAAAATCAAGCAACCTTTGAGGTAGGTCCTTAGATTTTTCAACGATAAACACTTTTGGAACACTTTGAAAATATGTTTGGAAATTCTTACGCACTTCTTACGTTAGCAGGAAACCTGGTCCAACTCCAAATTTGCTGCAGGTAAAACTTCAGTAAACATTTATAGTACATATTGGGTCCCAGTTCATGGGTACGGGTACGAGTGCAGAAATTGATACTCGAATACGGGTACGAGTACTACAACACTGCATATTTCAATTTCCTAAAATGCAAGTGCTCATTTCTCCATTTCCCACAGAAAAAGAATAAAATGCAAGCACTTTTAAGGTCTCAAAAATGATAGATTCAAATTCAAGGTTGTCTACTTTCAAAGTTTTCAAGGCCCAGTACCAACCGTTCCCAACTAAACCAATACATGAATCAAATCAAAAGTAGGAAACACGACGGCAGAGTCCATTTTATGGATCTTCAAAATCTGTTCAGGCAAAGATTAGTTATTTTACATGGCAATGGTTCAAGGCCTACTGTATGGTATCTCATCTCATCATTGGTGAGGATAGTGACTCTTTTCTAATTACCACTTCTCCCTGACAATTTTGGCTACAGTATCTCACAAAAGTAAGAAAATTTTAATGTTAAATTCCACAAATATGAGCCACTGGCATGTTTACATAACACGGTGCATACGGTAGGAGTGGTGGCCTTCAGCACAATCCCACAGGGACTGCATTGATCACAAATAAATACATGCATGGTCTGGTTAGTCATAATGATGTTTGGTTTTTTCCTGAATTTGAATAAAAAAAAAATGATAAAAGTAAATGAATATGATGGCATGACTTTTATACTGTCAGCTGCATGTCAAAAGCACTTCATATCATCAAAGAGAGAGAGAGCTCAGCAGATTTGGTGAACGTCATGATTGAATTTCAGCATCTAACAATCTTCACCTTGAATCAAATTTGCTTCTGCAGTTTGCTATCTAACAGCAGTCGCTCACAATAAGGGGCGACGCTAAATGTAAAACACATCGTCTTAATGACACAAAAGCAAGGGGATGTTTACTGTACCGGTCACGAATGCGAAACTGACGAAATGCACCACTAAAAAATATCTCAGCGATAAAATAATCTACGAACTTAAAACCTGGTACTTCGGGTACGAAATAAAGAGAACAAGATGATTTGATTTCCACAACATCTGAATCATTTGGTTGAAATATGTAAAGGAATGAAGAAGGTACAGTCAAGAACTATAATGAAAAGAGAGTCTGGGGGAGAAGTCAGAAAAGGTCCATGGAGCTTGTAGAGAGAGAGGGAGCCCTTTGGAATTAATAACACGGTACCTGAGACCATTGTAAGATCCTTTCATGGACATGGTTTGTTTTCTAATCAAGTTTGTATAATATTTGACATTGTACATCCTTTAGCAATCAGTGGCATTTTGACTCTACAGTGCTTCTGGGGATGGCAAGTACATCATCGTTAAGTTAACATTGTTAATGTCTACTAACTGACAAGTGTTTTAAAATGTAAAATTTATTCTTGATATTGAGTATCTTTTGACAAGTTATCAAAACATCTTGTTTATTCCTCATGAACACATACATGCACAGTCCTTGGCAGTCAATGTATTTTAACTTTTTGCTTCAGTAAAAATTTCAGTGGAGGTAGTTTGCCATGCTGCAGAACAAAGCATATACATGAATCCTCACAGCACATACACTTACACACTTAGAAAAGATTTCTATGTATCAAGTGACAAAATTAAACCTACTTCATCCGGTCTCCAAAAGGACAACTTACATGTCAAATGTGGTTGTCCTTCACAATATTAGGTTGTCCTACCCAAAATAAAGTCTCAAATACAATTCACGATTCACATTTTGAGGCTGTACCAATTAGTATTAAACACATCTGAAATGTGCTTACAAATTCGTTGCTCCATGTCACTGTATCATTTCAGATATATTCTTCGCAGAATCTGACATTGGTTCGAGCACTAAAGGATTTGTCTGAAGCACAACCCCGTATCGAAAGCTGGTCGCCATGTTGAACTTTCAGTCCTCTAGGATGCCCAGTCTGCCGATAAACTTCATAGATGCTAAAGGTACTACGTACATCTGCAGACAAATCTGGGCAAGGTCTCTAGAATGCTGAAGAGGTCTCTTTCCACTGAACTTAGGGGGGGGGGGGGGAATCTCCCTTTCCTTCCTGCTAACCTTGACATTTGCTCACATCCTGAGTGTCGGTGGTGAACCGAAGTCTTTGCAGATAGTATAAACAAGACTGAATTCTTTGAGAGACAATGATATTAAGTCAACAATTTTCATGTTTGTAAGTGTTTTCAAAGCAGTACAGTATTTTTTTTTCTTTTTCTTTAAGAGTACCACTAGCAAACCCCCTCCTTTCTATGGGTTCTAACCAAAACCTCGCCAAAGGTTGTTTGAGACTCTAATCATGAGGCGTATTAAAACAACTGTAATCAATTTTCAACACATAATCATTATTTGCACAGCGGCATGTGTCGGCGAAAATATTTGCCCCAAAACAAATTCACGATCATCACCAAGCTGAACGGTTGTTTGGGAGAGACAACACATTGATTTTGCAATGTCCTCCCCGAGGCAAAATGGCAGCGAAGGGAATTGCGGGGTGATTTGTGAAACAGGACGTGCCAATGTCTGGGCAAATACCACACGATGCGACATCTGTGACCCTTCGTGAATGTGAGGGAAAATGAGTTTCTAAAAGCTACTCTTTGTCAGACAATGAGATGCAAAGGGCACGAAACGACACATATCTGAAATTCAGGAGGTAGTACGAAGGAAACCAACAAGCTACTGTAGTTTGGCTGTCAGGTACTTTCACACTATGCACAGCACTTCCAGTTGACAAAATTCTACAGAGTTTTGTTCACTTCGCTATCAAAGATCTAAACAAAGGTAACATGTAACCACATGATCTCTTGGCATTTTACGATCAAAATAAGGCAGCACACACTGAATGAAGCACATAATGGCAGCACACACTGAATCTCATATGTACAGGTATGTGCACATAAAAAAAATGGCAAGTCTTGATTGTGTTTTCAACCAGAGGGTAAATAAATTAAGTTTTTATTCTGCAAAAATATGGAAAGCATCTTGTGCCTTAAATTTTTCAACCACCTCTACAACATCAATGGTTTTGATCAGCAGCCATGATGATCTTGCATTCTTAACGTGAGCCAACTGCACATATGGTGAATGTACAGTAACGGTAACTGGTAAAAATTACAAGTCCAACCAGTTCAAATACTCAAACTTATTCAAACTTAACATCTACTGAACAAATGAACAGTAAACGACCTTTCATCTCGTCAGAGGATAATCAAATTCATTCAATTTCAGTGTGAATAACTTTTAAGATGACTTAAGTACTTACTACTGCAATATTGACAAAACAGCATCAATTATGTACATGCAATGGGCATTGCTTTTTGTCGCTAGTATTTAAAAGTAGATGTCTGCATTCAGAACATCAAATGGTCTCTTTCAATTGATGTCGGTTGGCTTCACGCACATTCCACCTTCAAAATGAAACATCTTTGCCATTTTTTTTGGTATAATACGTGTTCTACAAAGCTTGAAATAAGTTAAAAGACCAACTGTACAACTGTATGTATGGCATGTGCGTCTTGTTTGTAGTATAGTATATGACCTTCATTTACAATTTATTTTAGGCCCTGCGGGCCTTGAGCTCTCTTCAGTGTGTAACATTTTATTGACAGAACACTGGTTCTCAAAGTTTTGTTCATATTTTGTGAATGAGACAAACTGAGAAAGACTTCTAACTCTTTGAAAAAGAACTGAAATGTTGAAAATGATCTATCAATTTTGCATGGATATAGACTTGTCTTTGAACCTTTAACGTGTGTATATTCAAACATTTGACCAAAACTGCATGTGTGGAGACTGTTTGTTGATCCCATTCATGATTTCAACTGATCAATGTGAGATATTCATCCACTGATTCAAATGCTATTACGCAAACTGTTTACACTTACAGTATGTACAGAGTATGGTCTGCTTGATAAATTCAACTACGAATTTTGAATTTCATGATATGTAAAGAAACAGGAATGTCCAACCAAACATAAACGTACCTACACCGCGAGCGTAATCCAGTGGGTGAATAAAACGCTGTGTAATGATTCTGAAAAACGCCACCTGGGAACACACACTTACAGTACGTGCTAAGGAATTTAATTCTTTTAAGTGGTCAATTGATACAGTGCCCTTAGCTGTTGATCATCTCAACATGTATGACAGCATGTTCGTACTCTCACAAGCATTGTACTCTCCTTAATAAAACTTCCGTTGGGCAGAGCCAGAAATGTATTAAAAAGAAATGAGGGATACACATTTCACGAAAAAGTTTAACAAGTAACAAGTATGACAAACACAACTGGTGACGGATGACGGCACCTCCCTTAAGGAACTAAATACTGTGAGAGGCAAAATTACGATCTTCTCCCCCTTGGAGAAAACCCACCACAGACCCATTATTCTGGCCAAAAACAGGGGGGCGGGGGATTGAACATCCGCCTGAGCTCGTAATGATACCCGACAGCACAGTCTCATGCACAGTCTGTTTTTAATTGACTGAGTATGACTAACGTATCTCCAATGCCCAGGGATCGAATAGATTTGCACTCATACAAGGGAGTATAGTTCTGACTATTGATCCAAATGTGTTTTCAATCATAAGGTGGTTAGTCAACTTGATAGGGCACACCCAATGGCACTAACTGTAGCAATAAATAATATTATCAACTAGCAATCACAAATCGCAAGAAGACTATTTTTTCCACAGGTTGATTCTAACTCTCATGAAGGTGTTACTCTGACGTCCGCTGCTGGAATATTCTTCGGTTATGGAAAGGTAGTCTGTTCAGACATACAAGATGCAACTTTTTTTTCGCCTGTAAAGCAATACACACAACACAATTCCCATGCCACTTTAAAGTACACTGGTGCCATCCATTACTACTTATTTGCCAAACGAGAACGCTTCTTTATACGAGCAGACAGTCATGTCAGCGTACATTTGCCAGAGAAGATGTGAGGGGTTTATTGCTGAGAGGTAATATTTTTGTAGCTCTGTAAATCACTGGCTGAAAAACGTATGGTCTTGTAAGTACAGTCAATTACATCCGAGTGGTCGGTAATGTAACCTAATGTAAATTCACAGCGAGGCTTGCGGTTGAATTGGGCATTCTCACTCTTGGAAAAAAAAAAGAAAGGGAGCTAGTTGCTTTTCCGTACTGTTGATTGTGTTTGTGTATTATGAATGTACCCACAAACTGTACTGTTCTGATAAAAAAAAAACACACACAAGAAATGAAACTGCAAACTGTATTTGTTTGTCAGAATCAACATTTCAGTAATACCAAATAACAGTTTTAGTCTCATGGAAGTAATGGAGAAAACACTCCTGCAAATAATTGGTAAGTTCCTAATGATCAGTTTTCTGACAGTGCACAAGCTGTGGACCATGAGTTATTGGCAGAGTCCACTGCAGAGGCGGGTCAGTCAGGAAGAGAACACTGCTGTGACTGACCAATGACTTGTCACTTCAGCAAAATTCAAGCCCTCTGCCCAACTCAATGCTGAGTGAGACACAAAAACCATCTATTCAAACACCACACGCCAATAATTCCTACTAGAGTACATCCAGTGTGTGGTAAGTCTGGAATTACAGATTTTCGACTCCACAAATCACAAACTTCCAATTCCCAGCACATTCTTTCCATTCATAGCAAATAGCAAACATATGGAATTTTTCATTTGATTAGGAGGTGTCAAGGTCTTTTTCTATTTTAACAATTCTGAGGCTATTATGAGGCTATACAAACATGTTACTGTGTGATGTGCAAATGATCTGATTGCAACAGTATTATCGAATGGGCAACACCATTACTGTAAAGAGCCAGCGATACGGCGAACCTCGACGTAACACCACTGTAACTCTTTTTAATGGATGTTGCATGCTTGCTCTCATAGATAAGCTGATGTAATTAACATATATGTGTAAATATAGTTGTTATCACAAAACATAATGAACAAAGAGGATGCAATAACTTTGAAATGGTCCCAGCAGCAAAATCCAAATTCCCTCTTATTCTGTTTTCATATACTTGATTTTTTCACATTTTACTGTACATAGATCTTCCACAAATTGTGGAAAAGTAAGTAGCCTTTTGACCATTAGTCTTGTGTGAGTGTTTTTGCAGGCTATTACAAGCAAATCTGGGATCCTCTACACAAGATCCAGATCAGGTTCACTGGCGTTATTACACCCGCATGGAATAAGCCACATGGCAATTGGTTACAGCTGATTTTGGTTATTTAATTCAACCTTCTTCCAGTGCTAAGGAAGATCAGCTCCTAGTAAAAGGCCGAGGTTAGAATTCTAAGCTAACGGAAAATCTATCAAATTTGGATTTGAAAGTTTTTTTGAGGGGCAGGGGAGCCCGTATGGGCTCATCAAGGACCTCACAACATGTTGATCGTGGATGAACACCAGCAATATCAACCAACTCATTACTGTTCATCAACCTTCCCATCACCTTGTACTCATCAAGGACCCTTCACCATGATGATCGTGGATGAACATCGGTGGTATCAACCTATTCTTTTCGATTAAGTGTCCAGAGTGTAGCTAGGCAGGAGTGAAATCATACAGTGACGTGTGACCCAAAGCTGCTCAGGGACGGCCATTTAACGACCCCATTCAATAAGAAGAAAGTGTTTCCTCCAGTCTCTAGCCACTTTCCTAAAGGCTGGTTGGAAAAAGTGCCCAGCTCAACAGCCCATCAGCTGTACCAAGCAATCTGAAGCAGACTAGACCTACGTCAAACAATGGGAACCAAAATAACCCCCTCAACACCACCGCAAACACTTTCACTGAACAAGCTTAACTTGAGTTCCCACAATTTCCAAGTGGTTCTATTGCAATTTGATCCAAGGACACAAAGATTACAGGATTGACCAGCAAGAAACCCTCCACATCCATGCCTCCATCTCCATGGACACAACTTTAATAATTCTTTAACTTGCTACTGTAGTTGCAACCTGCTGTGTGTGATTTTTTTACCGTGAATGTACGTTTTTATCACTAAACCATTAAAGCCTCATGTACAGTATGTAAGAAAAGTAGTGGAAATATTCAACAAAATGTCAAAACGAAGTATGGAAACAATTTTAAGAATAAATCGAACGTTTTGAGTTTTAGCTGTACCTCAAAACTATGACATCATGACTGTTTGCTTAAGGTTCACTTCCGTTTGAATGCGACAAAGACTATTTGTACCTTTTCAGCAAACTCTACCAAAACAAAAACATGAATTGCAACATATAGTAGTTTCATAGTAAGTGTGGCACAGATAATGTTACACACTGTTCTTTTGTACAAATCAATTTTTTTTGTGGGTTAGGTAATCTTTCTAAAAAGTTTCCTACTACTTTTTTTATCTTGCTGCTTCATTTACTGATGTACTGTATATCTTTGATGAGTAACGACACTTTTGCACACCTTGCTTAAATTTCTTCCTTTAACGATCTGGCGTATATATTACTAGTTACAGTAAAACAAATTACAGTACAGTAGGTGCAGATTGAATACAGATAAACCATAACCCACTAACTGTCTGCACAACTCCTTCACCATTTAAACATGAAACTCGTAAAACATTAAACCCAAGTTAACACTATCCTTCATACCCGTCACATGACCTTTCCCATCACTGGCAGTAATTAACAGTAACCACTCAAGAACTGTCATGGAAGCTCACTCCTAAAGTCATACAGAAGAACCAGACTTCCATTGAGAATATATAAAATACTGTACCCTGAAAGCTGCAAATGACAAATATAATACATGCTGTACACCATAAAAAAAAGGAAAACAGAAAATAAAAAGAGCCACGTTGAACTTTTCGTTTTGAAGTCATGGAGAAAAAGGCCGCCGATAACTGTCAAAGACGGGGAATGGGATACACCATCCCGTAACTACGTGATACGCAGAGGATGTTGAGGGCTGACAATTACAGGTGGTGAAACTGTGTCAATTTATGCATGAAATTTGACACTGCTACCAGAGGAATGTAAAGGACATATATAAGATATATCTCAGAGTTGCTGGATTCCTTTTAACAAATTGATAGTACTCACTGTGCAGTACAGTATGTAGTGTAACACATGGTCTAAGCATATTGAACATATACATACCAAGTGAAGTGTGGAGCGCATACACAGGCAAAGTTAACATTACGGTGAATACAGATACTGTTTCGACTAATGCAGAATAGTATAAAGATCTACCTTTCCATGTGTAGCGTGTAACTTTTATAAGGAAAAAAAAATTCAGAAAGAATTTCATGTGCACAAAATAGTATACAGTAGAGCAACACCAGTCACACAGAGAGACAGACTGATAGAGAGACAGACTGATACATAGACAGACAGGTGGCCACAAGTGAGTTTGATCATGAACTGAAATTGCCCTGGATATCCTAAAATGAGGAGTGTGCGTTGTACATCAACTGCAAGTTTCCTTACTTATATTTGATTGAGTGCGACACAGCAAAATTACATCCATACAATGTGCCGCCGATCTTCGTCATGGAGCAGAGATTGGTGTCCCCTCCCCTAATACTGTAGTGATGAGGCTGGTACGTTAGGAGTGATGTCAATAAGATAAGTTATGCACTTTGCTGTTACATTCACTGCTGCTACTGTAAGTTCTGTTATTCTAAGAAGATGATGGGGGACTTCCATTCCCTGAATACCAGGCAGCTGTTACTTGAAGACACAGCAGAAAAATTTCATTACTGCTGACACTTTTGAGACCCACCAAATCGAGTGAAGATGAAAGCTGTGCCGTTTGCTCAAAGGTATTCCTTTCCTCCGCTTGGGAGGTCCTAGTTCAACACTCCTTACACAGCAACATCGTTTACGTGACCTAATCCTTGAACAAGTAGCTCGCTCAGAACAATATCTCGTTGTGTAGGTTTGTACTGCCAACACCTTAGGAGAAGGGGGCATATTAGTCGAGATGACTGCTCTGTTGGAATAAACACTTTCAGCTGTTACCTTAACACGGGATCGGACTAAAATGAGCTGAGGAGGCAGGATTCTGCTTCTTTGATAACTGAGTGAGTCTAGTGAGAAGCTTTCATTACAGTTTCTTAAAACTGCCAGATATAGAGTTTGTTTCATGTTTTGAAATACAAACTAAATGTTACATGTTGTCACATGCAACACCAAGCGTGCTTGATGACTGGTAACACTGTGGCAGTATTAAAAGAAATCTCCCTTGTCTCAAGGTACTGTAACTGTAGCAGATGACAACTGCAATATTGTGTTCACTCACTCATTCTGTGAAAGCCTTACAGAAATGTCAAGAATGATACAAACTTAGCCAGATCACCATGTGACCTTGGCTTTGCAACCTTACAGTGCTTCAAATCATTCTGTCTCCATGTACAGTGAATAGCAACTCCCTTTAAATACTACAAAAGTATGCACTCTGCTATTATATTCACTAGAAATATTTTGGAAGTGTGTTTTGAGTTGATGGAAACTTTTTTTTTTCTCTTGTCAAAGTTGTACCATCTTCCTGACGAATTTTTTGGATTAAAGTAGAGTTCCTGTTACGATTTTCTAAGTTCAAAAAATATTTAGTACTTTTTTCCCCTGACTCAACCCATCGAGCTCTTGAACGCACAAGAATACCCTTTAATTTATAGTCATACAATTGATGAAGTTTATTTTGTGCCTCCAATAAGGAGGAATTTGCTTCATCTGACCAATCAGAATACAAATCGTTTTCCAACGCAGAGATATGGGAAATAAGCTGTTTGTCATACCTTCTCCTATCTGCTGCTAAATTTTTACTATGAGGCAAAGTTTCCGTACGTACAATATATTTAATAAAATCCCATCTAGATGAAGGATTAAGATTCCGAGTGGTTGCTAATTCTATGGTTAATACCGTATTTAATAAATGCAAATAATTATCGTCACTTAATAAAGAATTATTAATTTTCCAAAACCCTGGGCCTCTCTTAACTGTGCGAATACCCAAAACCAATAAAACAAAAGAATGATCAGATCGAAAACCTGGAATAAGCTCATCTAAGCGTACATTCAATTTTAAGTGTCTTGAAATAAGAAAAAAATCGAGACGGCAGAAAAGACCGGGTAAAATATTCGATTTCCACGTAAATTTCTTTAAAAAGGGGTTACACTCACGCCAAATGTCGATCAAACCATAGTAATCCATAAGTCTAAAACATTCCTCACGGGCTTTGTAATTAGTACGACAATTCCCTAGTTTCTTATCTAAGTCTAAATTCAAAACAAAATTAAATTCCCCCCCAAAGACAATATTCTCACCAGTAAAGGTATCCAATAGGGGATTGAAATTTTGGAAAAAGATCGGCTGATCTACGTTGGGTCCGTAAAGGCACACCAAAGTTAGAATGCATTCTGCAATATCTACATCAAGAATTATGTAACGGCCATCCACATGACAGACAACTTTAATAACGTGAACATTTAAAGTGGGTTTAAAAAGAATGCAAACACCTTTGCTACGCACAGAACCATGGGAAAAGAAAATTTTCCCACCCCACTCGTTTCGCCAGTAATTTTCATCTCCCATGGCACTATGGGTTGATGGAAACTTACTTCTAGTGTCAAATACTAAACTCTGTACTTGGAAAGTTTTGGACGATGCTGTTACTTTTCGCTTGTAATATTATGTAATTATTTTTAAACGACGAGAACTTCCCTGTAAAGTGCTACCCAATACTACCCAATTTATCTACTACTGTATGCTTTTACAATCCACTTGTAATATTACATAATCACTTTGAGTTGATGATAACCTCCATTCACAGTGTTAAATTTAAACTACATAACACACTGTAAGTTATATATGCACAATGTTGATAAGTAATATGTGGTCGAGAGGTCTGCCGTATGGCAACTTGTAGATTCCTGGAGCAATGACCCAGCAAGGAGTCCATGGGTGAGATAGTCAAGTTGCTGCATAGGCCTACAGTATATGCACTCCTGAGTTCTATCCTACACATGTTCAGCTTTACAGTACCACTCTCATTTTTATCCACTTGTGTGGACTATTCCTTGCATCAGTTGAAACTACCGTACTGTAGGTACAGTAATTCTTTGTTAGTACAGTGCTCTTTTTCCAAACTGGATGTCCTACCGTTCAAATGGGGCACTCAACTTTTGAAACCGAGCTGAGGGAAGGTAAATGAAAAGCAAGTCAGGTGCACACCACTCGGTGGGGGACCCTCGACGCTGACCAATCTAAAGTAATGTATGTCAGCAATACTGTGCATGCACTGGCAATTATCACAAGTATTAATGCTGTTTCAAAGACACTTAACTATCTGTTATTTGCAACCAGCCCACATGATTGGTCAATAAGGTGTCACGTCATTGGTTGGTAAAGTGTCATGTGACCATCCCACTGTTTTTTTCCACTGATGAGCAGTTTTCTTCATTAGCAGTCCAAATCATTGACAAGATGATATGAGACTGTGGTTGACTGCTACACAACACTTACTCAGTGACCCAGTTTCCAACCACGAGCCAGTTATGGGTCCGAGATTAAAGACTTTGGACATACTATTATGTATTCATGGGTTGATGGGCAATAGAACAATATGATGCACAGTACATATGCATGTCGAATTACACAGCCGTAATCAGAGCCAAAGCATCTTCATCAGTCATACATATGATCAACAGCAATAATTTTCAATTCATGTGTAGGAATCCTTCCACCGTGCAGTACATTCATGTAAAGTACGGCTACCGTACGTGCACAGCATGTGCAACGTGTCGCTGTTTGATGCCGTCGTGAAGTCTTGAAGTATTGACACATGTATGTATGCAACCAAAGGTACAGACAGATAGATCATGATGACATACACTGTAAAACATTATGGAATAGAAAAGCACTCGACAGAGACTTGATTTATGGACAAGGAACTACCATACCATTCTGATGTACGGATTGTCACCAAGACACGTCTGACAGAGGATCGGGAATTCCTGAGGAAAGAAAGGAAGAACATACTATGACAGTCATGTGATTAGTATTGAGACATAACGTTAATAAACTGAAGGGTATGTTAAGACGGCGATGACATTTCACAAACTCTTATCATGAGGGGACTACTGTACACGAGAAATATGTGCAAAGTTTTAACACACTTCTACTAACGAGAACAATGTGCAAAAGACAAGTTATAAAGCAGAATTCCACAGACAATTTAAGGGATCTTAAATGAAGGAGAGTACATTTTTTTTTCACTGTAGGCACTTTAAGTCCCGTACTCCAATATAAAGAGAGAACTCAAGATATTCCGTCTGAAGAAAGACTGCTCTGGTAAAGAAAGATTTCTGGTTGAATCACAGCTACAATTTGCAAGGTGATACAGGCAGATTACTGCAATTTTCTTTGCGTTTTTTTTTTTCAGTTGAAGTGCGTATTTACAGTAGCCTTGAAATTTAACGACAGTGAAAAATTGGAGAGGATCATCGTAAAATGTTGTGAGAATAAAGGAATCAACTCTTAGAGTATCATAATGCCCTTCAGAAGACCTTTGAACTAGTTATATACTTCCAAAGATCTTTACCCTACATGATGCCATGTTAATTCCATCATGAATTGTTGCAGACTGACCAATTGGAAGGAGAATGAAAACAATGTTCAATTTATGAACTTCTGTGAGCTCACTGCAATTCACATAAATACAGCAATATACATGTGGGTAAAAAAAAAATCTATCATTGTCACAGAATGTTAAAGTATTGTTAGAGTAGACCTGTTACCATTGGACAATTTAAAGTTTGTTTTTACATGTTACGCATTAAATAATGACTTTTTTTCCGCAATGTGCATGGGGAAATGCAAGTATGTACTTGACAATGGGAGAAAAGGTTGTAATACAGACAGCACAATGGAATGGCAGTGCAACAGAGTGGATTATAGAATTAGATTATGTTCTTTTTCCTCAGTTACTTTTGGAAAGTACTGAAGCTTAAGCACAGTGCTACTTTCCTTGAATCTGCTCTGGAAACACTGAACCCTGAGAGAGCATTGGCATCAAGGGCATCGACTTGAGTGGGAGAGGGGTGCTGGGGGCATGTCCCCTCCACTTTCTTGAGGGGGGAGAGGAAACTAACACATTTGTCCCCCCACTTTTTGTGACCTGAAATAAAAAATGTAATAGCAATATACATTACTCTTAGTGGAAGTAAATAAAATTTCTACCTTATTTTCTAAGAAATAAAGGAATTAAGCAGAAATTGACAGCCCAGAGTGACCGAGAAGTGTCATTTCCTGCAATCTGAGAGTTATTTTTATCATTTTGTTTGGTACGCTATGCAAGTCTATGTAGAGAAAGCATACACCCCTTAACGGAGTCAGTACTTCCCCCAATTCAATCCTTTGCTCAAAGTATATGTACACTAGTGGGAGGGGATCAGGGAGCCTCAGGTACTCTGCGGTAGTTTAATTCCACATTCTTTTTGATAAAACTAAAACTTACCCTTTAGTTGTAACTAATCAGCAAAATAGAGGAGGGGTTTGCGGCTACAAACTGTGGATATAACTATAACATACTGTGGATATAACTGTGGCTATAACTGTCATATGCACAACTTTAAAATAATATTTTCTATTTTTGTGATGACTGAAAATGGAGGACAAACGTTAGGGTTAGTCTTATTGTACCTATGAAGCTGCACTTTTTTTTAACCATTTTGGTATGCAAGGAATCGCCCTTGTAAGCGGTTCCATGGCTTTCCCCAGCCAGGGTCCTAAGGCAGACACCGGACACCATGTAAACTTGCTGGCACGCATGTGCGCAAGCTCGTTATAGGGTACACAAAGGCTTGCGGGAAACCAGAACATTTTCAATCATGTTTCGAGGGAAATTGAGCAAGGTTTTCCAACACTGTTGGAGGAGGGAGGGGGGTTTGCAAAGCCCATAATTTTCTTGTATTGTACTGTGCGCTCTGTGCCAACTGGTGCTCCACTTACAGATAGTAGTGCCAGTGCTCACCCTCCCCCAAATTCTTTTTCATTCTTCCAAATTACGTTATGGCTTACACCACTTTTAGAAAAAAAATTAGGCCATCGGATGTCCCAACCACTGCCCCCACTGTCAATATCAAATTGACCCCCATAATAAGCATCCACGAGAAAAAGCGTAAAACAGTACACAACTTCAACAACTAGCAATTATCATTCACAGTTTAATATAGAATATATGCCAAAATCCATGACTTACTGTATGGCCAGAAACATTTTCGCAGTGAGGCTATCACTACAAGGCTAACGTCGGGGCAACTGAGCAGGCGTTTTTTGGCTTTTAGGGCATTTACAACATACCAACGTGGCATGCAATGAGAGAAGCTTTAATCAGTGTTAAACCATTCCACCTCATCAATAAACATCTGCAAAAGCTTCATCTCCTCAAAACATTGTGTACGTGATGAGTACAGGAAGATGCATCTTTGAATTGTCGAAAATTCAATTCATTAAAATTTCACCACAGGAGGAAACTAATCCCTTTCACTTTTCAGAGAGCGATTGTTTTGTAATCATCAGACAGATCAGACATTGTGTCTCAACTATAGATTTCTGTAAAGGGTAGGGTTAAGGTGCTCATTTTCTAGAACTGAAAAGTTGGTAGTTAAAAAACCATATTTTGAGTTGAGAAATCAGCTGGGCCAAAAGAAAGAATTATAGAATTGAAATGTACTGTACAGTATACAAATATGGATGGCATGTGAATTGCTGTATATAACAATACTGACACATACTGTAGGTGTAGGTCTAAGTTTGCATCCATAAAGCCATGAGGATGGACATCACAGATTTGAATCCACCGGCCCGCATGTTTGAAATGCTGTTGCTCAAAATTTTCATTAGTTCATTTTCCAAAATTTCATCATTTGTTCCAAAATGCACAGGTTCAGGGAATACTTTATCCAGCATTGCACTGCAATTTGTAACACAAACAGGCCGTATTGTTTAGACAAATGAGCATATGTGTAGCAATTTTTGTATGCATATCCATTTCATTTTCACCAACAGCTTCATACAGACCTAAAAAATCCCCAACACTGTACTGTACAAAGTTTAAACACTACTGTAACTTAAATTATGACCTGTAGACTATGCACCAAATAATTCTTATTTCAAAATCATTTTACAAAAACACTCCACAGTAACTAAAAACACTAGTGTTGTATCATCATGTCACTGTTTGGCCAATCCTAGGCCCTAATATCCAAAGTTCTTTGATCCAACACTGCAGTACTCCTCTAGAGGCTATCAGGTGCATGGCCCTTGAACAGGGCTGTGTGTTGATACAGTGTTACACTCCACTTTCACAGCCCTTGTCCCGATGACTTTAATTCTCCCCTCATTAAGATGAGCGACCAAAATAATTGAACCAATATGATACTTTTATTACTTAAACTTTGATAAAAAGAATGAGTAATGCTCTGCTACTAGGAATTTACCAAAACAACTACAAATAACCAGGAATCAAGTGATATCTAGCGTTTCTTAGGCCATCGTCTGCACAGGTGGTGGCCATTTTCCTCCAGTGCATGGTGGGAAGAGTCTTCAGTCACCTAAAAGCATGAGACTGTGCAGCACACTTCCCAACTCCTATATCTACTGTACATCTTAATGCAGGAAATATAGTGTATCCAAGACAAAACAGGTCCAAACGCAACATCTAAAGCCACATGAGGCACCTAGTCGGACAGAGCAAGTGTCGCTTGCTGCACTACAGTATTTCAACTTTTATTTGCACACTGTGGCACCCAATAGTTTTTTTTTAAACACAAGCAGTTCACATTCCTTATGTAGAGTGCCCAATTCTCACTCTCCCAGCTACTGTATGACAGGCGAGTTAAACTTTATGTAATATACCAGTACAAATTTGCCCTGTGAATGTAATAGTACCAGAATAAAACTAGTGGAAACACTGGCGATATATCTTGGCAAGTAATCAAGTAGGCTAAGGTCACCAAATGAAGGACATGTGCACTTACAGTACATACAGTAAACTGCATGCTGCATAAATTACTACGTATACCCTATGTTTAAGACGGCACCTACAGTATGTTTGTCCAATACGGCACCTAATCTAGTCATTCACCCCCAGAAGTGACACCAAAGGACTGAAATTCTGGACAAGCCTGTGAGCTACGCAGGCCAATTGCCAAGCATTCCAAAAATTTTTCAGGGGTTTGATTTTAGATTACCAGAAATTGTGTTTTATCGCAACACTACTGCGTCCAGATAAAAATAAGCCGTAGCAAGTGAGTAGCTTCACTTTTATCCTGAGGAGGGATACATTTAATATACCATGATGCATTTATCACAGATTTTTTTTGATTTCTTCAGTCAGTTGTGCAGGATATCTACCATATTTTTCAGCAAATTCACCCACGGGTGACCTTCAACCTCTTGCTGCAGCTTCACAGTTACTGAAGTCGTGAAAACTGTGCCCGTTGACTCACTGCTGCCGTGGCCATCCTTTGATGTCACTTTGTAAATATCTTTTGCACATAGGTAAATACAGTTCACAATCCCATATACATAAAAAACGAATTTCTGAAAACAAAGCCGCATGTGCTTTCATTACTGCAGTATCTGAATGCAAATCTATGACTTTCATTTCTAATGGTACAAACTGTGAGGTTTATGTTAACATAGGCCTAATCAAGTCATTACTTTTTGCCTGAAGCCCTGATGCAGCTTTTGCACACCATTGTGTCTATTGACCCCGATGCCAGTTGAATAACCCAGTATCAAACACTATTCACCTGCACTCAAATTTATGATATAATACATAGTGCACCTGGGGACATAAGCGCGAGATAGGAGAACCAAATTTAGCCCACTTAACATTCCGCATATTAATAATGAGATCAGTGGTGTTGCCTATGTCGGTGCCGAATTCCGAGTCAATTGGGTCAAGTCCCACTAAATAAGGGTGCCATTCGAACACAAAAGTTGCATCTGGGTCAATAACAGTAGAAGTTCAACAATGGAGTCAGTATCAGGGGCAATTGCATAAAATCTCCATTTATGGACCTGGACTAGAAAATTAGAAGTTGCAGCACAATAAGAGTATTCATTTACTGTATAGAAGTCGCACCATCTGAACATGCTTGCTAACTTCAGCTTACTTCCCATTAGTGTTGTTTCCATGGTTTAGGCTGGCTATCGTTACACTAATTACAGAGTTTGTAACTCTCAGGTAATACCGAAGTTACGTCCGGGTAAAAAACAAGAACAGCCTGAATAACAGAGTCGGCGTCCGGGCCAATACAATACACCAGACACCACCTTTGCACACAGTAGACTATTCGCGCAACTAGTACTACAAAAATGCCATACATTTACTTTTGCAAGTCACAATGTGACAGCTCGTACGGATTGCTCACACTTGCTTAATGTTACCATGTACAGTAAACGAAAAACGATAATTTTCGATTACCGCATCTTCCCAATTCTGTCGATTGTAGGTGTTTGCGCCTTTACTGACTGCCATTATTACAGTGAAAATTTAACAACAACTCATAGTAACTGTCGGCTCTGAAAAGTGAAGTTGATCAAAACGTCGGATTTGGGGTGGCACAAACCAATTATTTTGTCATTAAACCCCGACGAAGGGAACGTACGTACAACTAGACCGACCTGTTATCAGCGGGAAGCCCGCGGAAAGGCACCATGTCCATCCAACCCCCAACCTTTTTTTGGACAGAAATAATGATTAAAGATAATAAGAAAAATAAAGAAAGGAAGGGGGGGGGGGGGAGGAATTGAGATATATCCATATGAAAGATTCAACTAAAATTTGGTTGTCAAATCCTTATCTTCTCCAACCTCAGAAGTTCATTAACAGCAACAAGATGATCAACAATTGACATGCATGAGCTTTTTCTTGTCAGTAACATAGACCTCATCTTATTTGTAAAATTTTTGACTTTTTTATAAGAAAACAATCAGCCTATAAAAAGTTTCAATGCATATCAGATGAGATGATACAAGAATGATAATAAATTCTCTTTTATTTATTCTCCGGAGCTTTTCCCAAGTACTAAAGGGAGGGTTATACTTTGCTCCCCCCTACTTTGCTCCCCCCTACTTTGCTCCCCCCGTTCCATTGGGGTCATATCGAAAGAGTTGCAATATTAAACCTGGCAAATGAGTTTCAGTGTATTGGGGCACGGTGTATCTTAAGGGTTTTCATTAAATACAATATTCGAGGTTGCGTTTTAAGATCTGGCTAAGCTGGATTTGTGATGTCCATACTATTACTACACACCCATTGAATATCCCTTTTGATCGGACACACCCCTTCCTTTTTCGTAAATAATCAATTCATGAGAATGATTCTTATGAGCAAAAAGCGTTTTTCATCCCAAATTTTGTTAAATTGCAGAATTAATACTTGTAGTCACAAATATATTTACACTGCGAAATGCGTTTCTTGGAGCTGTGTGTCATAGGTAGCAGGGGCGGAGAAGAATTGGTTTTATAAGAATCTATAGTTTTGCTCTAAGCGTGATGTGAAGCGTCAAATTATGATGTCACAAAAAATTTTAAATGTCAAACAGTCATGCATTTCGAATAACAATCCGCAGTTCAAGAGTTGTTTACATTTAGATACATCATTTCGAACCAAAAATGATTACAGTTACCTCAATGGGGAAAAAAATTAGAAATTTGCGTATAAAATGAGCAAATTATAGCTTTATGTATGGCACTTTCTAAAATGTGATAATAGCCTCAATCCACCACGTGACGTACGGTTCCGCCACCTTCGAATTGACCGCCGCCTTCGAGTAGATATTAACATTGAAGGGACATTGGTTGAAGAACATATGTATACATTTCAACAAGAATTTATTAATCAAGAAGTTGCACAAGATATATACGTCTCTTCCTATCACATTAATGCCATGTCTCTGACTCTGTGACCTGCAATTATGATAGTCATAGGTCTAGCTAAATGAAATACTCAACTAACGAGCTTGTGGTTTAGCTGCGTTGTCAGAAGTGGTCGTCAACAGCGACACTGCGGTACATAGGTACGTTCCGGACTTAACTAATCATTGAAAACCATGTATAAGGTTCAATCGTTCTTATGGTAATATGCTATGCGTTTATTGTCATCCTGTGTCAATACCGGCATCCGTCGTGTATATGAATTTATCATACGGGAACTGCTTGGTAGGGATCCTCTATGTGACGTATTTCTACGACGTTTCTATGTATATCTCTTTTATCACGGAGTGTATTGAATTAATTGTACTGCTATCTCAGAAATTTGATCTGGAAGAAGAACCTTGATTACCAATTCAAATGATCAATTCAACTATAGGAAGTACTGTAATGGATGGAGGGGGGGGGGGGGGGGGGTGATGATTACATAAAGACGTAAGTCACGTGTGACTTAAACCACCGAGCTACTCTAAAACAGTATTAAATCTTTAGAAAAGAAGGAAAATGTTTTGTACCGTATGTTGTATTTTTTTAAAGTAACATATCATATGAAAGTATTAACAGAACAAAAGTTGAGAACCAAGTTCAACTTTGAAATCGCAAAGAGTGACACTGTAGTATAGGTAAGTGGGTGGATCAATTTACAACGTAATCCTTGCATACGTCAATTGTTTTAATACAGTTTGCGAAATACCCTCAATATATTGTAAAGTATCGTCACAAGGAGGAACCACGTATTATTTTTGCTATGATGTGGGGCACATTTTCACTGTCAGGGCCAGCCTAGAACAAGTCTGGGAAAATTCATGTATGACATACAATAGTGTATGTAACATTTTTGTAATCAACTGTGGAACAGTTCATTTGTAAAATTGCTTAACCAAGAAAGTGTGACGTCAATAAAGAAAGCTAAATAATACTCACATTTTTATGTTTTGTTTTGATAATCATCTATCTCTAAACATCTATACACAAAGTTTCACTAGGAGGCGTAAATGCCGTCATGATTTTCACCTTAAATATGGATACACAACATATGATGAACATTTGCTCTGCGGTTCAAATTGACTGTGGTCATGAAAATGAAGCGTATCCAACAACGACGGGGAAGATATTTGAGAGGTATAGGCTATATATCCTTCCAAGGGTTCACGAGAGATTTTTGCTGGCTTCTAGGCACTTCCCTTACTAGAGATCACCGTTGTGTACTTCGGGTACGCTACTCTTAGAGTGCATATATGCAGTTACTTTAGCTATACGAAGCAATGTAATAGGAAGGCTTGACTGCTATACTGACTCACTGTGTTACGTGTTCTTACATGTTAGTACTATATACCAGTATGGTAGGACGTAGTGTCTGTGTAGAGGAAAGAACTCTTTCTCTGTGCGACACAAAATGCGCCCTATCTGAAAGATATACCGTATTGCTCTGGATCAATATTTCCCCTTCATATAGTAAAAGGCTTAGGTCTATCCTTTTTATGTCTCAGAGATAAGAAATTGAAAGCATATACGTTACAGAAGTATCGCATGGAAATAAATGTTCAAATCACGAAAATCAAAGTACGTCCACAACGCTGAAAAAAAGACCCCAAAGAGCCAAAGAATAAAAATTAAAAACAGAAATGAAAAACTGGAAGTGTCCAAAGATATAGCAATTTCAGTATCATTTTTGAACGAATGTGGCCTACTATTTCATTTAAAGGATGGTCTAGCCATAAATTTACCTTGACATGTTTAACATTAATGTAATCTAATCATTCTGGTTAAACTTCCATCCAATTTTCATGTGTGTTTCTTGAGATATCAGTTGAAGTTACCCCCTTTGCTGCCAACTGTGAAGTTTTAGAAAGCAGAAGTGACGTCACCTCCTCACATTGTTGAAGAGTGTTTTGTTTTCCTCATTATTGACATCACTCCTGATTGCTTCAAGTTAACTTTCGGTGACAAATGTGGCAACTTCAACTGCTCGGAAACCATACATGAGAATGGAATGAAAGTTTCACTATAACGATCAGATTTGCTTACTCTCAACATATCAAAGCTATATTTGTGGCTGGACCATTCCTTTAAGTATAACTCAAGCCTCTATAACCCGTACCGGAAAGGATAAAGATTTCAACACACTTTCCATTGCATCACGGAATTCTAGCATAAATATGGAAATTTTCTTACACAAAAAAGGAAATCAATTCAAATGTGGACAACGGAAGGAAGGACAAACGGAGATTTGCGTTTACCAAAATGGTATAGAATCTTCTTATTAACTCAGATACACGGAAACGATAGGACTTCCCCCTCATAATGGTACACTCTAGTTCCCAGTGTAAATGATAACAAATTAAGGTAGTACATTATACATATGCTGATTTTCAAAATGATATGCAAGTTTGACGTTTCCAGGTAATTTATAGTCGTCCGGCCTAACAATCTATGGCCTATTCTTCTCATGATTAGATGAGTTCAAGAGCTGTTGTACGTTGTCAGTATCATATAGCTTTTTTAACGTTTCTTGTAGGATAATTTTTTTCAGCTTGCGTCACGGGTGACATTTTAGGAAGCACTAATTTTAGCAAAAGCAGTTAACGTACGAAGCTTTTTTTTTTTCTTGTTATAGTCATATGTAAATAAATAGTGGATGAGCGGTGCGCTTTTAAGTCAATTGATCACTGAATCTCAATTATTCCTTTACCGCCTTTGTATTTGACATAATTATTTTGGGAATGATAGCGGCGACCCTCTCGCTAAAAGTGGTTCATCAAATTTAATCGAGTTAAGGAAACATCCAAAAGTAAAGAAAACTAAACGGCTAAACGAACCATGATGAGAGAAGCTTCCCCCTCATCATTTCACGTATAGGTTAACTGATTAACAAACAACTTAAGAAGCTTCATCATAGCAGATTGCTTGATCAGAGCCCCCCCTCCCCCGTAAGTAAATGGCATAAATGTCGGCGAAGTAGGTCTACATATACACACCTTTCTTTCCATACAGTACCCTTCACGCGCGCCAGAAGGTTGCACAAGAAAATGAAGCCGTTGATGCCCAAGGAGAAAGCCGCGGTGCCTTTAAAATGCCAGAAAATCATTACATCGGGGGCCCAAAGTGTAATAAGTTACTACAACAGGCTCGCATATGATGATATCACTTAAAGGTTTTTCCAAACTCATTTCGCACACGTGCACGTATACGTGTCCCAACCATATGGCAGACAACTGAGGCAGTATAGTAACGAGAACCGCTGATGACCTTTGCAACCTAATCTAAAACAGAGAAGTTAAGCAAAACCAGAAAAAGCAAAGAGGTGTAGGTGGTTAGGGGTGGGTGCGGGTGTGTGGAGTGGGTGCGGGTGTGTGGGGTTGGGTGGGTGGCCTTTGTGGCTGTTGAGGCTTATGGCTGATGAAGGCTTAAAGCAGATCCATGCAAATCGAATACATTTTCCAGATGAACCAGTCTATCTATTGTAAGTCCGAGAGACTTACATTTCTACGAAATGTCCACTCCATAAATTTAAACTACATCACTGACCTATCTAAAAGCTATGACATTTCCATTTTTGTTTTTGTACGATCATTGGTTGTACATACATCTAAATTGTAGCTGAAATCTCCTTTTATCGCTGCTTGGAATTTCTAAACACTTTCTCTGCTCTCGAGAATTATAAATCAGACAGGCTACAAAAGGAAGTTAAAACAAATGCGAAGGACAAACCCAGGTTTGAGAAAATGTAGATTCTGAACAAGGGGAACCTTCAGTGTATATGCAGTACGCACATATACATATATATATATGTTGCTATTCACCATCCCGGCTTCACTTTGTTTCTCCTCTCTAACGATGCTGGGGAAAGGTTGAGAGGTATGCATTCTCTCCTGCCGAGATTGGTACGTCAGATAGGGTCAGAAGCGAATTAAATGTAAAGAGCAAAGCGAGGTCGCAGGAAATGTTGATGGTTATTTTAGACCTAATGTAAGGGGAGGGGCGAGTACTAAATTAAAGGAGACTTGGCAAATATAAATCTCACCGACACAGATCATAACATGTGTGTTACAATTGCATGTTGGTACGTATATAGAGGAATGATAGGTACGAGATATAGGAGATATAGTAAACATTTTAATTTGGGAAGCAAAGGTTGCCTTGCCCATGTAGTTCCATCGCTAAAGTAACAGTTCAAGAGAAAGAATTCCCAGGCGATGATTTGATCCTCGAGGCGAGGTTGGAGAGATATTCGGATACGCTACGTCAATCCATGTCCAAATGCGTCGGAAGAAAGAGCAACTAAGTGCAGAGTTGTTACTTTATCGGGTGATCTTAAGTCGTATGATCTGATACAATGTCAGTAACTATAGTAACTCATTTTTAATATCGCAAAATAAAATCTTAGAGTAAAAGCTAGTATGTTTGGGGCAAATTGATAAAGAAATATTCCCACTTCAAAAAGAAAAGAAAGAAAGAAAGAAAAAAACTCAAATTCAAAGAAAGAAAAAAAAAAGGAAAGGAAATGTAAGTGATGATGAATTATTTTGTAGCACCTAAAGGCAAACTGACGTTTACCTTGCATTCGAAGCCCCTCGCTCATTTTTTCCTTTAATTTTGTTCTTTGACTTTGAAGTACCTTTGTGAAGAACATGTTTGCCCTCAGATGGGAAATGTTGACATCATTAAAAGAAGACAATTTCGAGGCCCACGCCTCTCTCCACCTCTTCCTTTCTACTTCTCACTCACTCAATCTCTCTCTCTCTCTTTATTTTCTTAAAAATGTACCGTTCTGTGATAACTTTGGAAAAGCATTAAAGTGTTATCGCATTTATATTAACTTAATCTTCACATATTAATATCTTCCATAAATAGGAAGGAACTTTTGAAAACAAGGTAATCATGCTTACTTTTACTTGGTAAGTAGTTTAATACCCAAATGAAAGCCTACCTAAATTATGTTGTCATGTATACTAATAGCTTCTGTAGTTAAGGAGAAATAATTGTGCCACAAAAGAAGAGAAGTGTAAGGATTCATTCATCATAAACAGAATTTTCCTCCCAATAAATGATTATTTTTTCTAAATTTATTTGTAGTTCATTTGGTAATGTTTCTTGTAATTTTGTATAGAATGGTACAATATATTCCATCTTCACAAAATTCCCCTCGATTGACCATTTTCCATCTCCTCCATTTCCTAGGGCAAGTCACTGAAAACACAGGCATATATGTGACTACAGCATATTTATTCAGTTTTATCTATATATTTCTTCTAGTAAGTGGTTTAAATGTATGACATTTTTACCCTAATCGATAACAAATGTAGTGCAAATTTTTGGTCAAGGGCCTTTGGGGTAATTTTGAACTTTAGAACCAGATAAATCAATCCATCAGCGCTTTTTACTCTCCGTCCAAGACTGGGTAATAAAATCACAGGCAGTCTAATTTGCACACTCTTTGACAGACCGGCCTCTTTCTGCATTCGTGGCCCAGATGCTCAGGGCAGGCCTACGGGAGTCGAAGAAAGTTCAATCAAATTGAAGTTCCCTTTTATCTTTATGTGACCGAACTTGCAATAAATGTTGGACAGCATTTTGAACGTTATGCTTGGAAGTAAACCAAACAAGAATGTATAAGGATGAGGGTGGTTGAAGAGTGCCACATCCCAAGCAAGCGATGACAGCGTGCCACAGTTAATTACATAAATACCATGTAAACTCAATATGATTATATACACATTTGTGAGTTGTGTTGCTAGCAGTTTCTGTCAAAAAGGGGGCGGGGGGAGGGGTAGCTTTAGGGGCGCAGGTTAGTAGATACCTACTATTCCTCATGCTAGGCCAATGCTTCTCAACATACATATGGCAGACAGGGTTGAACGAGAAAGAGATTGAGCGCGGGGGGAGGGGAGGGGTTGATTTTTTGTAGGAGGCAAGTGCCGGCAGGACTATCTAGCGCCACCATCAGTTGGTGTGGAGCATACAATAAAATTTTGGACTAGACAATCTCCTTAGATGGCCGGAAATGGCATTACCCAGGGTTTTCTAAGTTGCATGTGTCCAGTCTTAAAATATTGATTACATATGTGGTATTTCTCAGTTTATGAAATAAAAAAATAAAGCTATGAAAAACGGTAATACATATCAAATGGGTTGGGATGATACAAGAATGATAATGAATTATGGATCCTCTTTCATTTATTCTTGAAGCACTTAGCAAATATTTTGGGGATGTACTGAACACACTGTTAGATCCCCCATTCGCTTTTTCATTGGGGGTGTGAGCCCCCAAACTACAGGGTTATCTAACATGCATCGACCACATTCTCAACCACGTATATTATTCTGTTGTGTAAAAATAGGCCTAGATGACAAAGCGCTCTTGTGAGGCAGGTTATAAGTACCGACAATGAGCGCCGTTTGAATATTTTCCTTTTTATTCAATTCTTAAATAAAAAATAGCACCCTTTAATCATGGCCAATGTCTTGTTAATGAAGGAAACTGTGTCATAATAACATTTGTTGACAAACAGGAATTATTCCGGTAATCCACTTGATTTGCACAGCAATGGGGAGGGGGTGGGGGACCCCTCCTAACTGCGTGGTAGAATTGCATCATGCCCCTTCAACCAACAACACTGTATGAGATAGAAATATAGGTGACAAAAGACTTTGCATTAAATTGTTGGAGATTTAAAACGTTTTATTTTTTCCTTTCTTCACAAGCAAACTCTACTTCCTGTTTTTCAGGTGTGGAATAAAGACATCAGGATTTTAAAGTAGTGTGACGTTCAACGATGTGCACTATACGACAGTAGTACACTATCGTAGAACCAATCATAGGGTAGCATACCCTATATAGAAGTTGGAGATCCCTCCGCATTTTGTTCACCTCTGTCGGTGAAAGTCCCCATCAGGGACATTTGGACAACCTTTTTGTACTTCATCCTTTGAGATTGGTTCTTTTGTGGATCAAATCTTGAAGAAGACGAGGTGAGGTATACAAGGTGCGAAAATGGTTCCAACTGAAGCAATTATGGAAAAGTTATGGACTTTTGGGTGGCGGATCAGTATCATTCAAGGCGATGTGTGATTTGCCCCAGTGACAAGGTATGGTAACTTGGACGGCCTCGAGCAGAAAATCTAACCTACTTAAGGTACAGAAAATCGAAAAAACCATGAATGGCCAATGTTTCAGTTTTCTAAAGAGTGGTAACTTATATCTGTTGAAAATTTCTACAAGGCTTTAGAGACCACATCACTTTTGCGATTTAGTGTGTGAGTCAATGGGGAAATTAATAGGGGTATGCTACCATAGGTGACTTCGTCGCAGAGGGTTAGGTTTTAGCCAATCTCTTGTAGCACAACGATGATGGCACAGAATGTTAGCACCAATCAATTTGTTTATAAAAAAAAAGAAGGTTAGTGAGTGCCCAATCAAAGGGATGCTTCAACAAAGGACATCTTTGTGCTGATCTGACAGGCAATTATCGTGCATGTAAGTCATGTCGGATATTCGGTATGCATTAAATATATATATGTATATATGTATGTATATATGTATGTATATATGTATGTATATATGTATGTATATATGTATGTATATATGTATGTATATATGTATGTATATATGTATGTATATATGTATGTATATATGTATGTATATATGTATGTATATATGTATGTATATATGTATGTATATATGTATGTATATATGTATGTATGTATATATGTATGTATGTATATATGTATGTAATATATATATATATATATATATATATATATATATATATATATATATATGCATACTGTATACCGAATATCCAACATGACTTACAGTTTAAGAAGTGTTTTACAAGTTGGATTGGATCTTAAGTCGGTTATGACTCAATGGCGTCATTGTTTATAGGTGCATAGGGTCCCTTTGTAGGGACCTTAAACATGTCATCGTGAAGTCCCTTATAGAAAGGTGGGTAAATGTTATTTTCGGATGAATGTAGACGTAATTCAACAGAATATGACTTAAAGAAAAGAAACAAAAAGCAGATGACGTTGGGAATGGGGAGCAACATTTTCAGGTTTGATCCATAAATTGAAATTTCAAGTCCAAAGCAAAAACACCTTCAAAATGGACTTAATACTATCAATGATTTAAAGTAAATATTAAAAAATCGAAACACCAAGAATGACCATGGTGTTACGACAACCGTGACCTTGGTTGACTCTATGTCGGTTTAGTAACTTTCTTTTTTTTCTCTCTTCGTAGCCTACACCGAGAAAAACAGGTGTGTAATAGGAAACAGATTCTCAGAGATTCAACCCGACACTTGTCCAGGAAAATTACAACAGAGCTCAGTCAAAGGAATCAGAATTAACTTTCATTCCTGCTTCATTTTATTTCATTTATTTATCAGTTCAATTCTGTGAGTTACATGCCTCTAGGTGAAAAGAAGCGGCTTTCGAGGGTATCAGTCGCTAAATTCTGTCCGGATTCATTAGACGTTGCTACTCGTTAAATCAAAACACGTATTAGGTATATCTGCCAGACCAGCAGGGAAAAGATAGTTTATATTTTTCTTAACTGACTAATATCAAGCACGAGTTTTTAACTTCTGTGAAAAACATAGGTTGTTGTTGAGATGCTTATCATACATCTGTGGATTCATGACGGAATATAAATATTTCAGTTCTTGCATTTGGTTTCTCTCGCTGTATTTTTTTATTTTCTTATTTTGCAATGACGCCATGGGTAGTTCTTATCATCCCTAGGTTAATACCGGAAAGGTCCGTGACAAATGGCACGTAAATAGACGCGATGTTAGAACTTGATTTTCCTTGAATGTTTGACCTACAGAACTGTGATAATAGACAAACTGCCATCGGTCTTCTTATAACATTTAACACATTTGTATATATATATATATATATATATATATATATATATCAGTTCATGTGAGTAACGTGGTTAGCTCGGATTGTTTTTCACCACGTTTCTCTACGTGGATGCGGCACGGCACGCAGAAGACAAACCAGTGTAAGGAGACTCTTTGATAAGTTGTTCTGGACATAAATTTATTTTTTTCTGTACAATAAATATAAACACGGATGACACGGATGTACAACGGATAAGATTTCTCTTAAAAGGAACAATTAATATCGAGAGTGATCGATAAACTCTGCCATCGTCGCTGCTGCTGCTGTTGTTGTTGTTGCTCATCGATAATATTTGGAACGATAATGATCATTTGGGTCACCAAGGTTATGTTACAGACACGATAAAAATAACACACATAACATTATACACCTATAGGAGAAATATGGACGATCAGAAACTTGTAAGTTATTCCTTTTTAACGCTAAGCATTTTTAAATATAATTCTTATTAACAATATATTAAACTCTATAGTTTTATTTGCACAATAATAATTTCTATCAAGTTTGTCAGTTATAAAGCCCATGTATCCCCAGCAGTCAAGAAGTACAAGAAAACAAAGAAGTGCGTTTAAATGTTGGTCTTAATACCATAGTACATTCTTGCTGGAATTTCTACATAACATATTTTTCTTTAAATTCAGATGCGCCAGCGCAGCTATCGACGTATTCGCACAGGAGAAATATTTCACCACCACAAGTCAGTCATTTATAGTGATATTTTGTCTGAACTATTGTTAAACATTTTGCAAATCATTTTTCTTTGTCTCCTTCTGAAATCGATTTGTGATTCCAGCCGAATCTCCCCCCAGAACTAGCTCAGCCTATTTTCACAAGGACGCATCTTTCAATAGTCCCGACTTACTTTGTTTGTTTGTTCATCCATTATTTTCTCGTTTCTCTGTGGTTCTACGAACCCTTGTCGAAAACAGCATCAATGCTATAACGTACCTTCACTTTACAAATCCCAGGGTAACCCTTCCTCATCAACAATTCTGCCATGTGTAGACTTTGCTTGATATGCATCTGCCGCGCTGGCTTACTTGTACCACTAAGAACTATAGCTAGTGAACTGGACCTACATATGAGAGGACAGCTCAATATGTGGGGCCTACCATCGCTTCCATCTGCGACGTACGCGATTGTTTCAACTGACCTTGTATCGTTGTATTTTTCTATTTCAGCAAAACACACTCAAGTTTACAGGAAAACCTATTTCTTCGTTTCATGACATTTTACCCTGATTTCGAGTTGTCGAATTAAGTCAAAGGCATTTGCATCATGTCTCCTTGAACTACGTCCGTCCTTCAACAAATGGTATCAGGCAGTCTTGACTTGAAAACAAATTGAACATGAACTTTGATTTGCTGGACTGCCATGTGATGTTCCCTTTTAAAACATAGAAAGTAAAATATTCTTGTCACGAAATGTTATTTATAAGACTGGAATATCTTACAAATGACCAACGTATTGAGTGTTTCCTGCCCAGACCTTGAGTCTCAATTCTAATAGGCCTGTTTATTATTACAAGATAAAAAAAATGAATAAAACGGCGAGCATTTTGCCTCTTCTAGAACGAAAAATATAAATGTATAATGAAGAAGAAAAATATGGACGACTAACAGGCTCAAACTGTCTTTTCAAACTGCTCCAAAAGTCAGATCAAAAATTATGTTTTTGTTTTGCGATATTTATACATACTTTCACTTGTTGACTAATGTGATCGTTGTGAACATAAACACCTTTAAGTTGTGTAAAGACACGTGAATTTGTCTTATTTGACTGTCTCGATTCGAAATATCGTTATTGGGTTTTCAAATTTATTGTGACCAAGATAAACAAGAAAGAAAAAAAAAATGCAGATATTTTCTTGTGAATTAAAAAGAGATCTGGTATAAACAATTTTGGTGTTCTATTCTACGCACGTGACTACTTTTGTACCAGATAAATAACGTGATCTTTAGAAGCATCTTAACGCAGTGGTTTTCAAACTTTTGTAAAACTGCCGCCCACCAACATGAATTGTTCAAAGGAACCCATCCCCTACCCTAGGGCGCATAACACCTTCCTACGTCCTACCACTCACAGTCGTGCGCGCGCTCAGCAGTTTTGCCGCAGTTAACGTTTTCTGTTCGCAGGGTTAACAAATCCGTCAGAAGACAAACATGTTACTTTGTAACTGGCACATATGGACCAACTGTTGCTCAGTCTGTGTGGATGGTGTTTGGTGTAACGCGGCCCTAAATTACTCCAGTTATGAATCGTAATCTCTATGGACCCCCCAAATCAGTGGCAACGCCCCCTGTTCCCCGTGAGCTCTGTGGTACCCCCCTGAGACTTCCCAAAGCCTAATAAGGTAGGGTACCATTTTGAGAACCATTGTTTTAACTGGAAGAAACAAAAACGTTACTAATGGAAGTCATGATCAATTATCAGCATGACACAATATCCCGGACAACTGAAAAAAATAATAAAAAATAGTAATTGTAACACTATCATTATATTTTCTTAAGTACTTTTGCCAATTTTACCAGGGAAGGAAATTTTATAATCCATTTATGGTGATCTACGGGCTGTGGTGATTCCTGGTAAAATATCTAGTATTTGCATTGTTTTATAGGCTCATTCATTCAACATGCAGTCTGCTCCAGCAAATGTCATTAGATCACTGGTATAGTTTCACAGCACAAGGACGTCCCTACTCGTCGCTCTGGAAGAAAAAAAAAATATTAACCCAAACTGTGGATGGCTGACAGTCGAAAATGTTTGACATTAGCTGTGATTTTATGATGGTTTGAAAATGTCAAACGGCTTATTTGCTCCACTCTTTTTGTTTAGTCTTTTGGCGGGATTACAACTAAGCAGATTACGTCCATTAAAAGTCTGACATCCTTTTTAAGTATAATGTGGCTGTTCTAATCTATTTTTGGAAAGTATTACAAAGGAAAACATGTTTCACAGTGAATGACAAATTGTGACTCATGTATAGAAGGCTGTCTCATAAAATAGTCCTTACTTAAATTCATACTTCGAAACGTTAGACAACTTAATCTTATGCTCTAAATTGCGTAGAGAAAAGAAAAGAATCATGAGAAAAAGGTTAAAAAGGTACTGCAACATTATCGATTACAAGTTTTTGTTTTTGCTTTGCCAATTATGGTTTTTCGCCTGATGTCCTAAGCTAATGTTCGACAAATGCTTTTTCCTGCTCTCCTGGCATCACGGAGAGGTCGCACTGAGATTATAGCAACCATGGGGGAGGGGGAGGTGGTATAGGGACCGGTGGTAGGGAGAGAGAAAAATGTGTCCCAAAAATTGGTTCTGAGCCTCAAATTACAATTGTTTCATGCAGTGTAAACGGCACCGTAAACCTCGTTTCTATAAATTGCTAACCCTCTCGCCACTCCATTGCAAAACGAAAAAAAGTGTAAGTTTTTACAAATGATTTCGTTTTGAAAAGCAGCTTCTGAGTCATTAGCCGGTGCCAAAATCTGCCTAGAAATCAGGTAATACTCTGCAGCCTCCATTTCCCCTCACAGCTCGCAAGCCCTGTCGGTGTGTATACGTACTGGCATGTGAACTACAACGTATTTTATATTTAATATCGTTCATATTACATAAAGATCATTTGAGGAAAGCATGTCTAATAGATCGATATCCTAAAAACATTTTAACATATGCAAACAACAACTACTGGCATCGAAAAATTTACAATCATTTTCAGACGCAATAAGGCTCAAGTCGCCTACGAGTTCTGATTATTATTATTTTTTTTAATATATCAACAGTTGTCCGAAAGTGCTTCATATCCGCGATTAATGCGTACAGGTATATAACTTTTACACGGTACTCTCGAAATGCTACATTGGGATACAAGCATGTGTATCCATTTCAAACCAAAAGAATACATTATGTTTACGAAGATGCAGATAAGTTGAAAAAAAGTACGCCTAAGAGTAGCATAGGCCTAATTAATTTCTTCATCTATCATGTTCTAATACCAAATTGAACTAAATGTAACTTAGGTTCTCCCACCGTTTCCCTACTTTAAATTAGAATCAATAAAAGCTAATTTAAATTAACTTAGTTGCTGTTTCGACGAACAGTTCAAATCAGGATGCAGGATCTGAGTCTTGTCTGTTCGTGCAATGGGAGTGAGGTTCCTTCATTGCATTTAAATAGACATTTCCAGGCTGGTTAAAACTAAACTTTGCACTGACGGGAAAGGACATTAAGTCTGTTTCCGCGTCCCATAATATCGTCTCTGTGTGCATGTCAGTGAAATTCTTAGTTGTATGTCAATAGCAAGACGTCGAAGGCTTAGCTGTCTACCTGAATCTCCAACATGAGACGAGGTCTATGGTTCATTGATCCCAGTTGATCCCATCGGTATATCATACGATCTCATCAGTATAAAAACGGCACATATCTATGACGTCACAGTCTGATCATAAATGAAGATATGAAAGGATAACTGGGAAATAGACGTTTCTTTCCTTACACATAACCTACGTCATAATTTAAAGGTTTCATAGACATGCAAAATAAAGTTTAAAAATAAAGTCAAAGTACTTATTGACTTTTTCCCTTTGGCATCTTAAATCTGCGACAAATTAAAATTGTGGAAGCACATAGCTCGATGCATTGAAGAAAAAAAAAACAAACGACAAAGTCCTAGACAATCATCCTTTTGTTGATGTCTTATGTTTTCTCTTTAAACTGTGATGTAAAGGTAGACAAAGGTAAATACTGACGACGTGCGCTCCTGTATAAACTACTACGGCGTTCTCGGTTGATTAGCGAAGTTAAAGTACTGCTCCATAGTTTGATCCTCCGCAGAGAGAATATAGTTCCCCTTCTTTTTTTTTACGTATGTAAGTGCCGTATGATCGCCTCTTCAATACACCCTCTTATATCTTTTATGACGTCCTGTTCAATCTTATCCATAACAGCCAACTAATCTTCGATGGCCATTTTGAATCACCCCTTTCTTGATAATTACAGTACTAATCGTTAAGTTATTATGCATAGACCGAAAAGAGCGTTTCCATGGTTTCTTCAAGAAAGACCTATATGGCTATTCGTTGACGTTAATCGCCGTCTTTGCAATGTTCTTACGAAACAGTTCGAGTAATGTATTCGTCTTGTCCGGTTTTAACTCTGCAATCTAACGCTTCTCAGGCTACGACTTACAGGTCCTCAAGAAAGTCATGACCTTTTTACTACTTTGCACCGATCAGCTTTATCACTAGCACGATAAGACACCACAACTGAGGGCGGTGTCCAATTCCGTTAAATTCCAGTGAATCAGAAGCTTTTAGTGTCGTGTCGGTGTTCACACATCCATCCGCTTACGTCAGAGAGTGCCATTGTGCGACAGATTCTTTCATTCTACTGACCATCTCGTTCCAGTGTTCCAACTCTTTCCCTCTGGCGTACATAAATGGTCCAACGACTACCCGTCCGATCTGTTTGTCACCTGTCAAAACGTAGGGAGGCAAATGGGTCACATACTGCACGCAGAGAACGCAATTAAAACATGACCGTAACAACTTTCTACGAAGGGTGAGAAGGGTGGGGTCATATAACGCGTGCAGAAAACACAACGAAACACCATGCTGTGAAAGGTGTGCAGGGCTTGTTAACCCTCAACCTAGAATTTTTTGAGGTGAAACAATTATCAACATTATGCCATACATGCATACCGGGCCCGAACCTGTATTTCTATTTTGTCACCCTCCGGGGAGTCTGACCTGGCTGTATTGTATGAGAATAACTGGTTTTACCCAAGTTGGCTGCTTAATGCTATAGATGATATTCAGGGTTTGCACAATAAACCAGGGAACATCATTATGCAATACGTAATAACATTTCTGTAATGTGACCTGAAGCGATGTATTTTCAATGTACCATAATTAAAAATAATAGCAGAGATTGCTACCAATTTAAGCTGATATTGTATTTTCTTTCATATTGAAAAACAAATCTTCAATGTTTTTGAGAGAATGTTACGTCATTCAGAACAGGGGGGATCGCAAAAATATAAAAAAGATATTGATAAAGATTATACCAATTTTGTAAGTACCTAACAATGTGTTACGCTTAAATTAATTTCTTGAAGGTGATACGTGATCTTATTAACATTTCATTTGCAGTCAATCCCTGTTTGATAACGCCACTAAAACCATACTAGCGGGTATTTCAGGTGCACCCCGTGTATTATGAAACATAGGTAACGCGCGTGTGTGTATACCGCTTTGGTATCGTAATAGTATTTTTCTATGCAAACGAGTACATGCAAGTAATAAGCCGTAAGCTGGTGACGGTTGCAGAGGGTTGTCAAGAATAGACTGACGTCACATGAAATGTCAGTAGAAACGACCAATCATGTAACATTCATGTAACAATCATGTAACATTCGTTAAGTGCGTCAAAGTGAACTATATACAGACCTTTAACGCCAGGTGCATGTTGCATCACTGAAACACAAATGCTGATAGTGTCTAGACTATCGGAGGGCACTTTAAATTGGAATGATTCGTTGTAATTTGGGTTCGGTTCCTTCTTTACCACTTCTGTCTTCTTCGCTTTGATGACTTTACTCGCTCCCATCAAACTGACTTTAACGTAGCTGTCTACAGTTATTAATGACAAAGAAAAATCACGTTACAATATTACAATAATATTACAAAGTCAGTTCAGTTTGTTGTGATAATACGCTGCCTTATTTTCAGTCTAATGAATGAAAGGTTAATGAACGCTGGACCGTGCATTAATAAAAGATAATGCACCATCGAGGGTTAACGCAAGCGATGTGCGAGTGTGTAGCCCAAGTGCATCCAGCAGGTATAAGTAGGGATAATGCACAGGTCCAAAGTTGATTAACCTTGTTCGTTCATACAATGCGAGATATCTAATGGGAATGACAAAGCGAAAGAAAATTTTGGTCTGTAAATAACAGCATTTTTTTCATCGAAAGCAAACCCGGTAAAAAAGGTAAAACACCATTCACAACCGCGTGTCAATAATGTTCGTGCGCCATAGCCAAAGTACCACCACTGTTTTGTGCAAGACAGCAGACGACAAAGCACTGTCGACCCACGTTTTCATTGTATTTATCCGCCGGTGATTTTACTCCAAATCTGACAGTGTATTATCCATGGGGTACATGGCTGTAATGGGCCAACAGGAGTTGGGAAGTTTTTTACCAAGTATAAATAAAGATAAGAACAATAAAGGGTGTTTTGGTTTTATTGCCGTCTTAAAATTAGACAGGAAGACAGGAGTACGGTCGCCTACTGCGCTCCTACATATGGGATCACCGACGGTGAGGGATTGTGGGCGCGGCTTATGCCGGTGACGTATAGCTTTCACTTATTCAACAAAGTAGACGTAATATGAATAGTAAAAAAAAAAAAGCAAAGTTAAAAAAACACACACAACTTTATCAATTGTAGTCTTAGATATGTTGGACACTGTGACTTTAAACAATTCTCCTATAAAACTAAGGGTTTCAAAGCACATTTTGTTACATAAAGTGTATATAATGAATGAAGGCTACTCTCTAACAATAATGGAAGCAAATACGTATTACATTATCGATAAATCACAGCCGACGTCCAAAGAGACAACAGACGACACAAACGACAACAGGGACATCATGAAAATCTAAGATAGATCCCTCTTGCATCGAAGACAGAGACTCGTCGTCCCAGACAGTTCCATTTCTTTCAACCACTTACGTCTGATCCCTCCCACATGCTGTTTGAAATTCTTCCACATGTGTAATATAAACAATCGGCCACAGTGCGATGTGTAACATGGGATGCTCTACATCTTTCGAGTTTGCCACCAATCAAAAGAGCAGAACCAATTGAGAATTTTGCTTTCCATCAGCCAAAAAAAAAATATAGCGGGGGGGGGGGGGGGGTTGATGAGTGACTGTGACTTGATGCCAATTTCAATAACGCAAAACGATGTGACGTTAACGCTACTGAAAGTGCAGCTTTTTGATCACGTGTAATTATATTCATGTATCAAGCTACCGCAAGTGTGACATTGCTGTGAGATATTGAAGGTTGAACGATATTCGCTTAATTTGAAACAATCAATTGAGCACTATTTTCTGATATCCTTCTTGTGTAACCAACATTACTTGTTTTGTTTTGTTTGGAAATTAAAGTGCTCATAACATGGCCTTCAAAGGTGTACTGTTTTTTTTTTGCATAACAATAACATGTTTTGTGGAGAGAGCTTGCGTAGTCAAGTCACCCCATACGGTAACAGAAGGACAGTGATCACGTCTTACAAAGACAAGGCACAATGGCTTTCTACAAAACCGTGAAAAAAAACAAAACAAGGAAAGCAATAGACCACGATATGCTATCTAGGCAATCTACAATTTACAATAAAATGAATAAGTTTTAAAACACTCCAGCAATGATTGGACATGGTATATATCAGCTCAGAAATGTCCTCTGAGGATGGAAGTTGGAGTGTTAAAATTTATTTTTTATTTGTGGCATATTTTTGTTTTAACTTTCAACACTGTTGTCATCAGTGCACACGCACGCACACCAACAAACATATAGTCCATTTTGTCCCGACACAAGTGTGTTGTACAGTTTGTTTCAACAGTTAAGTTCAATTCGAGCAAATCTCAGGAGGACAAAGCTGCTCTGAAATCGCCTCGTATATACGTCACAACGCCTTTCTCCTTCCCTTTATGTCAGTAATCTAAGTTGAGGAAAGTAGGGTACAAGGACAGTTCTGGGTTTATTGTCTCTATTTTTTATTACCCGAGTTAGCTTACCGACATGTTGGAATCCCTCGAGTAGTTTCAAACCTTTAGCTTCAAGTACAACCACCGTCAGTCGTTCCACTGTATTGTTATAGTTGAGAGAAAACTGCATGTCTCCCATCTCTGATGTCGTCTGCAATTTAATAACAGTATAACGATGTGTAATATATATATATATATATATATATATATATATATATATATATATATATATATATATATATATATATATATATATATACAAATCTCCCTCTTGAAAGGCAAAGTGCGATCAAAAAATTCTTCAAAATAATTGACTCGGCACCCACTAAGCTGCAGCTTAAACTCATGGAAAGCCTTTACATTAACTGGAATCTTCCCAATCTCAACAAACAACTGGAATCCCCATTATTTTCTCTATTCAACTAAGTGCTATTTCTCAATATTTTGACCTTGACTCACCAGTTGGTAGTCGTTCACCTCTCCTCATTTAGTCTAATCAACAACCTGACGATGGAAGTTGACCTTCCGAAAAAAGTAGTATTTTTATTATAATCTCTGTGTACACTGTAAACATATTGATGTTTTCCATCAAATCAGTGGTGCATTGTTTCATTTTGTTTTATATAACACTACTCTTTTCAGTCTTTCCATCTCGTTCAGGGACAATTACCCCCGACAAATAACACACACCCACGAGGGGTGGAGGAAAGGGGGATTTTTCAGGGCGTAAATCTGTCCTGGGTGTATATGTCCTCAGGGCATTTTTCCGGCCAGTCTTTGTCGTGGTAACCGTTACCTGGAAAAATACACGACTCGTCCGACTGATATATTAAATATGGGTCACGTTGAGCGTATTTTCTGGCAATTACTTTACTTTTAATCCCTCTACAATGTATCTGGATGTATGTCTCCTTTCCCCCTTGCCTCCATGGCAGTGAGAGTGCAAATCTTCGCTTTAATAGTCTCTCTCTTTTGTAGCTCCTTTTAACATTTTGATGTATTTCTGATACCTTTTTTTTTTTATCGTATCATTGTTCGCCACTTTTGGTTGTACAACTTAAGTGTTCATGTTCCCCCCCCCCCCTCCCTTTTTTTAGAACCGTTACCTCGTTTACTTCTTTCTCCAGGTCGAGCCACATGACAACTTTTTGGTGGGTCTCGTAGTCAAGATCTTTCAGAGGATACATGGCGTGGCCTATCAGACGATGTTTCTTAGATCTATCAACGTCAAATACAGAGAGTCGAAGAGTCCGCTGTTGGAGGGCCTTAAAGGTGACCTGTTTATTTGAGAAAACACAGAACGGAAAAAGCTGAGGACATTCGAAAAAAAAAAAAAGACATCAAACGTGAATTGCTTAATGCCCCAACCGTAGGTCTGAACCCAAGCCATCTGTTAGTAAAACAATTTACATCGTTTCACATATCACGAATGCTTTCTTCAATCCGAGCGGGATGTTTTGGGGTTGAGATGGAAATCAAGAAAGAAACGTTGTGTTTTCCATGTGTCTCTCTGGCCACACATTGAGTAAGTAATATACAATTACATTAAGGACATTTTCTCTTCGCGGTTCCGCATGTTGGGTTGTTAAATGTCTAATTACCAAGTTGAAAAGCATGTCCAAGAGATGTTTGAAGTTTTGTTCGGTCCGATCTTTCGTGTTTGTTCATATAACATCTCCAGGACATATTGGTGAAGTGTATCAACAACATGAGATGAAACAGTAAACATGCTCCGTTGAAACAGTTGTATATCACCAATCTGTTTTTCAATCAAGTCTCTTGGATATGGGATACTGCAATACAACCCACAACTCCGGGAGGGAAGAAACATCCCTCTAAACTCCATTTCTTGTGTAAGTAGAGTAGATGAAAGTCTCTATAGAAAAATAAGTAACTTATCCAACGTCTGCTTTTAATTTACTCATGAGCATTAAATCAATCCCATCTTATTGCTGAAGTTCGGTCATGAATCTAATAAATGGATTTTTGGAAAAGGTCAATCCTGAAGCCGATCTATTAAAAAAAATCTCAAATGTGTGCAGTCTCTAATCATTTTTTTCCCCTTTTTTTTGTTGGAGGGGGGAGGGGGAGGTTCACGCTTGGGTTAATTTCATTTACTTTCACTTACGACATTCAATGTTGTAATCATTTAAATTAAGTCTCACCACAATAAAGCGAAGAACATTGAGCACATGCATGGGTCTTTGGAAATACGCCTTAATCACAGTGTTAAGGCTATCCAAGTGGAGAGTTGTATCACTGAGACATTCAGCTGTTGAAGAACTGGGGTAACTATATGTGTGCCACATTCTAACTATATTCGTGCCTTTCCCTGGGTCTGCTTCATTACAAATTCGGTAAGCGTTACATCACAGAGGGGACATCGCTTCGTATCTTGTTTCCAAATACTCCAAAGTGGCTCAGTTTGAAGATTGCACCGTCTGACACTGGCTAGAAAACGGAAACAGGCCTCATGAAAATAACGCTCACTGAAAAGAACATCGGCGGGGCGAATGCGTAACCAGATAGTGTGCCTTTTAAGCAGTTTAATGAATGCAAATTCACGTTTCCCGCCAATTATATGCCTTTTAGACCTGTCGTCTGAAACGCCGTTAATGGAGACTCATCTACCGAAGACGTCACCATCAAGTAGTGTAATTATCCATCCGTTTGTCACTTTCGTTACCAGGACTTATTACAGTATTCCTTACATGGGACATATAATGCAAATAAATTACAATTAATGACTCTCCCAATCGTTTGGTCAATGCAACGACCAAATTTTGTGTCTTATCTGATGGAAGGCAACATTACTCTTTCCTCACAAGAAAAAAAAGTTCTTTCCCTTTTCGAATGGAGCAGCAGGTGGAAAGGAATCAGAACTTGAAAGAAAAACAAAGGAGAGCGGTTACATATAAAAAAAACAGAGTAAGAAAAATATATTCCTCCTGGACAATCCGTTGTAGATAAAAGATGAAAATTTTTACTCTCATGACTTGCTAATTACACATTTGAAAAAACAAAACTGGGCAAAGATATACCTTGTGTGTGTTGAATAATAGATATACTTTATGTACGATAAGAGTCTGCTGCTGCTATACACATTGAATTACTCATAGGACTTTTTAATCCAATGGAGGATTGAAAGTACAACTGAACCACAGAATTTGTTCAAAGCAAGTATGATAATTTGCCATGGTTACGACCGCCTCTGTTGGTAGGCTGGAAAAAAAGGACATACAGAGAACAGAAGAACAGGGTAACAGAATCTGAAATAGCCAAGTCCTCTAGCAGAATCCTTGATTCTAATTACAAGAGGGAAGCTTCTTCATAGAGGAATAAAAACATCAGTGTGTCTTTTATGCAATTAATTTCAAGTCGATGCGAAAGAGAGAGACTTCAACGGGTTGTTATCGATCTACTTTGGACAAACTGAAAGAGTCCTTGTCAATTACAAAAAAGATTATAAGACTAAATATGAAAGCTTACCAGATCATGTCGTTTTTTTTTTTCAACAATTTTTTTTCTTCAAAAAAAAAAACTAGAAATCTTATTAACGTAATTAGTGCTTGGTTGCATGGATATATGTAAAATGTTTCGTTTCTATGAGACGTGGCAAGGTTGTTGTGCGTATAACAGGCCATTAGTACATTTTCAAACCTGAAATGCTTTCATAAGGCTGTAAGAGTAGGCTGTAAAACATGTAGTAATACCTCACAGTGAAAAGGTTGTTTGCATGCTCGTGGATGTCATTGAGTTTAGAGAAATCTTTATCGAGGGTCTGAGAAGATCCCTTCTTCGTTTTTACCTGGAAGACGAAACTTTCGTCAAATTTTGGATTGGTAGTTTTCCTCTTCACTTTGGACTGTAGATGGCGTCTCTCCTCCGGCAGGAGGAAAACTTTAACCAGAGGGTCGCACTGATTTGCGACTCCCATCGTCCTGCTGGGAAGATTTCGCGCCTTAATCAAGGACACGACTAGCCTCTCGGATTCTAGCTCATACTCGACGGCGAACCAAATCCGACCGATGTGATCATCTGGGAAATCACTCTCTTCCTCTTCATCTTGGATTTTGTACAGCTCGGGATTCAGACCGCCTAGTACAAACGCTCCTGTATGCATAGTATATAAGAGTTATAAGTAATTAACGTTGTTCTCATGTCAACTGAAATGAGCTAGGAGTTTATAATTAACGCCAGTGTCACCACAAATATCACACAATTACTCTGATAAACTCTCCGGTGCCCCAAGGTATTCCCCACTCTGGCTGAAGCATTTGCTTACTGTTCTTTCGAAGGGAGGTTGCAAGACATGGCTGACCGTGAAGTGAAAATGACATATATGCTCTGTTTTAGGTACACGGACAAAATGAAGTGTACGTCGCAAATGTATGTGATTGTTGATAAAAGCACATCCTCGATCGAACGTAAAATTACAGATTTCTTGAAAAGGGGAGACATTTTATTCTGAGACAAAAAAAAAAAAAAAACTGAGATGACCACCAACATAGCAATCTGGTCGATGTCGCATCTTTACAAGCTGACATCAAATGTGAAAAGTGCATAGAGTATATTTGGTTGGAAACAATGAAGTGTGAGGGCAGGGAAAAAATACATGTGAATTGATCTTGAGACTTTTTCCTTCTTACCCTAATAGGATTATGGGTAGCTATAATGGGTAACTAATGTTTCATGAATAGCTGATTCACAGGAAAAATAAGACTCGACGACTGAAGAAGTAAGAGGGGAGGAGAATTCGATTGGGGGAGGGGTTGGAGGAATCGTAGGATCAGATGAAGCGAGAATCGTCCATAGCATTGGTTGCAATAATCATCCATTTGCATCGTGCAAACGAAACAAGTCATTATTCATTTCCGCTGTTTTTTTTTTTTTATTGAAAGACAAATTGTAATATCTAAATAAATTGTAACATATAACAGATGTACATTTGCGTGTCACGTGGAATTAATAATGAATTAATAATGACACCTTGTAACACTGCGTCTTGATTGAATAAAAAAGAGGAAAGAACAATCTGTTTATACGACATGGGCCAAATGAATTATTGTTTTCCTCACCTCTTGTGAGCCTATTGAGACCTAGCCTACATTTTGATTTAGCTGTGTCTCACGTGATTACCGCATGCTATTCCGGTATGGTCTTCTGCTCTCAGCTGGCACCAATGCAGACGTTAGGTGATCTGTTATTGACACATCACACACACACCCACATGGAAGTTTTTAAGTAATGGGAAGAAACTTAAATGAAAAGAATGTATAATGAAATCAAAGATAGATAAACAAATAAAGAAAGATCTATTAATACTACAAACATTGCTATCAGTTGTAAGTGCATCACATGCACTATTTAGTTGTTATATTTTTTTTAGTAGACACGCGAAGGTTGTCTGACAAGCACTTGGTGGAAGGGGGGGGGGGGGAGGTATTAGTTGAGAATATGGAAGGTGTGTATACAATTCTGTATTGTTACACAAGTGATTGAAGAAACCTACCTTGAGGAACTTCGACAAGGGACGGTCTCCTTGATTCATTTCTAGGCACCAGACTACCGTTGCCATGGGTTGGCGAGCCCCCATCAGAGTCGGCACTACCAATACTCACTGTCCCTACACTATCACGACGGGAGCCTCCATCATCTATCAGGGAACTTCTCCTTTCAGTGTGATGTCCTGCACCTGTCATACAAAAAGTATGGGGGAACAATTAATTTTTAAATAAGAATTTTCAAATATCATAAACCACAACGTAGGTGAAAATTGAGATTACATTATACATCGGAGATAACACAATAAATGTATGAATATAATACAGTAATATGGCAGTGAAACTTGATTTGGTTTTCGTCGTCAAACAAATTGTTAATTGATGAATTCACCCCATGTTCCATACATGACAACGTTCTGTTTGTAACACGTTACGCGACGATATTTTAAAGTGGTGGGAGTTCACTACGTTAAGGTTTTATATGAAAATCCAAATTACTCAATGCATTTATGCGATGCATTTTACCCAAGAAGGGAGTATGTACTGAGTATGCGTAAGACGGTTTTTGTGGATGTGAAGAACATTTTGACCAAAATTTCTCACTCCCTTACAAAAGGTGCCATTAATTCTTAATTTTTCTGTTCACAAACTATACAATTTTTTAAAATCTAAGATGATGTACTAGCTGTTCTCCAAATATCGCCAAACAGACAATTTTTTTTAATGTATCTAACCGAAAGGTAATGCAATGATTATATTTTGGTTACTTGAAATTAGTTAGTCGATATTGAAAATAACGTCGATACATCTGGGATCTCAAAATTATATCCTTCAAATTAGCTCTTCAGTTTCAGCGTATACAGACTTTAAAATCCCGAATACTCGAAGCAAATACAAAAGGAAGGAAAACTCTTGGTTAATTTTTTTCCCTTATCATATCCAATGAGAAAATCAGACATTAGAACATGTAAAGCCAATCATTAATAAATGACAGGTTGAAATATCATCTTTACATTATAACTCCGTCCAATACATGTTGAAGTTTCCAACGCAATCAGGATTTGATACTTTCTTTTTAATATATATCTAGATAATTTGTACCTTTGGGTACACGTGAAAGACATGGAGCGATTATGCAGAAGAGGAGACCCATGCATGTTATCAAGGGACCCAATGTGTGCGACATTGTAATACGAACTCATGAGGTGCAATGAAATTAGATTTTTAATTCATATTAATGCGTACAACAGGAGCGTCCCTCTCATCAACTCCACACTGGGGCATCGGATATCGAAATATACACAGCAACATTTTCCGCCGTTTGAAAATTGTTGCTTTTTCAGAGTTTTTTTTTTTTTATCAGGTCTCTTATCTGTGTGGTAGAAATTACAAGGAGGTATTTAAAGGGAAATACGGCTTTTAGAATACACTCACGTGGCATACAAAGAAAATAGCTGTAAAAAAGATTGTTCAACCATTCAGTCTCATCAACAAACTTCTGCAAAACATTCATCTCTTCAAAACATTATGTATATGATGAGTAACGGAAGATGAATTTTGGGAAGTTTTGGGTGAACAAATTACTCTTGAGCAACAAATAACTTCACTTGTGTCTATGGTAAACTTATTTCGTGAGAAGGCGGCTACTGTACTCCCTTATTTTAGATGATTTTCATTCTATGTTCACAAACATTGGTTTTTAAGAATATGATTGTCTTCTCACGGTAAAACAAACGCCTTATTTCCTTTTAAAGTTCCAGCATTAGCTTGAGATATGTAAGGGCATCTGAAATACATCTGAAGTACACCCCTACTCTCTCACATACATGTATACACAGGTACTTGCAAGAAGTCAAGAAGTCTATACATACGAAGAAAAAATAGCCATTCCGCATTGCCATTCATTGCAACATCTATACAGAGAAACATATCACCATGCAATCATATTAATGAAACTGAAATTCTGTTTTTTTTTCACGCTTGTCCCAAATGTCAATTTTTCTGCTATTTTGGTTACTATATCTATGACACAAATCGCTAAACTAAAACAACTATCGGCAGTGTTGTCAATTATGTAAATGTTGTAATGCCCGCCGGCCCTGTTTGTGAAAGGAGGATTCATTTAAGCATATAGGCAATAGTATTAACATCTTGTACAACATCTGCGATAGCCAAGGGGGTACATGCATATGTACGCCTTCTCATAATGTGCCTATGTCGTGTCAATAATAGGAGAAAAATGATGAAACTAAAATAACTTCATTTAAGAAAAATAAGAAGAAAAAAACAAGAAAGCAACGACAACACATCAATACGCTTTCTAAGGTAGATGAACATTTTCTCCTATGGATGTTGCAATCTAAATTAAGTTTCAACATATGGCGGGAAAAGTGAGCTGTGGGGTTGTGAAGTAATTTAGATTGGTATGCTTATGTGAATTTTGCCCCATGAATTGATGTCATTTGAAAGATTCTTCTAAGGGGAAATTAACAATCAAACACTCATCAGACGCATCTTTTCAAGACACCTGGCGAAGACGGCCACATTTTTTGAAGGCACCTCTTGTAACAAAGTTCGAACATGTTTCCTCGAGCGAAGAATAGGTCTAACATAGAACGAATATACATTACTAAGAGAGGTATTAACATAGCATAACTAGAGCATTGTTTACAGAGTCTTATCTCAAACTGTTTGCAAACAACGATGACCATAGACAGATATCCTTAACACAACTTAAACGACAGGTATACCAAAGCTGTGATGAAAATTTGGAGGCCATTGTCAATTTGTGCTTTAATTAGTTAAAACAATGACGAAGGGAATAGTCCGTCTGTCCAGATGGATACATATCTAGTGACATTTGCTACAAATTTGTCTATTCTATTTGTTCTATTTCATTCTTTCTGTTCTATTGTGATTTTATTTTGCAACAAGTTTAATTATCGATACTAGTTATACGTATACTTGATACATTAATTGTAATATACGGAAAGGGACCTACCGTGTGTATAACATAACTATTTTCTCTTTTGAAAAGATTAACATTTCAGAAGGGCTACAAACATCAATTGAGGAATCATATCCCCTTCTATTATGTCACACTGACACGGTGATGCGTAAAACGGGCAATGGATATATTTACGAAAATACTTGCGGTTTATGTTTCATGTAAGCCAACCCCAAACTGACTTCAATAGACACTTGCTAGTCCTACTTATCAGAAGCTATTCAGTGTATTGCTCACCCTCCTGATGTCTGTTCACCTGCCGAGTTTGAAATTGGCTCGCAGGAAGTATATATTGCAGATGCCAAATGCAGAGAATGCAATGGTACCAAAGTTTGATTGACTTGCGTTTTGCTCCAGTGCTAAGGATTGATAATTTGCAAGATTAAAGCATAGGTATAAGTCCGTTTTTCTAAGGCAACATCGGCCTCTCTCAACATCGGCCTCTCACTTGTCTTCAAGTGCATGTGAAACTAATTTTATCATTTCTGTATGATTTGTGGCGGTAACAAAAACTTTAATGGTAGACAACGTAAAGCATTTCCTTTATCCTTCTATTTGTTCCATATTTTGACACTAAGGCATTAAGTAATCTTTATTACTCACCAATATTTCAAAACTTTCCAATATTCCCTCTTTAATGGCCCTTTTAACATATATAGCATTTAGATAGACACTACCAAAGTGAAGTGTTAATGGGGAATTTAAATGAGTCAACTTCACATCACTCGTAACATAAATATTGTTCTGAAACAACCTTGTAAACGAAAGTTACCCTCCACATAATGCCGTCATCGAGGTGTGATTTATAGCTCCTGGTATTTGAATCAACATTGGTAGCTGTTATGAACTTCATTTATAAAGTTAGGCTACCGGTGATAACAAAGTGACAAAAAGGCTTGCAATCAAGACAATGCCGTCATCGCCAGGTTAAGGTATTTCTATGACAAATTCACGTTTGGGGCATTAGTAAACGCTCACTATATGGTTCATCGGCAAAAACAACGGATGTCTATATTATGCTTGCTGCATGATTGCTTTTCGTTGGCTGCTTTATCCCTTCACAGGTGTATGCTGGAATTAATCAGATATTCTTACTTGTGTGAGTGTAGGCTGGAGTTATGCTTTTAGACCTATAATATTACTGCACGATAAGGTTTTAACTGTTTGCTGGACTGCTCTGTCGTAAGTTTATTGTATATAATGTGTAACATAATAACATGCCGGCTGTTTTTTATGTTTGTACTAATGAATGGTTTGGACTTTTTTCCGCACCCCTGAGGCATTATTTCAACATTCTACGTTAGCCGATGCACTTATCGTATCGAATTGTGTCTTTTCGTATGACTCTCTGCTTTCTTTGTGCTTGTCTTGTTGCATTAATGAGTGCTGTTTACATGCGTGATATATGCATCGCATAATTGTAAAACGCTCATCGATGCATTTTGGTGACCTTGTGTCCATATCACAGGTTGCGATCTAAGTCACATTCAGGGAGAAAGCATGCTTGCGGGCTGCATGAATATAAACATATTGCATAGTTACGTGCCTGCTGCTGTACACTTGTAGACTGAGTTACCGCTCTTGCTATGTAATATCCGTTCGTGTAGCTATTTTGCATGGGCGTGTGCTAATTGCATAGTTGCGTGCTTGTTGGACCATGGCCATATGGTTGTTGCACAGTTGTGTACGTACTCGTTCTCAAGGCCGTGTAGGCGTTCCATAGTTATGTACCTGTTGCCATAGCCACATGGTGTACTGGTGGTGCCATGTCCACGTATGGTCGTTGCATAGTTGTGTGCTTGTTGCACGTTTTTATTACTGCAAAATGGTTGTACTTTGTTTCAACATGTCTAATTGCTACATCAATGGTGTGCTATCTGCAATGTTTGTGTACATCTATGCTGTTACTGAAAGATAACAAAGAAGAAGTGTGCTTAATTTTATACGATCACAGAAAATATATTTCATATGCAAATCATGTGTGTCAAAATTGTCACACGTCACTTCGCATCTCAATCATTCCATGGGATGCCATCTATCCATACATCCACTTCTTGTTATGAACGTCATTATTATGAATGAGGGACAGCAATAAAGAAATTGTGCCATTGCTTACACTTAATTCCTCTTTGCCGCTCATTTGACTCTTACTTATCATAGGTCATGGCACACGAAGGAGATAAATGAAAGACGTAATGCACAGTGTAGAACATAATTAAGTCAAGTGAGATTTTCGATAGCAGTAACTATGTGCTATAATTTGAAAGTACATAGTTAGGCAAATACACTTTCAAATCATTCAGGAAGTTGCCCCATGTCTTGTACAGAAGATGTTTAATTTCTTATGTACGTGTACAATCATCAGACCCTGGCGATGCAATGGTAATTTATTTTTACATTCAATACACATTCATCTTCTGCCTAACCAAAAAAATTTCTTTTTTAAGTTAATTTCCTTGAGGGTTTTGAACCAGTCTCCATGAGACGATGTCTTCAAATTCGCATATATGCATTTTTCACAGCTAACTCATTGTAGCCCTGCGCTTATATAGTTATCCCACTGACTAATTAGTGACAAACACATTCGGGCGCAAAAATCTCCCCCCCCCTGAAAAAAATCCAGGAGTCTCTACGTCTACGTGCTCAGCCCCAAATATTTGCAAAGTATTCAGAGAAAATGAAAGAGGATGCATAATTTGTTGTGATTCTAATATTACCTCAACCCCATCTGATATGTTTTTACCGTACCGTTTTTCATACATTGATTTTTTTACATGAATTGAAAGATTGAAGACATGATATCCCAATTTCAAGGCTGGGTATATGCAACTTAGGACGGGCGGGACATGCCATTTCATCATCACCGCCTTTCATTCATCAAATTGATCATTTGATGGGCTATCGTAGGCCTATCGTAGGACTATCCAATGTCTGACCAGTTTTGCCCTTTCAGTACCATTCGAAGATACAGAATTCTTCGAAGATACAGTCTTTCATTCAAATGCTCACAATTCTGCAAATACCTCATAGCTTCCTGGCTTTTCTAGTTCTTCTGATCACGTTAATGGACGTTTTCCCCAGACCCCAAGTGAAAACTTATTGGACCTGTCCAATACACAAGAAGCCATTGTACAGTGCTGGGGCAGCTTTATTCAACCCTGTCAGTCAACTTACACATGTCCCCCCACATTTCAATTTGGATTGACGCCCCTGTGTTCACGTATGATCAAGCAAACTAATTTTCTCTTGCTAATTAAAAAAAAGGACTTATAAAGCAGTGTTTCTAGATTTTCTGTACAGTGTGTCGGTTTTTCCTGCATGTAACTAACTGCTAGTCCGCAGACGTATACTTTGTGGTGCCTGAGGGACGAACCATTCAAGTCAATGCGGAGTAATATTCAACGTTACGTGTTCTATAAATACATCATACGTGGCAATTATGTTTCTTCGCAGTTTACAAGGAGGCCACCTGTGAGAGGACGATAGCAAGAAGTGGGTCATATTTAAACTTAGGCAATGAATGACGTCGTCAAATTCTTAAATTGTATCCATCTTCTGAAATTTCTGTGGCAGGGGATAGTTTGCTTTACAGCACGTTTTAATGAAAGTGTGCATAATTGGTGAAAATCGACGTTTTGGATCATGATGTCGCATTCTTGCGTCCGCCTAGAAGGTAATTCGATCAGTTGTTGCCAAAACTTAGTCAGGGGTAGATATGATTCATTGCCCTGAGGAGTCAACGAGCGTCATCTCTTCTTCCACTTCTCGAATTCTTCTCCCTAAAATCTGGATGAACATTATACCCTACACATGTGTTCATTTCATGTGAGGTGTTGATGGATGACGCGACGAGTGCTTGAATAAAGTCTAAATGAAAGTGTATTCTCGATACAATGATCATCGAAATATAATTCGTCATCATGCATATGCATGAGCTCACAATGCTAGACTTAAGTGCAATCACGTTGACTACTCAGCTTAATATTTGGGCGAGTTGTTTAGAAGTCCTTGTACCGCTCATTGATACTAGCACACACTGACAGAATATTTCAGTCTTCGTGTGCGAAGAAGATAGATGAATACAACGTTGCCTCAGCATCAATTGTCAATAAAACATATCACAAACGCATATATATATATATATATATATATATATATATATATATATATATATATATATATATATATATATATATATATATATATATATATATATATACAGAAACTACGTGAAGAAGATATCGTCTATGGCATCATCTTGTTCCACGTTCAACGTCAAAGCAGAGGAAGGTTGATGCTAGCTCATGAGTTGTAATCAGAACGGTGCATTGTCGTACATTCATTCGAGACATCTGGAAGAACGCAAGACACATCTTTCACTGTTCACATGAATCTGTTGATAATTAACCGGGTTGTTTTTTAAGTCGTTCGTGTCAAGTGCTTAATAAGTGTCCTGGCCCGTTTCATTAAAGAAAATGGAAAAGAAATGTCGTGACCGGCCTCTTTCTTTCTTTTTTTGCGGGAATAAATTCTAGCGATCTTTACTTTCTTGGTGATTAGATGATAAAGTAGCTGCTGGCGTTTGTCTGTGCGTAATCACCGTCGGAAGGCGTCCTGTTTCAACATTCTCTACTATTTTATCGTAGCTCGCATGTTTCTCCATGACTTCCTGTAACTAGTATTGATGTCTAACCTACGGCTAGTAGGGTGCAGCCTGTCTCTGGATGAGGTGCTGCACTTTTGGAATATCTATGCTACCTACGTTCAAATTAATTTGCAGAATGATGTGCTGTAGATACGCTTACCTCGAGCGTGCATTAAACCTTTCAAGACTTTATCAATTTCTTAGTTCACGGTTGGGTAGGAAGGATGAAGACAACAAGAAAAAAGAAACAAAAAAAAAAAAAGGAAAGAAACAAACCCCCAAAACAAAAGAAACACATCAAGATTACAAAAGAGACAAAACAGTCTTCATTTATAGGAAACACGTAAGGCCGATGTGATGTAGATACACCGAAAGGATGAGGCATACGGTATACCTTAGAGCGCTAACAGTTTCCTATCTTGACACCGAGAGATACAGAGGGCTGACTACCTTATGATATTGCAACACGTAGGGCAAGGTGAATCCACGCAGCTTACAGGAGCGGGCCATTTTTATGATAAAGCAGTGTCGTATGAAAATGTCTTCCTCAAAAATAGTTGACCGAGAGTAGTTTCAGTGAAACCCGTGAGTGTGCGTAATAAAATAACGTGCATTGTGATGGGTATGCTGTGTATTGCTTCCTCTTTTTTTTTTGATGGTTTCCTTTAATCTCTCCCTCCTTTAGTGTGTTCTCTATTCGTACATGTGACCATGTGTATTTGTTTGTTGTCTGCCATTTACCTCTTTAGGCGACATGGTGTTGAGCCCAGGACCACGGCACCATCCACGCTTTTTTTTAAAGCGGACACAAGGCTGAGATAGGGCGCGTGTGGAACCTGGAAAGGCAATTTCCGGCGTATTTTTATCCACAAATTCTGTGGAAATCTCCGGGCCAACAGATGGTGGCCCTCAGCACAGATACTAGTCTTCAAACAATTTTTTGTTGTCATGAAAGTTGCGATGAGCTTCACCCCATCCCGTTCCCAGGCAGGACGCACACGCCTCCAGTCGTTCAACTCTGCAATAGATCCTGCTACCACAGAAACGTCTGTCAGTCCAACTTATTTTAATGTACTTTCGGTCTACATAGCTTTGTTTTGCTTGAAACATTCCACAAACGTATTGAGAGGGAAAATGAATTGACCTGTCATTGATCCATCTCCATAGTAGAGTTGAATTCACTTATTAAATGATTTACTTGTGTAAGTTAGTCTGCTTTGTATGGTATGGCGTGTTCTGCGTAGGTGGAGATCTCAATACCTGGTGACGCTGCTTTTTTTGACGTGAAATTAAGGTATATAGCGCCTGTTTGGTGATATATACGTCATTGGTTCAGACAGTGACCCAACGACCGCCAGGTTTGGTATGACAGTATTGCCAGTGGCCTACTTTCATCGAAAGTGGCAGTGTATGCACAATAATATGAAATCAAGTTTCTTTTTTCAGTCGTGCATTATCTGTGGGCTAATGCAAGGTCACTTGACTGTAATGGACCAATGGGAGTTGAGGATTTTCCCCAAGTATGAGTGAACGAAGAAAATGGGTTCCTTTCAGAGCTTGGATTTTAGGCAATATAAAACAATAAAAATACCTCTGGCTTCATATTATTTTAAACATATAACTTCCACACTTCACAAAATATTGGATGTATCTTTTCATTAATCTTTTAAGTAATTTGCATTCTTTCGAGATAAAATCAATGTAATCGCATTTTGCTTTTTGTTTTTTGTTAAATCAACAATAAAACAAAAGGATGAAGATGAACCTTACAGATATCCAGAATATACAAGGAGAGAGAGGGAGAGAGAAAAAAAACGTCCCTAAACATACTCACCGGTAAATATGGCTTCCGATTGTTGCGAGATGTTGTAGTTTTAAGAAAATGGTTTGACTGCACCAAGTCCCCATTTTTTCTGGCTTTTTTTTTTAAGTTAAACTTACAGTGAAGCTATAATGGCAATGTGAACGTTGTAACTCATATGGCGTCCCAGAGAATAGTAACCCGTTAGTGCTTTATTTTTGTAAATTATACATGCAAACGTTTTATCACCTGTTGCTAAGTGGGGTGCACCGGTGTAAGACGATCTCCTCTCGCTGTTCCAGCCTAGTGGCTGGTCAAGGACCTCTTTACTCGGAGAAGATGGCGGCGGGTAGGTGAATCCCCCTATTCGTTCACGCTGCACTGGGGCAGGTGGGAGTGTAAATGGTACGGCCTTTAAACTGGAAGGGGGGATAAAAGAAAAAAAAAGAATCAATAGCAGAATCCAAGTTGTAAAGAGTGTAATATACTTCATGGTATCAAAAAGATTAGAAAGGGGGGGGGGGGGGATTTTGCGACTTACATAAGTTGGGTAAAACTGAACGATTGTCACAAACGACTTTGTGTCGACGTTAGCTAAAAGTTTGATTACTTTGCAAGTTTTAAGGAAGAAAAGAAAAATGACACTTCTGATTTGATGGACTACTGCAGATATTTATCCTTGAAATAGTACGTAGAATACATTTCCCTTAATTAGGCCCACATTTTATCGAATAAAAGTCTTATTTAATCCATGGCAAGAAGGAAATCTTATCCGAGTTTTGTAAGGAGGAAAATCATGAAGGTAAATTCTTCGGGATCAAATTATCGAAAAATACTTGTTAATTGGTAATCGAACACCCTAGACCGCTTAGAGAAAGAAAACTTTAGGAGATACAGAAATGGTTCTTACATAAGCATCCGCCTCTCGACTCGGATTGGGTTTTCCGGGGGTTTTGAGATCATCGCAATGATTGCGAGGAGGAATAACGTCCCTCATTTTTTTTTTCTCAGCTCGTCTTGAGTCTGAGTGCAAATTTTCACCAACGACTCTTCAAATTTGTCAGTCTTAAGGCCGAAAAATACCCACATGTAGATCTCGTCAACATGATTAATTGTGTCAACGTTTACGGATGTAGACCGCTGTAACCCTCGGTGATAAGTCCCCAACTACAAACTGCATAAGCCGTCTAAATCTAAATCTATGTCGGTTCAGGTATGCGACATCTAGGGAAATTATCCTTGAAATGATTGCCTTTAATTCTCTTTGATTTTTAAATTATGGTGGATAAAATGTTACACATGGTAAATATCACCTGCCATGCCTGCATGTATGAAAACTAAGCGACAGAATGCACGGTACAGTTATCCCAGGTGTGTATGTGGGTGTAGGGGGCTGGGCTGGGTTAGATAGCCTATATGGTTAAATCGATGCAACAAATTAAATCCGTCGAATAACTTAAAACGTAGCCGACTAACAATCACTGTATTTGCATAAATTGTTGAAATCAACTAACAGCCGCTTACTTTGTCTCCTAAATCTAAGAAAAGTGCCTAAATTGTGCCATGGTCGGTTCACTAATAATTTTATCTCACCCCCGACGATGTTAGTAGGGAGAAGCACTTGACGTACGAGGAGATTCAATACGAGTGGGTCAAAAGTGGAAGAGGAGGATGTGTGACGTCCGTAGAAACCTCACTCAGCATCCCCCGTCAACATACTATAACCACGCCCCCCAACTGATGATACGTTGTCATACCCGGGAGCTGTAATTTAGAAAGAGATACATCCAAAAATCTTTCCGTTGCTCCCGACTGTAAAGTTGCCGCCAACGTCATCTATTTCGGCCGACACTTGAAGTTTCAGTGGGTGTAAAGGGTATCATTAACTGGACATAACAAGCTCGTGTAGTCGTTTTGATTCGGGAGACAGTGGGGGGAGACTGATGGCACCAACCCTCTGATCGACGCATTGTCATGGTGGTACGGTATAAGCAGGTGTGAATAGCGGTTGCTTGGATACCAACTACATACTGGATATGTCTAACGAAAGTCAAGTCATCATCATCATCATCATCATCATCATCATCATCACCATCAGAATCACCATCACCATCATCATCATCATCATCATCATCATCATCATCATCATCATCATCATCATCATCATCATCATCATCATCATCATCATCATCATCATCATCATCATCCAGTATGAATTAAGACATGTCTCACACTAGAGGAAAGTCCCATAGGATTACCGTAAATTCAACTCTTCGATGTATCTACTGAATCACAGCCCCTCGGTCTTACCTGACAGAAGGAGTCGACAAACTTTTCCCGTCGATTTGGACGGATGGTGGGGGCGGCATTTTGAAATTGACACCTCGCCCAATACCTCCTAATCTCTCGTACTTTGACCTTCCGCGACATCGCCGCCTGTAGACTCGGTATAGGAGAAACACCAGCGCAGCGAGCACAGCGGCACCGCAGACCGAGGCGAAGACGACTACTGAAGACGAGACTAGACGGAAGACGGAAGACAGAAAAAAAGATAAAATTTTGATGCAAACTGCAAAAATAAATGAAATTAGTAAACAATTTGACTAGAATCCAGCCTGAGTTTAGTATGAATTCAGTACTGGAAGAGTTGTATTAGATACCGTAGCACTTGGGAAGAAAATGAAAGAAGGGACCTTTTCTTGGTCTTACGAGGTGGTAAGAATAAACTATGATTTTTTGGATGGGACCATTGGCGGATATGTGTCTTTTGCTTGGGGGGGGGGGGGGGGAGGTCAGACGGTGGTTTAGTGATAAGGAAAGAGTCTAAGAAATTAGCCTACAACCGAATGTTCTCATCATGTGGTGAAACTAAATGTTCATATATTATGTATCATATAATATATATATATATATATATATATATATATATATATATATATATATATATATATATATATATATATATAATATACCATACTATTCAGCAAATTCTCAAGAAAAAATTTTAGTCCACCTTTTGGGGGAGGGGGTCGAGGTAGGGGTAGGAAGTGAAGGACTATGGCTCCAGTTGCTCCATCCATTTATCCGCTGTGCAGACGTAAGAGTGTAAAAAGTAGTCTACCATTATGGAGGATACTCTACTTGTACAGTAGAACACGAACGTTTGCAGGTAGCATTTACACTAACATTAACAAGACATTCATTTTGCAGACACGTGTCTCCTGTGGCAAGTGACGTCATGTAACCTTATTGATTTGTGTCGTATCTAACCAAACCAAACACGAAATCACGTGCAGTGCATTTCAAAAGGAATATGTCTAGTGATTTTTTATTTGTTTGAGTTAATGATGTTTTATTTTTTTACTATCCACCTTTTAATTATGGAGGTTATGGCTAATGGTGCTGATCTTTCGAGAGGGACGGGGCACGTCTCCAGAATGTTCAAGCAGACAAGGACAATGCACACGTTTTGTTACCTTGTTTTCGTATGGAGGAGGCATTGGTATAGGGACTTACATCAACAGCAGGTGAGAGAGAGAAAAGGCAGTGACTGAATGAATCACCGTGAAATTGCATTTCGTGTCAGTCATTTCATTGACACGTGAAGATATTCAACAAAAAGGTTACAAGTGTTTAATTCGATTCCTCACAACTTTCATTAAATTTGAACTTACCGGGAGGGGGGGGGGGTTGATATCGTTGAAGCCACGACTGAGGCGATTAAATTAGAATTCAACTCAGTTCCCAAAATGGTTTACCCGGATTCTTAGCTCACTCTTTTGTTCTGGTTATGTATTTTTTAGACTCTAAGCGAAAAGTTTTGCTTAATTACTTGTTTTCACCTCCAAACTCGGTCCTTTACTCTTTGTTGTGATAACTTCAGCTTTAGTTGATACTAATTTCCAAAGTTTGTTATTTCACATTTAATTTAATCTCATTTTGTACAGTGCATTATCCAGAACAATAATAATATTGATGAGCGTTAACGATAATGCTGATAAAAAAAAAAACAATGACAAATAATATACGTTTATTAACAACCGACTAAGCAGATAATATTTCTTTGAAAAGTATTGTTCATCGTCCTTAACTTATAACGTCATGAATCTGTGTGATAATTTTAACGTACTTGAAAAGTACACCCTGCGATTACGGATGACAAACGAGTATGATAATCGTCCATTATAAAGATTAATTAGAGATTACTCTCACTGTTTTCCTATTTTTTTTTTTTTTTTGGCATGAGGTATCAAGCAAACATTGGAAATCATCGAACGCCACACCAACTAAATCTACACGAAGCATTTGCCCTCTGATGACAAGCACGCTACGAGACTGCCACTTATACTCGTAATTATGCAAACATCTTGATTGTGCACACACGCACACCCTTACATGCAGACACACACTTGATTACGAGACTATACAAGCACCGGGCAAAGTATAGGGAGTGTACATCCGGCAGTGGATGTGAAAATCAGCGTAAATGTAAAATCGCAAATGTACGGTTTTGCTGAGCCCATTCAGTTGGAAAATGAAAACATTTTAAAATGTGCAGACTGGTTGGGTTCTCTCATGTCTTTTTTTCCCCCTCTGTTCTCTCGAGGAATTCTTTTCAGCGGTGAAGAGACGCCTTGTGAAAAGAACCACAGACACGTGACAAAGTAAACCGTAGAGATTTATGTACATAATTCTCGTGGTTAAGATACACAGCAAGTGTGATATCTTGTGTTGATATAGCACTCCTAATCATGAATAAATAATCGCCCTCTCTGCCTCTACATGTACTAACCAAGAGCAGGATCGACTAGCGATTGGCGAGCAGAGTCCTTCGAAATAATAAAACGGATCCCTGATTATATTTATTCATTTATTCATTCGACAGCCGAGAAAGTCTAACGACATCTTCACATTCAGTTTTTTACTCCATTTTGTTTATCAAATATTTACAGTTTGATATATTCTTCTAGAGCAGAGGAAAGTCCCATTGTATGCATGTGAAAAACGGAGAGACGGTAAACGTTGAAGAGTTTGTAGATTAGCCATGATTACCGCCACTTCATTTGATATTCATTGAATCCGACAAATTGTTTGAGGCACATTTTGACAGCTCCGTTTTATATTCCATTACTAAAATGTAGCGAGTTTTTCATGCCAGCATGAGCCGGGAAGTATATTAATTATATTAACCAGACGTGCACACCAAAAATGCAATCACGGCTCGGTAATATCATTCCACTGGTGGTCTCATGAAGGTCATGAAACTGCAGGTCAGAGGTCAAGAATCGGATGGTATTTCTTCTTCTAAATTTATTTTTTAAATTATTCACAGATTATTCACAGCATTTGATAGGGGAAGGACTTGCAAGCCTCATTGACGATATTAAGGAAAGCCTTTTAAAGAAATATCTGATCCAAGTAGAAAATTTTAAATGTGGAATGAATGGTACGTCTAACTGCGTTTTATGTTTTAAGTGGGAAACGGCTAGATCAACTTACGAGCACATAGTGTATAACGACTTTAAAATTTCTAAGTCCTGAAATTACATAAATTTCCTTTGAATTTAATAGTCTTGTTTGAGCAAGTTGAAATTTAATTTTGATGATGATAACAAATCTGGTAGGAAGTTTAGTTAACAATTTGTGATTTTATCTAGCGCCTGCTTGAGTCAACAATACCATGTAAACGAGGGTCAAAATTCCTCATGCTGTTAATATGGCATTCATAACAAGCATTTTCCTGAGGGTACGTAAAGCTATAACTACACGTGAACAAGACCTCAACAAAAATGGCCATGAACGAGCCATTTGAAAAATCATAACGATTTAACGTGAGAATTCTGTGGGCAAGTGCAAATGTAATAGGTGAACACGCGGTGGTAAAGTTGAATAATCAGGCAAGGACCAAGAAAAGATCATTATCTGAGATTTCTTTTAATCACCAAAATCTGTGATAGTCATAATCTTTTATAAACTGTTCAGACCATCACATCTGGGTTACTTTTAGACGTGCGCGAAAATTTGGCCGTGTGCGAAATTCGGTGTATGTATACTATACACGGTTACAAGGTAACTAGATTCAACAGAAACAGTGATGTCATGACATTGCCAAAACTGAATATATTACACGTTAGACTACTGTCAGCAGATTCTGTCTTGTTACAACGTAAAGACATGCAGACAAAATGTGTTAACCATCTACAAATACCAGTGCCACATATAAACCAAATAAGTTAAGACTCTTGATGACAATTTTGCTTCGGTCCATTTACTTCGAACTAACCCAGATAACATAAATTTGGAAGGAGCAAAATCACTGGCATTCATTAAATTTCTAATTGCATAATATATCAAAGTTTTACTATTCAGCCCGAGGGAATTTGTAGGAAGAACAACATTTGATGTATGATAGATACTTCTTTTTCAGCTTGCTTTGCATTGGCACCGTAAACAGTGACCGTACAGTGCCAGTAAAGGACGGAGTGTATGATGTGAGAGGGGGGGGGGGGGTGTCTGAGATAGAAATTTCGGATTTGGTGAGGAATTTCTTGTATCCAGTAGCTTTTAGCAGCACAAAAAGTAGTCTTGTTTTTATTTTAATTGTCTCTCAGTTTTGGAAAGGGAGGAAGGATTAAAGGCATTCACTCATCGCACCAGACCGTTCCAATTCTCCCAACCATTTACTTCTACCCCCCATGTACTGACTTAAATTCTTCCACATGTTTAAACGATGGACACCTGTGTATGCAGTAAACTACCAACTACTCTGTTTTTCTGTATCTACCCTATTAAAACAAAAGCGTGAAATTCTCTGTAAAAGGAAAGTGTAAAGAGTTAGTCATCGTGGCACAGTATTAGCAGTGAATTGTAACCGGAGGGTGTTTGATATTCACTCTAAAAAGGAGCAATAGTTCATTCCATGTGTGTGAAATATCTCTCCTTTCAGAGTAAATTTTCACTCGAGTACTGCAGGTGGAATTCACCGGAACTACTGATGGTCCCTCTGCACTCCCCTTTTTGAGTGAATTTCCCTCTTTTGTTTTTATAGTGTAAGTGAATAATCTGTAAATGTTATATGTTCGCTGGCCTTTCTTTTTTTTTCAATTTTTTTTTCACAAAAGCGCCCCTTCCTCCTAATGACCTTAAACATGTAAAATGCAATGTACAAACAAAACAAACCAAATTGAATGTTCAATTTGATAAAAATAAGGTGTTTTTTTTATACCTCGTTAAATTATTAACGTTAATTAAAACGTTCATCATGTATTAAGTACAAACTTTAATTTCAAAGATGCATAGCTCAATAATTTTAGGACTTACACATCTTTAAGTGTTTTTCTTTTTCGTTTATAAACAATTGCATTTGCAATATCTGCATTAAGCAATGAGTTTTAACTTATTATATTGACGTACAAGAAGCCAACAGGTAAACACACGTTTTCCTTGCTTATTATACTGAATACAAATATTACGTCATAGATTAGTATTTCCCAACCCTCTGTACTCCCCGTACCCCCTAATATGTTACCCTGTCTCTTTTTCTCCCTCCTTCTAGTGCACTCGTTGGAAAAAGAAAAAGAAGAAGAACCAACGCTGAAGTATTGCCATAAATAGACATGTTCATGCATGTTCATCTTTTATTAACTTATTTAAGCAGTTCCAAATAGTTACCCTCAAAATGTTCCCCAATACTTGAGTTTCACATAGGTCTACATTTTTCCTTTCCGAAATTCTCTGAGAGACGTCACATGTACCCCCTATAGTGTTCCCTGGTTACCCCCCAAGGTCACTATTACCCCCGGTTGGGAACCAAGGGCATAGATCATCATAGAAGAAGATACTGTGACGTCGAACATATCATTCTATAACAAGAGAATAGACAGAATAAAAATAAACACCCCCCCAAAAAAACACACACACACACACAAAAAGAGCAAAAAACAAAAGAACACATATAGGGAGGTCTATGTGGAATAAGTTGAGTTCCCACGTGCTGGTCCGTCTCCGATTAACATGAATAAGACGAAGACATCGGGTTTAAACATGACGGTAGGCAAAACTGTATGATGTCCTAGAGGTTGTTGACAGGCTAGTTGTTGCATCTCTTCAACCCCTACCGCTGATATTGAATTCTCCATCCAAAAGTTTACTCAGTGAATCAGGTAAACATACTGGCTTCTGTGAGATTACATATTATACCTAACCAAAAAAAAAAAAAACTTGATATGATCAATGTGGCGATTAATACAGAGACTGGTTTCTAAGAATGTAACTAAAACCGCAAAGTGACGTTATCATCGTCTCTTCAATCATGAAACATCTCTCTTTGAAAATGAGAGGCAAAGTTATGATGAAAGACTCGAATATGAAAGATGGCGGAAGACATTAATATTGAATTAGGCTAGTTGAAAATGCAAATCATGCCTAATTCGATATGAGAGTGTAACATATTTGTTTTTCGGTGTAATAATCATTCTAATCAAAAGAACAACATAACTGATAACTTTGAGCTTATTGTCTCGGGTGTGACACCTCTGATGTGATTAAAGGTTTTTGCATTTTAGTAACCATGGTAACGGTACACAATGGCATTATTTGTTGGGTATCAAAGTGTCAATAACCTTACTACCGTGAACGTTAAAACCAAAAATAATAATAGTGTTGGGATTTTTCTCTTTGGTGGGCTTCTTATTTTGTTCGTTCGTTCGTTCGTTCGTTTTGGTTATTTTTGCCCGCCAATATTTTTGAGAATCTGTATAATTTCACGATTGTCATGAAATTATTTTCAGAGTTAACCATTCAGAAAAAGTTTCAGTAGTAATTTGCTTCCAAGTTAACTCCAGAAAAAATAACGAGAAATGTAAATATCTACCTCATGTTGTAATCCAAAATTTACACCGAAAGAAAGACACGACAGAGGTTTCGACTTTGATTAATTTATACATTAATTTTATCTAAACTTTATTTTGCTTAAATTTTTCCCCTATCTTCTTTTCGTTAGGATGTGATATATGAATTACCTACTTTTATCACTTACCTTTTATACCTATCGCTAGTTATCACCATTTAGACAATAACATCCAGACAAAATGGACTTTTATGGTTTTAAGTTCACGCAATAGCCAGGTTCAAATAAAATTTCAAATCTTTTCCCTTTATCTTTTCAAGGACGTTCGTTCATCATATTTCAAATCATCAACTTAGTTTGTAAATGATAATCCTTTACACACTGGTTCCTCTGTTTTGGGAGAAGTCAAAACTAGTGGTACCATGATACGGGGAGAGGTCTTAATAAGAATTGTTCTGTAACTAAATGTCCTCAGATGCGATTTGGTGCAACACAAGTGTACAATTGTGAAATTTAATTTCTTGAACAAAATTTCACTAGCTGTAAACTCTGGATCAAAACTTCAAGTAGGCCTATATTTTAAGTTTTTGGCAGGCTCTGAGTGGGACCATTCCCCCCGTTTCCCGCTCTCGACCATCGGATCCCTCAGCTCATTTGCCTGAAATAAGAGTGTTAGACTGCACCTACATTCTCGCACTGCAGTGGTGGCGTGCAAGACTATCTAAGCGAAACGCCACCATCAGTTGGAGGGGAAGCTTACAGAAATATTTGAACAAAATTACGGACCTAGAAATCACGTGAAATCGCTACCGGGCTATGCGGGTCTCCTTTCACTCTTGTGGCGTCCCCCGAAACAGCTGGTTGAGTGTGTATGGGGGGGGGGGGGTGCCCCAGACACGATGTCACTGCGCACTTCCTATTCTTTATCAACTTTTTCTTTCTTTTAATGATGTAAGAAATATCAAAAGGCTATTTCCCTCGGACGAGCCTTGCACTGACAAAGCGGAGTTTCCGCCTCAAAATTTTCACCAGCAGGGATTACTCATAAGCGTGCTTCATTTTTTGTCACTTTCGCTGAGGAAGTTATCCACGTTTTTTTTTAACATCGCCAGCCTCTTGTTTACTTCCAGACACTTAATGCATTGCGTCCTCACGGACATGCTCGCGTTTTGTAGCGTTGCCTCGCATATTTATGAAATTTATCGAAAATGAAGAGACAGGGTTTTCGTCTTTGTCCACAATTGACTTCAGCACACATCCTCGCGAAACCTGTTTCAAAAGTGAAGGTTTATTACAGATGTCTATTATGGTAATGGCGTCATGAGGCTATGTTAATGGAAGACTGATATTTGCCAGGAAACCCGGTTTTTCTCTGTTGCGTGCCGAACGCTATATATCTGGATTGATTTTAATTCTATGGGGGATCGACCTTACGTCGATATACAGACAATTACCCGTCTACGATACATCAAACAGCATTGTTCCACATCTAAAGTAGTCTTATTCAATCAAATATAATAATATAATATTTTCCATGTGGTTATTTTATATTTACAAGTTGGGAGTTTAGCAGACTGAATATATCATTTTCTGGATTTCATTGGCATCTTCGTTGTGGATCAATATACGTGAAAAATGCATGTCATGATTTTTTCACGGAGAGAAAGAGCCATTCGTCGTGGTGTTGATTTGCATTCGCATACATAACCAGACGTAAAGAAATATGGTTAAAAACAATACAGTACATACAACGAATAAAGAAGACACGTATTGTCAATGACAGTCAATGCAATAATTGGACCTCAGAACAATGTAATACGCGCACAAGTTAAGAGGGGAAGGATGTTATAGCAATGTTATAGCCTAAATATTATTTCAAATGCAAAGTCATGTCTAAGTCATATCATTTTTCTTACTCTTGTCCAAGAATGTTATATAAACAAAGATGATAACGCATTTATCAGTTGAATTGTTTCTTTCTTTTTACTCAGCAGTTTCATATTTCTATTTTAGTTTTCAAAGTGTGGGGTACGCGTACACAAAGGAGATGGCACTCGTGCAGAAAGGGAAGGGGAAATAAAATGTAACAACTGGATAGAGAAAAAAACGAAAGGGCATAACTGTATAGAAGGGGAAAGGGCATACATATACAGAGAGGGGCTTACATACAGAACTGGGACACTTAAGTTGTGTTATTTCGTGCGTACATCTCCTTAACTCAGTAACAGAAGATTTTTGCTTTGCTATGTCATGTCTGTAGTTACTAAAAGGGGATACCTGATTCCCAGCCTAATGAAAGGAGTTTGGCAGTTTTTCTTTTTTATTTACCTCTATTCTCTTTTAGATTTTTATTCTTAAAATTATTATACAGTTGACTTCAGTTGACCTCATTCCTCAAATTAGAAACTTCACATAGGTGAGGAAAGAATGGTAATTTGGCAAGGAATTAGACAGACAGCTTTTCAGACAGGCTTCAGATGCGCATTTCACCGTAACTTTCAAGCACGTTGGCTGTCAAATAATGTGAGTCCCTTGCCACTGGCATCCGTTAAAACACAGCACACAGAATCGGGTGAAAGGAAAAGGGTCTTATTACACAGGCTCATAAATAAATGCAAGTAAAAATCGTGGAATCATGAAAATGCGGACACCTTGAAAATAGAGTACCACGTGTTGCCTCCAATTATTGGAAACGTGAGGTCGTTTGAGGTAGGAATGAGGCAACTTTGAGGCCTCGAATCCAGGTACGTCTTTACAGAACTAAAGCGAACAGGGGAAAAAAAGGAGGGAAGCAGGAAATATCTTTTTTAATTGATCAACGGACAGCAAGGGGCACAATTGTGGATAAACTAGAACGTTATCAATGAACTCAATTGAAATGTCGAACGGTTGAACTATATGGGGGAGGCTCTTGATAGACCGGTATACTTGGTTATGCATTAGCTCTGTAAAGTATATGCTTAGTTTTATTCTTTGTGTACATTTGAATTATTGATGTGGTCGATGCCAGCTCTATGTCGGATATGAGCGGTCCGTGTGTGAAGCCATAGTGACAAGTCTCCACGTACATGATGAAGCAAATATCACTGCCTTGTTTCATGAAAAACTTTCACTTTTTGAATAAGGAATGAAGCTACCGTATACGGTGTCAACTACGTTTATATTCATGGGTGATGGACTTGTGTGTAAAGACCATCTCACTGCAGCTCACAGACTACACAAAAGTTCAAGGACAACTTAACCTCCCCGGCAGCCGTATTATGCATCTTTTGGGGTATATCAGAAGCGATCTGCGGTGTAACATTTGAGCGAAAATAGTCACAGGGAAAGGGTCACACTGCCGTCCTGTGCCCGGCCGTGGCCAACGTGACTTAAACTGAATGACCCAGTTGTAAATCTGAAATTGGCCAAAATAACTTCGACTTTTAGATTAGATTTAGACAATCACTCCCAAAACTATGTATAACCCAGTGAAATTTTTGAAGGAATGCCAACGCTGCCCCTGGTAGAAGAGCAGTAAGAAGGCGGGGGGCGGGGGGAGGTAAGCGGGGGAGGAGTTGGGGGTAGAGGAGGAGCAGCAGTCCCGACTGCCCCCGTTGGTCCGACGCCTCTGTTGACGTATTGTGTGCATGTGAGACATCTGGAAAAGGAGCTGGGCAAATGAAATGTATTCACTGTTATTCGTCACTTGCAAAACTAATGACGGTCGTACTGTGATAGAAATATATTAAAATATAAAACTCAGTAATAGATTACAAGCTGTGTGCCCGCAATATTTTGTGAGAGTGAATACTCTTTCGCTGGGATACTTTATAGCATCCCCGCGATACTTAAGAGCATACCTCCTTCTTCTTTGAAAGTTATTCGGAGAGAAATGAATCAAAATTTTCCCAGGAGTTTTGCAGAGAGAGGGGGAGAGTAGGAAGAGAGTAAACAGCTGCTACGCCAACGATAACCCATCTCCAGTGTTAAATGTCAGAGTTATAGTTCTGATGGCGAAACAGATTAAGAAGCCTGAAGAGAATTTTAAGTGAAATTCTGTGATTACGATGAAATGATGTGTAAAAGGGGCCCCTGTTTTGTAAGTGTTGTGAACCTTCAGAAAAGGTGTCGCTCTGGAAGAAGCGAGAATTTCTCTCAAGAAATTTTATTGGATTAGAAAAGAAACCCAGTTTTCCGATGGAAGCCGTGTGGAGGCGGCAACAATTTCAAGCAAGTGTGGGCTAATTGGGATGATTGTACACTCTTTCGTTGAATTTCTTTTTTTTTTTTTCACGAACTGAAATATTTGAAACTTTGGAATCTGGAAATGCAGTAGACCTAGATCGAGAAATGTTATCCTCCACAGAACTTAATGACGTCACAAATCAATAGCCCAAGAACACACCGTCGAGAAAATGATGATTTCCTTTGTACCTTTAATTCGATGAAGTTGGTTAGAAATGTGCTTTTACTATCGAATTACCGAATGAACTTAACCTGAACTATTTCATTTCATGATGCCCTGTCACGTTAAAAAAAAAGGACGGAGAACAGTGCATGATTTAAGAATGTGGTAGGTACTGTGGAATTATTTGCAACATATCGTACAGAGGCAAAATTTTTATAACAGATGAGAACCTAGTTGTAAATATACAGTTATGTAAATATATATAATGATATAAATATATAGTTTTAGTTCAGAGTTCAACTTGCAATGTACATCTGCCCTCACTGTTATTTCAGCTGGTTAGTTATTCTATCCGACAGGGAAATTTGCCCATCAGTGAGTGTATATACTTTACCTTTCACTTTCTTCATATTGCATATTCGAATAAAGTTATTCATACATATTGCATGTCTTCCAAGTCACCAAGACCTTCACCTTACCATACAGTCGGATGGTAGTGCAAGTTGCTGGCCTTATCCGGATCTAGCAAACCACAAACAACAATATTATATCAATCTTTCACTCGTTTTCCGCGAAACCCACTAGTGTGTTCCTGGCTCACGGCATAGAATGACGAGTTAGTTACTCAGTCTTGGCACTTAGGATATCGATGGCCTCTCTTTGGTATTTGTAGCCCCATTTCACGGCTGAAGAGGGAACGAAAGGCCGACACTCACAGTTTCTAAGATTGCAAAGTTATTGACTCGTGTATCCTCTTTGCACCACGACGAGTTCAAAGCTGGACTAGAAAAGCTGTCACAATCATTGAAAATTGTCGATATAGATGCCATGGGGTGGATTTAGGAAAATTGATTTTGTTTCTCGTATGGCCTGTTGGAGCACTTGCTCAAAACTGTTGTTCAGTTTACATTACAGCCCTATATTGAAAACAGTGGGAAACGATTTAGGGGAATAGCCTATGCCAGCAGGACAAATACCCGCACTTTGTTGCTAGCAAGTATGTCTCAGACACATTGCAATGTAATTTCACATTTATTGTAAAAACACTTTGCAGTATATAAGACGACAATGGATTATCATACCCATTTCCATTTGCATATCCATTAAGTGATTTGTTTCTTAGAAACAGAAAATACACAACTGGAGATTGAAAGATCAGTTTACGTTTGAGTAGAATGTTTAAGAACTTGATTGTTTAAAACCAAAAGAAAAACAAAAAAAAATATATAAATGAAATTACATGCCAAACTTCACACTGGCTTGTACGCAATTGCGTCAAGTCATATATGGAGGTAATATATGAAATCTCGTTAAATAGACATAATACAATAATTTTTTTTATATGTTTTCAATTTAAGTGTCAATTGCCATTGACAAGAAGGTAATTGGAACGGTAACCACATGCTTAGGCCTATATTGAAACACAACGAGAACAAGATGATACAAGAGAAGCGCTTCCACTTACTCCGAGAATAGAAATGCGGTTTCCTGCCTTTCTGCCAAATAACAATTTTCCAGTTCAGCTCACTCGACAAATGTAGGTCATGCCAAGTGACAACTCTTTGTAAAAAACAATTAATTTAAAATTCAATCATTTTGTTGACACGTCCTTACTTCTGCAATAAACGAACTGAACTAATTTTCAAAACCGAAAATTGGAAACGCGAAACCACAATGTTCACTGCCATTAGAGTGTATGTATAACAGCATTGTAACATTCACTAGAGCGTTTACACACTAGCAGAGTTATAGAGCGCGAAAGCTCGAAGTTCCAGCCAGTCTCTCTAGGGAAAAAACATGGTTCTTTATTATGAAAGTTTTGTCACTATTTGACAAAAGTTTCATATAACAGCACTTTTCTTGAGCAATGATTAATCAATTAAGTGAATAATTCACAAAGAAGTCAAAGGGTCTTCGAAATTCGAGGTGACAAATGAAATGACAAATGAAAAACGACATTGCTTCTGACGTGAAGTTCTTGTCACGAAACAAGTACATTAAGAAGGTAAGGGAATAAAATATTATCATAGGCTACTGTAGTTATATTGTATCAGTTGATGTACTGTACAAGATGAATATTTTATCATCTGTCCCTGTGACTGATGTAATACATGTTAAGTATACTCAGTTAATGTATGAATTCATTCTACTCTAGTTATTATATTAATGTCTAAGTCTATACTTATGTTAGCTTAGGCGCAGCTATATCAGAGCGTGAGGAGGGTGTGTAATCTGTTAGGTACTTTCAACTTTACTTGGAAGTGGTTTACTGTGGGTCTTCTTCGGCAGTCTGCTATGTATTAATCCGTCCCAGCAATGGGGAAATATTTTCACAGACGAGAGGTGGGCACGTTTAACAATGTTGACGTAGACTGCGTCATCCACTGGGCGCCATACTTGGTTCTATACCTAACGTATACAATTCGTTTACTTTCCAATCGTAACATTGTTGAGTAAGGAGCTGTGATGTGAATCATAGGGTAACTGACTGACAGAATTTCAGCAATTGGCAGCAAAGTCTGAGCAAATTCTAGTTTTCCCCTCGAATACTATGTATAATATGAGAGCAGCTACAATAAGCATTGCAACATGTCTCCACATTGCTGTCCGGATAGACCGTAAGTCAACACTCACATTGATTAGACCAGTTTTAAACGGAGTAGGCCAAGAAAATGATTACAGAATAATCGAAGTCGGAATTAACAAAACAATGATTACTGCACTTGGACTTCAGCCAGGGTAAATATTATTTTACATTTTTTACCTATACAAGCCGGTGCAAGCCAGACTATTGCAACTATCGTGATGCAATATCATGACTCCCAACATTCTTTAATTCCGTTTAAAGTTTTGTTATGACTCACACTAGAATGAACGTCTAATTTCCTTCCAGTAATTTGAACTACGTTCTGCAATGAGGTATTTGTTCTGTGGTTGTCACTTTTCATTTTATCCAATAAGATCGAATGAGCCCACTTTGGGGTATCTTCGATAGACATAGGAGTGAAATCTCACGAGTTACCAAAGCAGAAGTCGGCACAATTCAATTACAGGGGGAGATTTATACAACCTTCATTAACTCAGAGGAAGATGGTACTTAACAGATAAAAAAGATAGAATATCTTCCTTATTCATCTGATAACCATCCTTTTGCATGTGATAATTGTCCCGTTTGCACGTGATCACTGTGTGTATGAATGGAACTAGATTTATATATATGGGATTACGTCAGGAGGATGTTTTCTTATAAGAATCATGTTATAACATAGTGATGCAAGAATAATGTCGTTGCATATAATCTTTGTCACGTGACTGGTTATTCATGAATCTCAAGGTCTTTATAAGAATTTTCAATGTTTTGGTAATGCAAATGCGAAAAACGTTTGCAAATTATTTTTGTACTTTCGAAATTAAGAACTGTTTACATGGCATTTTATGTTTTGATGCTTGATCCTATAGTCAAGTATCAAATACTGCCTCGAATTTGCTCCTCGAACTGCCTCGAATTAACCCCTCATTACCTGTTCTACAAAATACAACAAATGGTAATTATCTATACAAGTCCCTTTCTTCACCTCGAAAATTGATAAATCTAATATCGTGGATGGTCTTTTACCACATTTAATTTTAAGTGCTTTTATTGTCGAAGGCCCATTAAAAGAAAATCACTTGTAAAGAAACAGAGTCCAACGTTGCAAACATCATTATTTTTGAATTCTTTTGTTACTGTCAATTGAATTACGACCTTGGTACAATTGTCTCTAAGCATGCCCATTGTATGTACGAAAACTATTGTCTATTCGACCTATTCTCTGCTGCAAATTAAAAAGCAACAGCAAGATTTATATTGAGTAAATAGGAAATTTCGAAATGCCATTTAATTTTGATAGTAACAACTGCAAACCTGGCAAGTTTTTATTCATATTGCCAGGTCTGTTCTGAAATGCTCTTGAAATTTTCGGTTTTTTTTAATCATATACGAATGACACAATTACCTAAATTTTGTTATTTTTTGGTATTGACCTGCTTCGGTATTTTGGTGCATTATAGGTTATTGGGTATACAATGTTTTGAGGGTAGAGTATAATAATTGCTGAACCCTGTTTTCCTACAACTTTATTTTCATTAAAGACGGAAAAATTGCAATACTGCTTACAACAATAAAAAAGGAGAATAAAAAAAAAATGTCGTAAGCTCGCTTTTAAAATTCTCCTCCAGTCCAAATTTGAGATGATATTTTTAAAGCTTTTACATATCGACCATTGTTGTTCCATAAAAACATGGCGGATTGAAAGCGTGATATTTGCGTTTTTTTCCATCACAAGAATAGGAATAATACAGTTGAAAGTTTTGTTTATGACTCTCTAAGGACATGCGAATGTAATTAATTTCATCAATTGGGTTAACTAGAAGAGCAACTGTGAACTAGAGGAGTTAAGCGAACCTGCCGTGGGCACTGTGTACTATTCTATTATTTTGTGTTCCAATAATATTTGAACCCTTCCTGCGTCAATAGTTTAATTCATAACTTGGAGAAGAAACGCCGGTGCGAGCTCCGAGAAAACCCCTCAACCTTAGATTGCAACAATAACCTAATGGTGCAACAAGGGGAATCAACATTCTAATTGAATTAGCGACTGCTTCTGTACGTTGGAAACCTGTCTTAAAAAGGAGTTTTCAAATATTCGGTTAAGCGAAACGCACGGATGGCAGTTACCATTGCAAACCTATAAGACTTGAACCACTGCTTTTAAGATACGAGGAAGGTGATGCAAGACAACATATACGACAGTAAATACACTTTAACTTAGATTATAACTCTTGACGTTGTACCTTGAACTAGAAATGATCGTATGGTGGTGATATCTGTATGCAAATTATCTTTCTGCATTCTAAATTCACTATTGTCAAAATTGACCATAGATTGGTTAACTATGCACCGACCCAAAATATGGTCAATTTGTTACAAGGAATTTACGTTTAACAAGTTGACCATATTTTGGGTCGGTGCATAGTCAACCAATCTATGGTCAGTTTTGACAGTAGTGAATTTAGAGTGTGTCCGATGTTATTAGATTGATTTCTTAAAATCAGTTCGGTCCATTTTAAGATTTTCAAAATCAACGTTCTGACTATTACGAATTATTGCTGATCTCTTGCTTTTATTATTACCCTTAAACTTCATATTTCATTTCTTAGTGGTATCATGGTACACAAGCGAACTCGTAGCTGTCACCTCATTCCTGCCATATTAATTACATTCATTTATACATGGTGTATTTTATATGACATAAATTGAAGTAAAAAAAATACACGAGTTGAATCATTAACAAAACATCATTGTATATCATGAAACAATGATGCTATACTGTCGTAAAATGAAGAAGAAATGGCGTCATTCTGCCTAGCAAATAATGTTGCTCCATGTTTACTACGTTAGGATATCATATTGCTCAGCGGTTCTTTTACTCATATTTGTTACACTTACTGCCATGTGTTTGTAGGCCTAACGTATCCGCGGCCATGTGTGTCGACTCTAGTCAGATCGACTTTCAAATCTTACTCAGACGTCTAACGTTGGACATAAAAAACAAGCATAACTCATTTCTGTTGATAGATTCAGTGCTCTGGACAGCTCGACAGCTCTGTGTCGTAGTGTCTTATGTCTACTGTTACGCTTTCCGTGATATTTTACGCACCTGCCATCAATAATATTAGATTAATCTGTTTGGAAGAGACAAAAATTCAATCGATTATTTTGCACGATCGACTTCGGTCTAGAGAAGGCTCACTTTAAAAATTGAATTGAATGTATGACCTTGATTTTTCTCCACAAAAACCTGAATGGAGCTATATTTAGTGGTCTAGTAATTAAAATATTCCCTGACGTATATATCGTACACCCTTGCAATACGCAAGGGGTAATAGGTGTTTGTTTTCTCAAACTTATGAAATCGTCTCTGGATCATTATGCGCAATTTGGATTTTGAGTTTATAGCAGTTAAAGAAGTCATCTTTGTGGCGTTGTAAATGTACTGCCGATTACCTGTTATCCTTCCATGTTCTATCCTACGGTAGTTTACTTATCCACTGAGGAATTTGACAAATGGAATGAAAAACACACCGAAATATTTGAAGGAAAAAATGCAACAGCGTGTGCTTGTAATTGAAAAAAAAAAAACAAAAAAAAAAACAAAAACGGAGTCACATAATGGGCCCGTCGAGTACATCGTATGTATGTAACAACACTATTCATGTATAGTTATAGTACATTCATACTGTTATCTGCAAATAAACCCCGTTTTGATTTACTTCTAAAACTCAATCATGCATTTGTCAAATCCTTTCCTGTATCATTGCACGATGGGACTTAACAGCATGTCATATCGTGTACATGCATCAGCACTGTTTGACATGTAAAGGATAATGTTAGTGAGTGAAAAGAGTTTCAAACGTCTTTTACATATAAATCTTGTTATGACGAATTTATATGTATTCGATTGAAAGTATCACAATGTGTTACAGAAGCGAAGTTTCCTCGTATATTTCACAAAAAAAAAAAAAAAAAAAACAGTTAGTATAGCACATGGATTTCACTGTTCTGACAGATTTACCAATGTGCTATGATCCGTGAATACCTATAGTTTGAAGTCACTTTTTAGGGTTAAGAAATACTAGAAACAGAGTAACTGTTCTATCAACGTTGATGTGAAATGTAGAACATCATATCTATTGTGAAGGTCGCTACTTCCACGACACAGGTTGTATAATACACCAATGCGAACTATTTGATTATGTATGTATGTATGTATGTATGTATGTATGTATGTATGTATGTATGTATGTATGTATGTATGTATGTATGTATGTATGTATGTATGTATGTATGTATGTATGTATGTACTGGTTACAGCTTTGGCAATCACTCTTAAAAGGATCTTTCCTTACAATGGAACAATACTTAGTGACTGAATCGTCCACAGAGAGCAGTTGGTTACGCAGGTCTGAATGTACATATTGAAAGTTAGGATGTGATTCTTTGTGCCCTTCATTGTACGTGGTTATTCACCCCACAAAGAGAAGAAAAAAATATAGAGAAAGCTGAAAGTCTTATTAATAGACGGTGTATTTCAAGGGTTGGTGATTCACCTACACATAGTTCACTGGAAGTAAAGGCCTCTACTAAAGAAAATCAAAATGGAAATCTTAATATTTTGTTTTCACATTATACAGAGGTGATCAGTTGCTATGAAGTCAACCGTGATATGTTTGGTTTTATCCTCGGTTATGATGTTTATTTCAGTTCTGTTTTACCAGTACAGATCCACCAATTTTACTTTTCAAAACCAGCAGAAGGAAGCTGTTCTGATGTGTGGAGAGGGAAAGTATTGTAGAAACGTCAAGAAAATGAGCCCACTCCCACACCAGGTAAACCTCCCACTCATAATCGCTTAAAAGGGAATGAACAGTCTTCTCTACTTTATCTTGAAATATCATCAAATCTTTCAACTCTGTTCTCACTTCTCTAAGAAGTACTTTTTTCATGCACAAGCAAGGTATTATGCTGGAAATTTAATCAGTTCGATAACAAAAATTATATCACATAATTAAAAAGAACTAGTCATAAATTAGCATGGGGGATATACAAATTCAGTTTTGAAGGGGGGGGGGCTACATTTTCCCCATAAAACTGCTAAGTTCGTCACTGGAAATTTTACATATTATTTCTCACACCGTTTGATGAAACTGCTATCTTTCACAAATTTATCATTCCAGGGCTGCACACCCTCAGTTGTCACTGAGCCTATTTCTGGATCGGACAATACCTTACTATGACCAAAATCAATGGAACAAAGTAGCATGAACTTAAAATGGTCAGTACCATTCGTCTGGAAATTTAACTCTTATTCAATACCTCGGTTTACGGACGTACGACGATTGTTAGACAATGAACTTCCGTAATTGAACTGAAGGTGAAGGATATTTTGTAACGTGAAAATGAATCTTCAATTCAATCAAAAGGGATCAATTTACTGCACATCACGTTTCTATGATTACAAGTCGTCAAATACGAACAAAATTTAATTAGATTTTATCTTTTTCGTTCCAAATGATGACGTGATCACGTCTTTGTAAACTCGATACCACAGAAACAAAGTAAATGTAATAATAAAGAGGAGTAGCGATTTATGTTTATCTGGTTTCCAACTTTTTCATCCCAATGTTACTCATGTTTAATTACATCCTCACGTGAGACGTTATTTTCATGAGTTGATACTCTATAGGAAAAGTCAGAGAGAATGCGATAAAAAGCCCGATAGGATTTGACTGGTAAATCTCTTACCGTACACCTCACCTTGTATTTATTACCGACTACCCATGGCCAAACTGAGAACGCTGGAGCGGTAATTACCCACGTGATCCAACCTGCCGATGCAGCATTATGTCTTGTTTGTAACACATGTGGTTTCTAAGCTTTGTGTGATGTTTTCAAATAGGCACATCTATGTGTATCTTTTTCTCTGTATTATATATGCGGTTCTTCGAGCAATCAATAGAAAAAATTACAGTCTTTTGTGATGAGAAAATGTATTTCATGTGCACTATTAGTGGAAATTTAGATAATGTCATGTGCGCATGGGAAACGCCTTTTGAAACTATTTTAGTCATCTACTTTTATTAAAGAATATGAACACATCTGAATGAATTAAATGTTTATAGCCTATCCAGTAAAGTCCTATAGTCAATTATCTCAATTTCTTCACACTGGTGTCCTCAAAACCTATTTATGGACAAATGAACACACAAAAGAACATAACGTTTTCAATATGCCAGCATTACGGCAGCCCTTGACAACATATACTTTCTATTTAATAATTTCTTAATGGACTCCCATCGACGATTCCATAATAAAAATGGGTAAAAGTGAAATTTTTGGAGGAACAAGAAATGGAAATTGCTTTCAAACTTTTCATACTTATGTCAGTTTGGTGTTACACTACACGTGTAAACTTAAGATATCAGCTAAACAGTTAAATATTCTATGACTTTAATAGTTTTTAAACTAAACTGTTGTACCCTTAACCATTAAAAGGTGGCAGTGTTGAAAATTATAGTAAGTAATGTTTTAGGTAAAACCGTCTTCCTTTATCGTAGGTTGCAACGACGACAGTTTCTTACAGTGTCACAAATATTTTGTAGAAATGTTACATTTTTGGTAAACGAGAAAATATAGCGATCACCTACAGCATAAACCAATGATTAAATTTCTATGACATATTCGATAAAGGCCTAGTCAGTTATGTCATTTTCTTCATAATTGTGCCCTGAAAACCTATTTATGAACAAAAAAAAAAAAACCGGACAAAAAAATCAATCAATTTCCAATGTGACAAAGTTTATAAAGACCGCCCCCTATTGTCCATCGTTTCAGTTGTAATTCACATTCAATAATTTTTGAATGGACTTTCATCAACGGTTCCATTATAATAATGTTACAAATTCATTGCAATTTATGATTGTAACTGTAGAAGTATCTTGCAGAGTTACAACTATCTTTTACAATTATAAGGGAAAAATGTGTTTTCTCCTTTTTTTTCGATAGTCCATCACTTGACCATCGCACTTGGAATATTGCACTTGGGACAACGCATTTACTAACCCAGGGTCTTTTACAATTTTTCATTGACAACACAGAACATACACGTCGACGAAGGTTTTTCTTGTATCTGGTTGCTGTTCAAATAATTATATTATTATTGAAGCTTTTTTATCAGGCTGTAGGCCTGAAGTGCACAGTGGCCATGTGCGAGACGCACAGGCCGCATGCCTGCTCATACATTTAAGATATATGAGCGGGCACGCAGCCTGTTCGCCTCGCACATAACCACCGTGCACATCAGGCCTACAGCCTGATAAAAAAGCTTCAATATTAAAACAGATATGCACAATCGTTTGCCTGTAACTCGTGTAATGTAAACAAAACGCAATGACCAGAACAAACATGACCTCACACAAACGCTTCCTTACACAGTATAAAGACAACGGCAAATTTACATCACCGTAGCCTTCTGTAAGCTTCGAAATCGATCCCGCTACTTATTCGACTTTACAAACATTTTATTACAAGTCATCAATTAGGCTCCTGGCTGCGCTGTTAACAGTGGTAGGGCACTATTAGCAAAAAAAATCATATCAATAATGTATATAAACACAGACACACGCACACACACAAATATATATATTTACACAAATGTGTTCACACAGAAATATAGTCGGTAACATAAAGGTTACGGGAACTCACTGCAAGTAGGAACCGAAGGCTTCCACAGAAGACAAGAACGTTGAGCCTTCGAGTTTATGTAATGAAACCAGTGTTACGAGATTTAATAGCCAATGTTCGTACACTCAATATCATGACAATGGTTTTGCCTGAGTCTAGCTTCATTAAGTTAACTATGTAATCAAATTTGATGAAATAATGCCATGGTGATTACCTACTGAGACGTCTGGCGATCTCCGGTAATTTGGTAGAAATAATAGTTTAAGTGATTCTCATGTAAGGTGTAGTTATTAATCAACAAAGAGAGTGTACGCCTCTTCCACGAGACACGCATACACACACGCAAATACACACACAGAGAAAGTAATTAAGTAATATGTATTTTCATTCTAAATAAAGGGATTTTCTTTTTCATTTCCCGAGCTTAATTGACCATAAATTATGGTTAACATTAAGTCGTCACAGTTTGCATACTGACAAGTTTGGTTTTGGTATACTTATGAGCTGTGCAGTTTACACAAAAAATGCAGAAATAAGGCCTAACTGTAATATCCAGCAGTATAGATACACTTGGCCGGTAGAACATTTTAATGATCATAACATTTTGACTTTTACATATATGTTAGGCGTTATTCGTGGAAGATTTGACTCCCTCTTACGAAGCCTCCAATTTAAAATTCAAGTATGAAAACCGCCCAGGATTTTTAGATCTGAATTGCGTGAGGACAGAAACCCACTGGGACAACCAATGTGCAGTGTTTCATGGGATCTACCCTACCTTGAAGGCATGGACGTTTAAGAAGGCAAATAATTGCAATGGAAGTCATGGCAAGATCGATGAGGCGGGCAATCGCTGATACACACTCGAAATCGCCAACGTTATAAGGAGGAGGCGCCAATTTCATTTGAAAAGTAACATAAAAACGTAGATATGGCAATTCCGTTACCAAGCCCCTTAGAATGGGATTCTTACAATTTCAAAGATATATACAAATGTCCGTTGAAGAAACATCGCCTGAGTAATTACACTCCGAAAGATGGTAAAAGGAAATTGACACATTTCAGTTTATACAAAAACTTAGTGCGAAATATCGTACATGTTTCAAAGTCTACACATTGGTTACTATGGCCAATCTGTAATATAACACGTATCAAAGTATGCTCGTGGAGGTGATTACATCAATGGAACACTACATTGGTTTAAAAATGTACGAGAAAAGTAGACATAGCAAAATGTGTTCATTGAAAGACATTCTAGAAAACAGACTTAATTTGGTATCTGGCTCAAGGGAAAGCTTTTGTTGCATTCTGTTGCAATATAGTGTTAACAAGTTGTGAAAACTACAATAAGAACATGTATCCATGCACACAGACATATTGCTATTGCGATTGTCGTGTTGTGTATGAAGATGATGAGAACACAGGTGACTGTGACTACAGCAAACGTAATTTAACTGAAATCATAAACGTCAGAGGAAGTGAGTGAGGATGTTAGGGGATCTATGGCAATTATGGGGACATAGAGGATGGATCGTAAGGTTGAGTCCTCTAGACTGGTTTAACAAAAAGCATCAGAAAGTAGTTATCGCATTATTCCTTTACATGTTTGAATGAAAATCAGATACTACTCTTTATTACTCCTCAATAATGTCAAAACGAAATTTAAACATTTCTTATGTTACTTGAATATCATGAAATGGTTAACATTTCACGTATTTGTTTTTTTTTGTTCTTAAATATGGAATTGAAACATTTACTGCCATCACCTGCTGCAATCTTCATCAACGTCACCAAAGTAGATCATCATTTTTACAAAATAGGAACAAAGTCCAGTTTGGAATGCTGAAACCCTTTGAACCGGGCACGTTCCAACAATGTAAGTCAACGACATTTTACAATTTTGTAGAGTATTTTTGCAGTGACGCCACTACAATTTACCAACGAGGCTGAAGAGTACAAAACATTGGTAAAAATATTGACTTCGCACCTGGCAAAAAAAAATGTTCAAATATGAAGAAGTACGATCACGTTGTTTTACAATTTCTTTTTGTCATGATGCAAAGCAGAAATGAAGATGGAGAATTTCTAGAAAAAAAGGAAGAAAGATTGAAAACCAAAGATAAAATCCTCAGGATGTGATACTTTGAGACGTGTCAATCACATTTATACAATTGATCGATAGTGAACTTCAAACCAAAGATATTTTTAACTTTGCCTCTAAAGTGCTATGACCTTTGCAAAGATAGGGACATGCGTTTCACTGATGTGAAAATACTGCTCAAGGGGTATGTTTTCCACACCTTTCTACAGTGAGCTGTAAGTTGATATCCGGCTTAGAGACTCTCTTGAAATTAATTAAAAGCAGGTTCAGTCAGATAACTTACATTTTTAGATTGCATTAGATTGATTAAGTTCATATTCGTCGTAAAGTATTGAAATCTAAACACTTTGGTTTTCACTTTTATTTTTAGTCTTTGATATTGATACATGTAAGAGAAAATGAGACTATGCAAGCTGCCATCTTTGGATTCATAAAGAGGCCCCCTGAAAAGGAGCTAATTTGATGGTTGATCCAGAATTGACCACCCCAGATATTAACTGATAAATTATGCACTCGTAGAGAGGAGGGTGTTAATTTTATCACCCAGCAATGCCTTTCATCTAGTCGGATTTGCCTTCAACACCCTTTCTACTAATTACTTCAACAGATGAGGACTTTCTGGTACTTTCGCTGAGTTGCGTATAAAAGTGACACTACAATGTGGAGAAGTAAGCGGGACTAAGAGCATCTGAAATTTTGAAATAGAGATTATATCCACGCAATTGATACTTAACTGCTGTATAGTACACGTAGTTGTAGATATTGTTCAGAACAAGCAAGGGCTGTTTGCCTTGTGCCAAATTTATTCGATTTAGCTCAGTTGGAATCATTTTCAATTATAATTTACCCGAAAAGGCACAATGGCTGAAGGGCAGAACTATGCAGTCCTTTTGTTTTAACGGTTTCCATGTGCAACAAACTAACCCACTTCCGTTTACTGATAGCTTTTGCTTATGTAGGAAACTTTGTTTATTTAAGCTTTAATTGAAAGAAAATAAAGGCCTACGTAAAATAAAAACAAAGAAAGACAGAAATCTACAGTCATTTTGAAACTTTTTGCTTATTATTTTAATCAGATTTGCAATCTCTTACCTCCTTCAGAATCATACTGGACATTTTTTTTTAGCTTCGGCCCTTTTTTGTCCATACATTTCCATATATATCCATAAAGACTGACGTGTAGCGTAAAATCTCATTTTGTAAGTACGCTATTTACTCCATTGTATCTAGGACTTTTTTTTACCACTTAAATAGACGTGAATTCAGGAGTGTGATGCTTTTTATTGTCTGATTTTCTCAAAATGGATTACCGAGGCACTGAGTCTTTCTTATATATACCTAATATTTTGACCAAAGAAAAAAAATGAGTGAAAGAACATACGAATACCAAGTGTGATTATCTCGTGGGTATTGTGCATCATTAATGAGAAATGAGACAAGTATGAAATATTAAACATCTAGTCTGATCTGAGACATGTTTTTGGTTAGTTCTATGATGATGTCTAGACACTACTACAGCACGGTCTCTCATAGTGTCTGAAGAAAAAAAAAATACTGGAAGTCATTTCTCTCTGACTTGTTACACGTCTCATGCTTCAGAGCAGAATGCAGATGTATTGAAAAGTGCTTGTGAAAGCAGGACTGGACTAAGGAAATTTGGAATGTGGAAACAAAAGTCACAACATGGACTTCCAAGTGAATGAAACACAGTTTTATCCTTCACATTTTGCGGAGGCTGTGACATGCGATAGTTATCATTTTAAGTTATTTTACTACGTTGACGTCGTGGTCACATGGCTAATGACGCATCTTGTTACATACAGCAAACTCAATGAGAAGGATGACACGTTTCACAGTCCAGATATCTGTTACTTTGTCCACTGAATGAAGAATTAAGTCCAAAATAAGCAAGTGGTGATCTATGATAATAAAAAGGGCACTGTAATTGTTGGAGCATGTAGTGAAAAGTGCTCGTCGGAAGTCATTTTAAAGAACCAATTTAACTGGTTAGTTGCAAAGCAGTCACTTCATTCTACTACTTTTGCAATGATATTTCAACTCAACATAAAGCGTAGGAGACTTTCAATGTATCAAGTGGTATCAGATTTTACATTACTTTTGGTCTTGGGGCATGTTTTTATTGTCCTTTATTTCAGCTAAAATTTAATTCTGAAAAGACGGCAAGTAAATGACGATTACTCACTTATAAAAAAAACGCGCTTGGAGTGGTACATGTGATTTTTCAATACCTTTATCTGCACCAAGTTTATCTGAATATATTAACATCTGTACCTTTGCTACGTTATCGACCTATACATAGCCTCCACCATTTTCGGTCTTATTTTACTTTAGCAAGAAGCTTTTACAATCCCTCTTATGTAGTGACCTTTCTCAAGTATCTCAGTAATCCCATAACTTTTGATGCCTAAAAAGACCAATTGGCTTTTATTACTTCCCACTACACCTTTTGTGCGTTAAAGGCCGAGAGGCTTCTAATACGCGTCTACAACGATATATCCCGTGCTCCATTGGAAGCCACCGTTGCCCATCTACACTAGATGAATCTTGTAGGACTGGCCACTGAATCAATGCTTTGGGCATATTGCATTTCATTTGGTTAGTCATGCTGTCAGACAAGAACAGAACAGGAAGGAAGAAACCTTCCTCCACGTGAATACAAATTTGACAGGAAATACCTTAGGTAGAGGAGGAAAAAATCAATTTATTCAGGCTAAACACTAGATAGTATAAGAGAAAGTTGCCTGAAACAATTTAACACATTTGGAAATTTCACTCAGGTGAAATTATGTCTATTCGGTAAACATCTTTTAAGTGGATTCCGAAGGGCATGCATAATTTGCATATGGCACATAATTTTAAATTTGAAATATCAATTTCACGAGTGCTTGACAGTGTGAATTATGGAATACTCTACATGTGCCTCACCTCTTATAATGAAATACACGCTTGCACAGGCTATTAATTAAAATGTGTTTTGAAGGATGTGTAATATAATATATATATATATATATATATACTATACTGAACTGAATAATTCAAATGGTGCTACAAATATTAAGCAAGTGAATAGTGTGTGACAATCACTCACAGGAAATATTAATTGGCTCACTTTGTAATGAAGGGAATAAGATATAATACATTTCATGTTACTTTATGCTGACAGTTTAACATTCTACGAAATTGTGCCATTCAGTATGAAAGTACATTTACCGATCATGTTTACAAATTTCATGTAGGCTGCAGTTCAGGAACAATTTCCAACATGAATTACATTACCACAAATGTTTTCATATGTTAAAAACCTTTGTATTTCTATTTTTTAACAAGTTATGACTTTACCGTACGAGGACAAATTATATGTGAGTGCAGCATTCCTATGTATATATTTGTCACTAAAGATGATAAACCTATTGCTATGACTGTGCACAGTTTGACGACCTGGTCAGCAAAAAGTGATGGATTTTACTCAATAATTATTACTTGCAGTGCTGTAGTAGTACAACTCAATTCATCTCAACATTATTATATTTATACATTCTTTCTTCGAGTGCTTCTTTAATCACCTGTCAACAGTTCACCGTAAATGATACATTCTGCCTCGACTGTAACAATTTGTGGCAAATAGATTAAAAACAAATAGGATCTTTGTGAAACTATTAACGTCCATGAACCTCTCATCACAGATTACCATACATGTGCGCAATACGTATGTATGCAGTACAAAGCCAGCACGTCACATTTTTAAATAGCCATTTGAAGCTTACTGGCTCTATTGAGTTCTTTGTGCAGGTCTACACACTAAACTGTGTAGCACATGGCTAAAACGTTTGTTTGGGTACGGAAATTCATAAAGGTCCTCACAACTCTGTAATTTCTCAACCAGTTTCTACACTCTTGGTACAATGGGTGGAGATTGGGCATTTATAACATGAGAGCATTATGGAACACAATTTTCTCATGTGATGTACAGAGGGTCAGAAAGGAAATCTTTGCCAAGAAACTGGTTGCACACCGGGACACACCCTGTTAGCAAATGTATGTTGCGCACACGGAGCCGATAAGAGTCTTTGCAAACTCTTCACAGAAAAATCATCCAAATTTACAATAAATAGCTTAGATCAACAGCCCACTGAACACCAAATGTAACATTCCCTTTAACTCTCTGTACTATACATAAATATTGAGAAACCAACCATATTCAGAAAATACAGCTGACTTACAATGGTGTGCTAACGTTGGTTTTAGCAGTATGTGATGACTTTGTTTCAATGTGGACATTATCATGAAGTTACTCCTTATGTATCTCTAACACAATGCTTTTAGTTCGATCAAACACTGTGATTCACCTAAGCTGTGTGTCGATACATAATCCGACATGCTTAAGTCTCTGGAGTGTCATGCTTATAACCAACCTTTCAACAGCACTTCTCCCTCTTAGAAAATAAAACACGTCAAGATAATAAAAAAACATTGCAGTTACGAGATTATCGCTCGGATATCACGTAGAGATCTCTTACGTGCATTCCTCGGCATTCACCAACGTCTTTTCCAAACTTTGGGTTTATTCGTTGATGTTGATGTAATAGAAGTTAAGACAGACAGGAGATTTTCCCAAAGAGGAGAGAGGTAAAATATTAATTCACACTTGCAAGGGACATTACTAAAGCTTGGGACTTGCTGTAATATGATTGGAGACGTTTCAAAGGTACTTATAACCTTGTCTTTTTTGAAGGCAGATGATGTAGATGGGTGACATTATGCACGTTCCGTCAAATATCTGTCATCCTGAGACATTCCGTGACGTACTCAAGCCACATGAAATCACACAGAGACTAAAAAAGACATCTAGCATAGTAAAGCTCTTCTGTCTTAACTGTACGTCACACACATCGTCGTAATCAGCTCAAATACATCATTTTTAAGATGAAAATCTTCATACGCTGTGACACCTTCACTGGTCTAATGTTTTTGTCTTATATGGTTGAAAGCCAAATTAAACCAACGTTACAAGACAAATGCATTTTCTTGAAGTGACAAGAACAAAAACTCTCAACCGTAATACGTCTCATTAAAATGTGGCGAAAATCTTGAATTAGTAGGATATGAATAATTTAAACAAACCGGCTGTGGTAGGTCGCTTTTGTCAAGCATAACTGCAGTAGTTGACGATAATGCTACTCTCTGTACTACATGAAAACGTAACAAGTTACCATCGTATATTTATAATAAATTTCTTTTGATAAAGGCACAACAGAAGATCATTGCCGGACTTGGAATTTACACACGTCGAATATTTGGACGTGATTCGTCCATGTAGATACGAATATAGTCCCAGAAAGAGCTTTGGCAGGATATGAGAGTTGTTACAAGTACACAGAGAAACACCTTTATAATGAAAATGAACAAACCCCAAAAGACAAGTAGAAAGATCAATAAGTGGGTTAAGTGTTTGTCTCTTCGAGCTGTCGGTTTCTGACAGAGGCTGGAAGGTCTTTGTGACAGTTAAAGAGCCAACATGTCCTCTTCCACTTAGCTCTGAGAGCACCAAGATGAAAAATGTTGAATACTATCGTCCTTGCATAATTCAATTGACGGGGTACTTATCAAGGATGCAAATAGCTTGAACAAAACCTGAAATTGAGAGACAGAGAGAAAGGGGAAGTATGTAGATGGAGAGACAGCCAGGGAGTTCTTTGGCCTTGATGTCTTAAACAGTAGATTAATTGATGGCATTAGTAACTTCGTCACATAATGATTGGTGGATATGATGAAGGGGGGTTCATATTCATCAAGGTCGTCACATAAGAAAAAATAAGGAAACTTGAGAAAAGCCTAAGAGTTTCTTTGGCAAACTTGAACAGGATTACATCCATGTGTAATTTCTGTAAAAAAGAAGGAAACCATATGACATATTTGTTCGATCACCTACACGTAGCGTTGTAAAATATGGGTAACACTTATGTTATGTAATTAGTGAGTATTTAGTTAAATTAGGTATAGCAGTTGCATATTTGCAACTGTAAATATATATCACTAATTGATAAACGGAAATTACCCATGCCCAAAGTAAAAAAGCAAAGTGACGCCTTTCTTTTAACGTTTAATTCATACATACTTGGTAAGAATCCTCAACTGCTTTTGGCTGATTTTAGTCCGGTGACCGTGTATTATTCGATGGATAAAACACGGTATAATTTAGAGTAAAATCACAGGCGGATGAATACAAGAATATAGCTAGATCGACAGAGTTTTGTTATCTGTTGCCTTACATGTATACACAAAACAATGGCTAAAAGTTAAAAATATAAAACATTCCATTTGAAGTTCGTAGACCTAGGCTTACTCAACGGACTACTGTAAAGTGAATTATAGGCCTCAGTGAACGTAAATATAAATCATAAATAAATATACGTAACAACAACACAGTGATCATGTCAGCGGTAACTCTCCTTACCGTATTCTTACCTCTCTAAATTTCAGAATTGTGTCGCGCGACAGCGTTATTCATCAGATTCAAATTCGGAATTAGCATTCCTTCTTTATCGATTTCACGGAGAAGTACAAAAATAAGTCCTTATGCAATAAAATGTACAGAGACTAAGGACTGCAATCGTTAAACTCCCACAGTCAAAGGCAAAGGGGCCGTAGGTGCACGTTAAGTCAAATAACGTGGGCCCCCAAAACTTCATGCACGTGTTACTGTTACTGTTGTTAGGCCTTAGATTTAGACATCAACCATGTCCAAGCGTTTCTCTGAATGTAAGGTTCGAAAAATCTGTAAGTGTCTCTATCAAAAGTCTGTCTAGTCAATCCTAGGCAAATTCCAATATCTGATTACTTGACGGGGAAAACAAAGCTCTGTGAGTGCTACTTAAACAGTGAACAGGCACACGTACACTGACCCACAGCATGCGCACTCGATATATAGACTAGTGTTAGTACTGAGTGCCATGTTGTTAGTATACTCTTGTAATTTCTTTTCTTTAAATGTTACATTGTGTATCGCGCACGAATATTGTTGACATGTTGTAAAACTTGTTCACCTTTACTAGGGGTTCGTTTTAAATAAAAATGCTGTTATTTAAGAACCAAATTTTCTTTTGTCTCGTGCATTGTTTGTATTAACCCCGACCGTGCATTATCCCTCGGTTAATACACGGTCCAGCATTAATGAAACTTTAAAAATTTAATGCAACGTTAGGTCAGCGAACCAGAAGCATGATAACTTAATAACTCCTAGCCATGAACAAGAATATCAACGAAGATGCATAGATGAATGTATAGAAGGAGAGAACAGAACACTAGATCTTATTGGTGTAACTAAAGTCTACTGAATAATTTGTGATTGCAATCACACTTGTAGCATATTTGTTGTTGACGATTTATATTAAAAGTACTAGGTGGATATTAACAAGTAACGGAATCCAAATGACCCTCACTATCACCTAAGCCTGTCAAGAAAAATTACACTAATAGAATAGAGTGTTCCTTTGTTTCTCTCCCCTGTGTCGGCTTGATAAAAATAAAAGAGAGACTGAAGATTTATCTTGAGGAACCGTTTGTAGTACCAACGATTTACACAGCACGTAAATTTAAATTATTTTGACGCAGGTCATAGTAGAAAATATTTGCAACAACATGGCACTCGATGCTGACGGTGGACTCACATGGGTCTCACTTTTGTGTTTTCGATTGGGAACACCGGCTTCGTTAAAATTCGAACATTGTTTCATACAAAGAAGTTGCGTGTTGACTCCCTCTGTGTCCTTAACGCTCATGTGATAATCAAATATAGTGATAATAACAAAGAGAAAAGCTTAAAAGTTCTTTATCGCCACCAAATAAGAGGGCAATACTCTTTCTACGACACGAAAAACCACTCCAGATTTAAGGGTCATCCCGGAGAAACCACGATTGCTTTTCAACACTCTCGTGCATTCCCAGGGGCAGACTCTCACTGGGAAACAGGAATCACCATGCAAACAAGCTCTAAAAGAGGAAGCAAAGAAGACAGAGAGACCAAGTCATAATGATTCAGATAGGCGTCGTATCGGTAGGGTCTAATGGTTCCGTTCTTTACTGCAGCTACGCTTCAATAAAGGGACAAGTCCTGTGGCCTAAAGTTTTTAAGTACTCCGAGCTCGGCTGATGGTGATTGCAGTAAACAATTGCTATTTATATAACAGTTTCCGTCACAAGTATTGATTCGTTCGATGTCAAACGAAAGTGAATGAAATTACTTTTCAGATTTGCATTTGCGCACCAGTCATGGAAGTCTTGTTCTTGCATGGAGCCATAGTACGACGTAAAAGCTTCATGGTTCTTGCAAGAAAGTATAACTTTAACACCTACTGGCCCATCTAGAACATTTAAACATAAAAGCCGACTCTTTGCTATTACCTTATCGTCCAGTCTTTTATTTTCGTCACATGCATTTAATTTTTGGTAACAATGGATAGGTAGTGCCCGATAGGATTTCACAGGTAAAAGTCACAGTGTCAACAAGCTTATAGTAACTGAATGAATCGAAACAAGTTTCAAAGGGCAGGTTACTGTGATGCGTGCATACTCATTAGGTACCGTTTTTATACTTTACTTTTCTTACGCTTCAAAAAGGTGCTTGAAAATTAACATGTCCTGCATTTAGTGTAATGCAGTTGCTCATTTGACTGGATTCCGTCTAACTTTATTTTTGTTCTACACTTCCAGAAATGATTATTCCCCTTTTGATTGAGGTTGAATATGTGTAATTTAATTTGAAATATATTAAAATGGAATATGTTCGGGTGACAGCATTATCCTTTAATGTGTGCAAATATATGGAAAACGAATGAAAATAATCAAAGTAATCTATGGAAAGAATTAGTATTTCATTTTCGAAAAACTTCTTAGGTCAAATGTCACTTTTGACAGATTTTATCTGTCTGTTCGAGATATCGTATTTATCAAAGAAATACATCGTATTTGTATGTCATATCCTCAACGCCAAACAAGCCATGTCCAAATACATGTCAATATATTTAATTAACTTTGTCCATAAATCATATCCCCGTTTCTTTTCAACAGGAAATTTTCTGTTTTGGTATTAACCTCATTGCGGCTTCCAATATCTTTAAAAGAGCACTTGTTTACTCTTCCCGTCAAGGTTAATTTAAGCGTGATATTACTTTTCGTCGAAGCGCATCGTTTCCATATCTACATTTCAAGTTATAATTAATACTTTTACGCCATTCTTACAAGGAGCTACACGAATTTTGTTTTGGTTTTTCCTTCGTTACCGATTTAGCTTACGCTCCGAAAAATAGAGGCAGGGGATAAAAGTCCCTAGTGAGAAGTATCTGCCGAACGTACATTTAAACATACAAACTATGAGCAATGTGCTCATAGCAGTTCTGAGAAGAACAATGGATCGCCGATGGTAGTTTTGGCTTCCCTATTTTGGCTTTTCTATTACACTGAAGTGTGTTCTTACAGAGGTGTTATTAGCTTAGGCCTTTTTGTAACAGGAGGATAGGTGGGTTGTAAAATTTATCGTACAAACCTTTTCGCTTTTTCTTCCTCCAAATCGAGTAGAATATAACTATTCAACAGATTTGTGGCAAAAGTGATCTGCCAATGACAAGTTCTGTCTTTTTTTAAAAAAAAAACCTTTGAGTTTTGAATTTTTCTTATGTTGTGGCGCGCAAGATAATATTCATGATTATAAGTTTCATGCCTCTCCTTAACTTTGCAGGAGAAATGTTGATTGAAGGCCATCAATGTGTACCTGTAGAGTCCAGGTAAACATTGATAACCTTCGACCAAACGACATATCATGTTCATGCTAGGGGGAGGCATAAAAAACATTCGCATGAATATTATCTTGCGGGCTACAACATAAGAAAAATTAAAAGCTCCAAACAAATTCTAATATTAACGGATTTTTCTCTCTACTGAGACGCTTCGTGCAAAATTTCTCATTGGCAGATCATTTTTGATCTGCATTGTCAACGAATCACAGATAACCGTAGCGTCAAACTTGGAAGGTATGGAGAGGTTTATCATTTGTTACTATTAAATACATATCAAGGACGACGAGGAAGATAGAAGGAACTATGAAGTTCATTATTTATGGCTTGCTTCCATACCGTCAACTGCAAAGGGATCAAAAGGATTGCCCTTTCATCATGCCCGGAATAATGTGTATATACCATAATGAAATAAAGAAAATCGCTAATCTTACTCGTGACAGAACTGTTTGTGTAGTATCTTTAGCCAGTTGATATTCCTTTAGCAGTATATTCTTTGCTGGATTTTTCACTGTAGATACGTACCGTAGTTCTCGCCTAACGTGCATCAATATTATTATGCAAAACCCTATCATCAGTAGATGTTATTCATGAAAATGTACACGCAATATTTCCGCAGGCCTTCTCACGGTATGCATATTTTGTATTCGCCTGGGATATCTGACACCGTGAAGGAACTCAACACTTGTTAAATGTGTGTTATTTAACGGGATACTTTTGCTAGTAATTTTACTCGACCCCGTAAATCCCATAGTATAAATATTAAGGTATATTCTCTCGGCGATATGCTAGGAGAAGCCTGAGAGATGCCGTGTATTCATAAAATGTGTTTTGGGGGTAAGATGAGGAAGATAAGGTAGGAAACAGTTACGTGAGGACAGTTCAAAATCACACGGGAATCATGGAAGAAATAGGAAGGTTGACATGTATAGATACACTGCTGTAGGCATTACGAACAGCAAACACAAAACTACATCCTGGGTATCACCAAAACAGAATTAACACATTTGAAATTTATATTACTAGACAGAAAACTGATCAAGTGCTGACAACGTTAGCAGAAAACGAAATTACAGCATGGAAAGGGATTGATCGTATTGTTAAATCTCTACTGCCTCCTGTCTCTTCTTGGAAAAGGGGCAAACGTTACTAGTATATGGTTACTCTTTGCACGTGAAAGGGAATATCTACAAATGTTTCATTGTTACTTGCAAAGAGTGACGTTTTCAGAGCGTTATCATGAACAGAATGGCGTTAGATGGTATATTAATAAGAAGATCATACAATCACCTTTAACATTCGATACGAATGTCTCACTGAATTGTGCTACGTGAAATTGTGATTTCTATGGTAAATTTACGATACAGACACGATACAAGTGAAGGAACCAAATGATAAGTACTCCCTCGAAGCATAGCTAATTGAGCAGTAGTGTTTCTCGAAAGAGTTTTTGTTGTTGGAAACACAATTAATCATGCTTTTGTTGGGGTCTTCACGACAAGTTTCACTTCTCACATACTTCTAGAATCATATCTTGATAGGCTCCTTACAATGTAACATAATTCATGCTCAGTGACAAAATTTGACAATTTGTGCTTTTAAGATTATTCTACGAATGGTATCAGGTCACATATTTCTTAAAATGTTTACACTACCGTAAAAGAAATGTTTCAATATGCACAACTATCAAGCTAAACATAGTATTGAGGTATAATTATCACCGATAAAAGGAGGAAATTTTCCGTTACTTTTACAATACTTCATTCTTTCTTAACAGTGAATTCCTTTAATGTATATTTTTTGTATTGTTAAGATAGATAGTCCTTTGGACGTAATGCTTTAAAAGGCAAATTACCTGATTCAAAGACAAAGCAAGGTTCAATTAGCTCAACCACTTATTTTTTTTTCCAAATTCATTTGCACTTGTGTAGCAGAAGGAGAGACACTAAGGACAATAGTCACACAGTTTTCTCTCATGCCATTAACAGAAACTTTAAAACAGCTAAGTTTCCTCAAACAGTGGATTGTTACAAAACAGACCGTACGTATTTTTACAGCCAGTAACGGCGACTTCTGACAGATTTTGACTACATACCCTTTAAGGGTGGTTTGGATTCATCTGATATTCGTTCTACTTTTCAAATGAACACATCATCATTAATAAAGAGTTAAAAGCTGTCCAAAATACACGGTGCCTAAAATAAAATCAACATGCAGAACAAAAGAAATATCGATGTTAAACTTTGAGGAAAGTGGCATCGATCGTTTTTTTTTTCTGCAACGTAGATTTTTTTGGTGTGTGCATAAATACATCCACTGAAAATATGCGCAAACCGATTGCCTCAGTAAAGAGGAAAGACATCTGCAGTTATTAAAGGCTGGAAACTACGATATGTCAACCAAGGACGTTAAAATCAATACTCATAACAATGACTTCCTTTTAAAGACGAAACGCGACTCCAAACTTCCTTTAGAAACCCTCTCAGGCTTGTATCTACATTAGCTCGACAGACGAACCCCCGAGGCCTCCCTCCCTCTGAATATATATGTGCTCTCACAACTGCTTAAACATCTCTTCTAAACATGATTTTTAATCCTGTTCCTTAGAGGAATTTACCCTCCCACTTACAGTTGAAATACTTTACGGACTCAAGTCGTAAGCATATATTCGAATACAGCGAAAAAGAAAAACCATGAAAAAGAAGAAATGTCCTTCTACAACATTTTGCCAGCCTCTTTTCAGCTATAGTCTAATCTCCCTATGTTCTTAAGTGACTTTGTTTTACGGTATCGATGTGTGAATTACTGCACGGTTTTGTTTTTAAAGCTTTACGACATCAAGGTTACATTTTATATATAGACTCCTGGCAAATGGTACGATGGTCTTATCAAAGTCGCCGAAGTGTAACGAATATGGTGCTAAATTGGGCGAAAATATGTCTACCTGCAGATCGCATGGAATGACCACCTGCTTACGTCACTGTTGGCAAATTCCACTTTAAAGAGAAGATAAAGTCGTTGTTAACTGAAAGTGGAAAATTATTTAGAAGATAAATCTCCCACTTCTAAAAGTGGGGAAATGTGGGTAAAAGTGGGCAAGGTGGTAATGATATCTAATTACAACAAAGAGAAGTGATCTTGCAAGGTGATTGAAATCAGTTGTAGCTATTCTGAGATAGACTAGGGGTGCGGTTAGGAGTGGTGTGTGTGTGAGGGGATGGGGTTAATAATTCAAGTGAAAGGATTTTAAGAAATTTTGTTTTTTCACTGGAAATTCTTACTTTATTTTACTGGAAGTGAGTTGTGCCTCTCAGCTATTGCGCGTCAGTGGAGGAATTCCGCTAAATGTTCTCGTAAGCTGAAACACCTTGTGAATAATTTCGACTTGTAACAAATATTATCTTCATTTACAGTTGTCTCGACACATATGAAACAACCAGGTTAGGTCTTAAGAACTTATCAGTGTGTACACAAACCAGGCTGTGGGACAAAATAGCAGACTACGCGTGTCTCATGCGTTGTCTGTCAGCGGCACAAATGAAGGACAGGTGACGAGGAGGTAGTATACAGTTTATAACAGAGAACTTTAAGATATAAATTTACGAGCAATCACGGTAAGGTACCGTAGGTTGCAACATATTCTTAACATCATCAGCCAGGCTACTCATCTTAAATCAGGGTTTTGACAGGGGTTCGGCATTACACCTTCTTTCACAAAATTTTACATCTTCCCAGTCGTTTTTTTTTGTCTTCACAAATATTTCATAATATGAATCGCCTTGTCTCAGGAGAATTTAAACCAGGAGGGTTCTAGTACTGGATATAGCATGACCATTTTCGCAGAACTGGTATGTATAAACAATCGTATCAACAGAAAATTTCATTTTGTCAGTGTTATCCCTATCAATATATATATATATATATTTGCTGTTTGTCACTGTTCAATGTTTGCTGTAGTTGTAATGACTGTATCTGGTGCCGGTTGTTGCAATATGCAACTGAAGGTGAGGGCATGGAACATTGTTGTGAGAGAAACACCCTAGTCGGTTTGACGAGAGACTGTTCGTTCGATTCTAATGCTATTTGAAGGATTGACAAGGATTTCAGAAAGAGCATGCGGGCGAATTTTAATATTGATAAGATGTCTTAAGTGACATTGACCATGGACACCGGCCGACCGATAGCATTGATTGAACAGATTATGTCCAACGATATGCCAGTTATCCTGAGTTGCATCAGTCCTTGAAATGTCAAACTGTACGTGTTTGATAATCTAGACATATCATAAGGATAAATTCGGTTTCTCGTTTTAGAAACTTCTAAAAACGAAATAACTTAAAGAAGAAGCATCATGTGAGTAAATGACATATGATTCTATCACACCATCACAGATGTTTAGCCATTAAATGATGCAAATTCCAAGTTTGATCGTTTGTCTTTTCTTCCGTTTGCTTTCATTGTCAAGTATTGATAAGGCAAAAAGACTGAATATATATAAAAAAGAAAAAGAACAAATTCTTTGCCATTTCGTGAACATGTTAGGAGAAATGCTCCTCCCTCTTTTCCTCCCTCTTTTTCCTCCCTTTGAGTATATTCTCATCTTGATTTGGGACGTTAAGAAACAGCTTGCTTTATTCAGCTGCCCTTAAGAATACCACCCTCGACTCAGCTAACTCGGATATGTTGCCGACTATTCAAATATCAATGGCAATTCCAAAACATTATTTGTCATGCATTAACCCGCCCTGAGAAATTTGATCCAATTACTTTGAGGCCTGTACTGTTGTAACCATGTCGATATCATCAATTTAAGCGATGTTGCTACTGCTGCTGCTGATGCTGCTGGAGGAAACGGTATGTTATCTTTTCACCGGTGACATTTGTCTTTTCTCTCAAATATGTATATTTATAGAAATACACGGACAAGGATGTTTCTCGAACGATAACTGAAGATTATCACAGCAGAAATTCAGTCGGAGGAACATCCAAACATACTGCAGTGCCTAGTGATAAAGGTTGGCATGCATGTGTGACAGATTCAGGATATGACTGCTGTGGGATCTATAGGCCTGTCCATATTTCATGGAAATCAAATACCGGACGGCTACTGCTGAACAAATTGGACCAATATTAATTTAGAATGTAGTTTATCCACAAAGAACAAGAAGAAAAAAAGGACAATTATCACAGGCTATCAAGTCTCTTGTAGTACAATATGTTGTTATAACTTCGGTCGGTGAATCTTTACTCACACATACTGATACATGGCGATTTGGCAGAAATCATACCGGCTTTATCAAAGTGACATTCTCACCGACCTGTTATATCTAAATTTTTTAAAAGACTTTGGCATGTACTCTCATATCGGTTAATTCATGCACACGTTGGGAGGCTGGTATGCATTCAAGTGTGCAAGTGTTTGAGTATTACTGATAAATGAGACATACATTCACATGCTTATGTTTTCTGTAAGTTGAATGTAATCGTGCCAACTTACTGATGAAACTCTGATGTTTGTTAATCGTAGACTATTGTGCATTTATTACTTCGCCTAGCTTTGCTTGCTGATGTTTATTGATCCTGTGTTTCAAGATTCTATACATTCTGGAGTTAAGTGTTTGTTGCGAATGCCATGAAAGTATGGCGATGTGTCGATACACCAATGCAAGCGGAAGGTCACGTAGCACATTCGTGTGATGAGATGGTTTGGAAATCTCCATTAAACTATAACCAAATTAGAAACATTAGCCTCTCCCCAAAATACGCCGCCCATTTAATCTGAATACAAGGAAAGATTGTGCTGTGAGCTTTTGGGGTTGAATGACACATGACCTTCATCACGTGAGGTGTGCCAGTGTATGACTTGAGCTTAGCGACAGCTGGTTTCCATCGGGAGCTGATGAAGCTAAAAGTGTTTAACCTAACAAAGTATATTTACGCAGGCAATCAATCACACGCGTTAATGATTTTTCTGTTAATATATATACATATGAAAACGATAAACAGGGCTTAGTCACTAAAATAAACAATAAATATACGACACATATTAGATGTTTTGTGTTCTGTCAATACTGTCAGTTTGACCTTATATTGTTTAAATGCGTACATGGAATTTTCGTTACTTAGCAAAGACTGTACGTCCCATACGCATTCCTCATGTCAAATATACACCAACATCATCATCATGGTTCGACGAATTATTTTCGATGACTTACAACACACAACATCAATGTCAGTATGTATGTCAGTATGTATCTTTTTTTTTTGAAGTTGTTGATACGACGTTGTGGATATTCCCAAATTAATAGTAAAGTTAAAAGTAAACACGAACGATTACAGAATATGAATGTGAGGTAGATTATTAATGTCACCAATCTTGCTAAGTTTCTTAATTGTTTTTGTTTTTTTTTTCCATACCAATCTATCCGTCTTCTAAAAGGAATAACAACAAACCTAATCAAGTCGACTCATGGCGGAACAGAACAAGCCAAGAACTACGAAAACATTTTAATACAAATTCGATTGATACTTACCCATTTTGAGTATGATACAAACAATGAATTGCGCACTTTGTCAAGAATTCCATTTACGTATTGTCCACGTATCCTGTAGAGTCTTGCCACATGTGAATATACACAGTGATTTCACCATACGACAAGAGTCAAGCTGTGGGAAGCTGAAGGTTCACGAATCATTTTGACAGACCCCCATGTCGTTAATGCTGCATGAAATCCACAAATAACGTTACGGGTCGATGGTCTGTTTTGCGTGTGTCCGAGATTTTTAACTCCGCTCACGAAAGCCCGCTTGTCGAAATTATTTGATTTAGGCCAAACAAAACTATTTAAATCTACAGGCTATGTAAAAAAACAAAAAAAAAACAAACAAACAAGAATCACTTTACATACAACGTGTATGATCTGAAAGACAGTGGAATTGGGAACTCTTGTATCCAGACACTTGTTGTAGTCGGTTTACGATTGAAAGTGTACAGCTATGCAAAGGTAATCAAAAGGGAAGCCTGTGCCTCACCGTCCGGGAACACAACACCTGTGCTGAATTCAATGGTTTTCAATTAACAGACGCCCATCGCTAAGCAGTGCAAATTCCATCTGGGTTTATTTGCATTGATGATACACAGAGAGCTATCGAGTCTTTTACACTAGATAACCAGAGAACTTTTACGTTCTATTTGCTTAAATTCCAGGAAGGAAAAAGGATAACGGATTAACAACAAAACTGCTATATCGCCATTCATAAACACATTTTGAACATCATATACACACATATGTACCAGCATACTACGGCGCATCGCTCCACATGTTAACACTACTTTTAAACCGATGTATTTTTCATCAAATTAGACACAAAATGCCATCACGTAAATCTTCAAACTGAACGAAGAAGTATCTTCCTTCCTGTCGAAGAAAAGTCTCCTCTTCGGAGAGAGCTCGAATTCTGTATTTTCTTATCTTTATGTTGATGCCAGTTTTCGAGCACCGTAATCAATACACTGTGAAGAGCTTAATTGAGTCATCCAGGTCTTCTCCACAGAATAATCATTGGCACCGGGGAAGAAAACTCGAATATTACTAAGTGTCCTTAGTAAATGATCCTGACAAATTCCGATGTGAAGACGGTTGAAATCTTTCCTATCGCTATGCATCTGTCGGTTTCTCCCTCTTTTTTATGATTTCTCTCTTTCTCTCCTCCGTGCTAACCACTTTCCACATTTCAGAAGGGGTAGCCTCTTAAAGCAGGTTATCATCGTACGGTATCCCGCAGCGTTAAACCTGAGATAATCAACTTGCCTGCGAATAATCCCGAATCGACAACTTGACCATGAAAAATATACTCCAGCTCTGTCTTCTTCTTCATCATCATCATCTTGATCATCTTTTTCGGTATTATCAACATTATTTGCCGAGTAATGCCATCATCATCATCATCGTCGTAACTGTGCGGCTCTCGCGAGTCGACACTTCACTCAAACTTGATGTCAGTATCCTGAACGAGGCATTGACTAAAAGGTAAAATAATGTACACTGCTCTCTGCTACAGACACACACTGGCCCATACGCCCGTTAAGCTAGTTAGCGTCCAATGAAATACAAATTAGATCAAATCGCAGCTTCCCCATGGGAACCGAGGCGAGGCAGTATTGCTTAATTTAGTAGATATTAATCCCATCAAAATGTTTTTGCTAAAAGTCATATTGTTACCTGTGACGTATGTAGAATAGTCGCAAGAAAGGGAGTCATAATGACGTGCAACTCGCCAATAATTGTGACGTCTTTAAACATTATGATATTATTAGGCATAGCGGATCACAGCAATATTATCCTGTCGCCCAGAAACACCCTTCTACTATTCCTTCTTCGAAAAATCAGGCACGTTCTGCATAGTGTCGTACCTTTAAGATGTTAAAAACGAGAAAATCTCCTTAAGAGTACAACTTATTGAAAGGGTGATCTTAACTCGTGGCCATTATTGTATGCACTCGGAGAAAATAATTGCTTGAATTCTGAAAACGGAACGTTGATGATGGAACGTCATGTTACACCATCAAAAGTGGCTTGTGTGTTCGAGTTACTTAGTAGAGCGTATTATTCTATCTTGATAAAACTAAATTAAAGATAGTGGTCGTCCCTTTTTTTTTTTATCTTGTTTGGATTATTTATGAAGGTCGATCTTGTGTATTTGTTTATACTGCTGCAAAAAAAAAACAAAAAAACATGTACGTATATGCCCGTTTCCACGAAAACGTACACATTCATTTGACCATTTTTTTTGGCATTTGCAAGAAGTGTTTATAAATATTTCACTGGTACTGTATTGATCCTTTTCTATGCATTTGTTGCGTATGATATATTGAAGTTTCTGTACATGTACTAAACAAGTATTTTCGTCTTCTTTATTTTATGTAAATGCACTTCAGTTTATGCTTGCACCTCACATATACGTTGCATAGGAGATCATCTACTGCTGATCCTTACCCTGAAATGTTTAAGCAAAACGTAAAAGAAAGTTTGCAAACAACATATGCAGGGGGTCGTAGGCATGTATACGTAGCCCAGCCTTTCACCTCAGTATAGTTTGCATAGCATTTTATGGGGTTTTGAGTGGCACAATTTTGATTTTCAAATACTGAAATATCTTCAAACATTCTTTTTCTTTTTTATGTGTAAGTGTAAGTGAGAGAATTACATTTTATCGAAGAGAAATATGTACACAGTTGTTAATGGCAGTATAGACACTATCTGTAATCCCTTTCCAATGGTAAATGATAATAGACATCGTCAACATTAAGAGACTATCACAAATCCTTACGGTTGGCTATCTCAATTGTCTTTCTGCAGTACCTTGCGTGTCCATATTTCATAGATCGCATTCTCTCCAACCAATAGCTTTTCATTTTTAGCAAATATTTCAATATTTGTGGACGTGGTAAATATCAAGGAACACCTCACGGTGGTAAAAACTCCCACGAGCAGTTCATATTCAGTTAGATCATGCAAGCATCCATCGATAGATACAGTGCCCGGTACTCTAGCTCAGTTGGGTGTGACCAAATTGGTGCACAAATGTTCTACGACAAGGATTGAGACAATATTTCTATACATACAAGAAGAAATAACCTGAAAATTTAAAATGTGGAGATACGTCTGTTAGTTTCTAGTTGGCAAGGACATAATTCGAAACACATTTCAAACATTTTTTTCTCCTTCTTTCACACTTCATTAAAAATCGTGCAAATATCCATCACTGACCCTGAAAATGGAATATTCGGAGGACTACTGAGGTATAAATAATATCTACTCAGAATGGCACAGCAAATTACCCAAAGAGGATAAGCAGTTAGTTTTCACGTTGTGGTTCTTCGAGGTTGTTAAAGTTTAAACAAAATTCTTGCGGTTCTTAAAAAGCAGTGCAGACAGCTTTATATTTTGTATCCATGGTAGTCTCGCAGTAAAGAAAAGAGTGAATACATATATACCGCAACCCTGTCACTATAAAAGAAGAGAGAGAGAAAAAAATTAAAAACAAGTTTCACAATCCTCTCCTTTGACGACGTACAGTAAACCGTCGCTCGTTCTATTTAGGCGATAATTGCAAGAAACCCTTTGAATTATCTTCACCCTTTAAACACCTCATTCAACAATTATCCTCAAGTCTCGGTACTCGTTGAAGTGTGAAGTTATCAACATAACAGGACTGCAATAAATACTTCGTCATGTCCTTCTAATCTTCAATCAAATACGCTCTCCATTGATTTGTAGTTGTACAGAAAATGGGATCAAGTTCTCAATTAACTCGACACTCGAAGCGCCAGATGATGAGCCTATCGATTCTTTGGCTGTTCGTTTCCTATTCATAAGAAGGTGTATCAATCCTATGTACCGGTTTACCTTGTTTCGCAGTGTATGATGTATATATATATATATATATATATATATATATATATATATATATATATATATATATATATATATATATATATATATAAATATATATATATATATCGCAACCTTTTTACGTCATCCTTTTTACGTACGGTGGAAATGGAGTCTTCAAATGGAGTCAGACAAATGGAGTCTTGAGTAAATACTGATCTTTTTGTATTGTGTGACAGCGTTCCGGAATCTAAGTTTCTGTAACCTAAAGATTTCCGTATTCTTTTCGTATTCGAGACTAACTGCGAGTATTGAAGAAAGCATACATATCTGGGACTACATCAGGCTATGTAACATTGACAAACAAATATATTTACAGATATTTGCAGTGAGTTTATTTTGTGGCACCATCTCCACCCGAAATCATATCTTAAGTGAATTATACCAACATGCGTACGCTTCGATTGGCCTCAAAGGTGCATGCATAGTTGGTGACACATTTTCTTGAACTCGTGCATATACCAATAAAGGTAGCGACTCTATTTTTGCATCACACCGGGCAAATGCTCAATGTAAGAATACGGGCTACCCGTAAGGTGGACGGGATCCAAGTGGTTTTTGAATGATGGCGCTATATTGATTTAGCTTTGTCAACTCCGAGATCATCCAATGGCAAACATTTACCCGGCCCCTTCCAACCTGTTACACCTTTTTTTGTTTCATAATTTGAGTCGCTAGAGGGGATACGTCTTGTGGTCCACGTCATTATAAAGTATAAAGCCCTGCTAGGTCGAGAGAATTGCAAATGCAGCTGTTTAATCATACGTTAAAAGCTATATTAGTAATTCATATTACCATTAAAGGCATTTCAAATTTGTGACATGCGAATGCATTTGCTAGTTAGTGCAGGCTGGAAGTAATCATACTTATTTAAAAAAAAAAGAAGGAAAATTGTAATATGAAACAGCAAGACTAGAGAGCCGAGAATAGTCATCACATGTATAATATTTTAAGCGTGAATCTTTGGTATTATGTAGGCAGGGTTGTCGATAAAACATTACAGCTCACTCTCTGCTCTGTGCCCCTGATAGTAACACTAAAAGGTAAGAACGATGCTCTTCCGAATATTAGTTAAAACGGCATATGAGAAATAAAGTGAAGAATAAAACTGACAAAGCATACGAGCAAAATGTGAAATTTTCTCGAGCGTAGAATATCACGAAATATCCTGCGTTTAGTTTTTATGAACCATTTGAGGAAAGCGTGATGGCCATATAGTGTCATTCTATTAAGTCTAAGTTGGACTTGAGGAGGTGCACCGGAGGGTTAGGACTCCCAGACGATGGTTCTGCTTTCCATGCAGTTAATATGTCAATGCGATATTTATTATTGGCAATAACCCTGAAAAATCTAATATTGTTAGTAACCCTTATTTTATGTATCTTTAATGAAATAGAATACTCATAAAAATTTGACATTTTGCTCAGAAAAAGTATCAAGATGGGTCTCCTTGATAATTTTAGATTGAAACCAGAAGATATTACAGGAATGATTACAGTCTCAATAATGACGAGTGGCGGACTCGAGAAAAGTCCGGACGGAAAGTATCAAGAAACATTTTTATTTTAAGACATGAACAATTTTCAGAGCATGTAAGTCAGATCAACGTAATTTAAAACAGATAAAAGTTGGCGATGGTACTCATTTCCATCGTACATTTATACTAAACGATCGAAAGATCATACCACTGTCAAATTTAGTAAGTGGATATTCTTATTGGGCAGTTATTTGAAAAGAGCTGAGATACGTCCCCTACAGAGATTCTCTCATTTGAAAGAAGTAATAACAATTTAAAAATAAATTAATATAATGTAAGACCACAAGACAGAAAATGAAAATGATTTACAAAACCTGTTTAGCATGATGCAACCTGACTGCCGATAGGGCACCGTAGTGATTTAATGTAGACCAAAATACTTGAAACTTGAAACTCTAATCATGTTAATCAATTAATCACTGAAGAGACGCAATGAAGCTTTTACAAAAGTTGAAACTGTCTCGCACATTATTTTATCCCTCTGATTTGTGTTGTACACATTTTTTTTTTTGTAATACATATCAGGTTACAACATGACAAACGGAAGTTTCCTTTCAGTAATTTGAGGATGGTAGTGTCATGAGCATGTCTGCATTTATTATTTACATCGACGCGGATTATACGCTGGGGCAGTCAGAACACAATCTGAGACAGTCACTAAATATTTCACAATTTATTTCTGTGTCTGTGATTCACAAAAAAACTCTTTTATCTTTCACTTTTTCTTGTTCTTCGGAAACCAAGATTCGATCAGTGCGTGCATGGGGTATACGTTCAGCTGGGATCTCCTCATGTGTTGGCAAATTTGAATTTAGTTAACAGTTGGAATTTATAATTAAACGACTCTGTCTGGTTTAAAATGAATAGTTTGAAAAACGTTGCTGTTGCAAAAGCACTATGTACCTCCATGTACTATGTACCTCGCCATCCAGCAGCTTTTCTCTCATTAGGGTGTCTGTTCTCTCAATTTATAAGGCCAGTAGTATTTTATCCCAACTACCTGATTTCGTTTCATTCTCTTGTCAGGGGTGTAACTTCATGTGAAGATATTTGCAACAATTGTGTCCTGTGATATGCATTCTTGCTAAGAAATATAAGTCGTTGGGGCAGGAGAAGGGGGGGGGGGGTGAGGCATCACTTGTTCTCTTTCAAAGTTTTGACTACAGAAACAAGCCAAAAAAATAATGCATTAACGGAAAAGGAAGACATGACTTCACAGATAAGTTTGGAATAAAGTAAGCCCATATTGATAATGAAAATGTGATTCCTTCCTTTTTTTGACACATCATTCATGTTTTTGTCTATTGTGTAGGTGTCTGTTGATAACCTAAAACTCATAATGATATTCCGGACCACAGGGAAAAAAGTAATTAGTTAATTGTCGTGTACTTTACCTATAAATGATTCACTTGCAATCAACCGGAGATGGTACTACTCAAGCATGAAATAGGTTTAACATATCTCTAACTCAAAACCTGCTGAAGAGCGCCACACTCTAGGGACAGAGGAGACGATTTTTCATCATGGATTCGGTAGCTTTTAGTATAAACATTCATGTCAGTTTCTTGGTAGACCTCATTACTTTTGTCATGATATTCATATTTCATGCAAAGAGATAAACGACGCTATGGCTATCCGAGATGAAGGAAAAGATGTTGAAAAAAGAGAACAAGAAAAAGCGAAGAAGATGAAGATATCACCCCAAATTGAAGGTATCGTTACATACCAAATTATCAAACAGCACGGGCATGGAAATTACCCAAATCAAAGATGCATCTCATTGAAACTATTTCACTTTAGCTGATGAAATTTATTTCTTCCACCGTACATCAATCGGGAAAAAGCAGACATCACATACAAGATGGAGAAAGGGAACAGCTACTGACGTGTACATGTGTCACGTAAACACTTACAGTTTCATCATTAAGCTTCTTTGAAGCAGTGACGTATATGTTATCGGCAGCGGGCGTTACGTGGTTACTAAAGCCCCTTTATTTCGCGCAAAGGGTCAATGTACTCTTTGAGAAACGCAGAAGTATTGAGCTTCTTCAGATAAAAACTGCAATACAAGGTTCAGATACGCGTGCGTTTGTGTAAGGATACAGGGCAGCACTACCCAAGTTCAATTGGTCAAAGTTACAGAAATAGCTTGGATGCCAGCAAATGTTCTAGGATGGCTGTTAACAGGGCAGATAGGTTATTGGTGGAAAAGTGGCAAACATCTGGCCCGAAGGAGTCTATAATATGTTTGACTCGGATAGCGTTACTTTTTGGTGTCACGTGCTTACCTTTTGCCGTGACAGTTTTTAGTTTGCGTGGGATTCACTTAGCGAAAACTACGAATACTTTACCATCCATTACACATATTTGCAGCAAAGGTATATTCAAAGCACCCCCTCAGTAACTCAGTCGAGTGGAAATTGTCATAAACACTAACCTAGTCGAACTTGTAATGTATGTCATGTCGTTGACTATTATGTTTTGTCTCTTTTAATATTGACAATACTGTATCTAAGGTCATATGATTAACTGCTGAGATGAGGACGTGGAAAGTACAAAAAAAAAAAAGACAAAAGAAAAAAAGGAGATACAGGGTTAGGATCCCTTGGAGCCAGTTTGGAAGCCCCATGATTTGAAATCATTATTACTACAATTTAACATCTTACAACTACCAACGTAACACCGAACAATCCTCTATCCTAATATGGTATTTTCGTATTTAAACTTCACTATATGTTACACAAGAGCCATTCAGTAATGATATGAGTCTTGACCGTTAGGACGTTACCCATATTATCACTTGTCAAATTCTACCTGCACGAAGCACTGTCAAGGAAGCCATTATCTATGATTTAAAGAGGTAATCCAACGAGACCTCTAATTTACACCTCTTTCACGAAAATCAGTCCTTGCCACATTTCCTTTCTAATACGTTATAGAACGTATGTATAAATTTTTCACGTAGTAAATGCATCTAAATAACATGAATTTAGACTATAATTGTGGTAGTTTTGAATTCGGCCAACGAAGGTATTTACAGAACGGGTACATGTATGCGCGAATAATATATGACGCAGAAAAAAAAAAAGGTTCGTCTGTCGTTTGCTTTATTGTTCTGAAGAATATGAGATATACCTTTCCATTACAATCATGAATCTACCATACAATGTCACATAAAAATATTTCATTGTGAAGACATTCTGCAACGAGGAAACGTTTAAATAAACCCAGTGCCTTGATTTACACACCAGTGTGTGTTATTTCATCCTTGAAACACGTCCACTACACTGAAATGTTTGAGAAGGAAATGTTCACAACAGCGTCAAGGTCATATGTACCTAATGGACAAGACCACCCTACAGATATGTACGGAGAAACGAATGAAACTCCATCAATCATTTATGTTTCTTCTTCAAATCCAAGAGGAAATTTGAACGCTGCATCACTAGAATCCATTATCTAATTGCTAAATCGAATAGCAAATATTTAGATTAAATATTCAGAATAGTGCTGTCGATGGGTTTCTTGTTAAACTATGTAAGTGGTTTCTGTTAAAGGTGACCGCAATGGGATTTGCCTTCCAACAAGTCATTTTCACGAGTTCAATGAAAGTTATGTCTCAGTGTTAACAGAGACGAACTTTTTAAGTATAGTTTAATAGGGAGGAAGATTAATAACGGCAAGGCAAATTCCGTAATGCTAAGAATCTCTTGTGGGATTACGATATATTTACACAGAAAAATGGAAGGTAAAGTGGCGTGCTCTTTAGGGTCTACTACACTTTCAGAGAAAGCCTTATTGAAATAGTTTTTTTCATCATTTTAAATGTTTTCGTATATATATATATATATTTTTATCAAGCTACTTTTCTCTCCAATCTTCAGTGATCTAATTTTGTAATGCAGGCTAAATATTCTTAACTCATGATCATTTACGACATCTGCAGTGCATTGTTACTATAGTCCACGTGTTAAAAAAAAATCTCAGTGAAGTAGGTCGACCCCCTTTAACAGTGGTGGGAATGTTCCCCCGGGATGGAACTTTCAACTTTGAGAATTAAACTCCTTCGTGGTTACCGAGCTTGATTTGATTAAATCTCTTTTGTATTTACTTATATGAAAACTTCGTTTTGCTAAGAAGATAGGTCCATTCAAATTTAACTTGATTTAAAGTTGACGCTCGTGCAGGTGAGGACTGGATGTTTTGCAAAAGATTCAAGTAATGCCATACGTCTGGGGCAAAATGTTATCTTAAGGAAAACTGTTTCCTGGATGTAACATGTAATAAGTGTTGAACAGGTGTAATCTCAGACGAAGGTTGATTCAGGTCTAATTGCCTTTTTAATTTCGTTATGAAAATTGCGACCAAAGGAAAGATTTCTTCCTCCCTAAGGCCTTCATATTAGAAAGGAAATTTTCTTCTTCCGGAGACTCACGACTCAAATGACCTTAAATATTGTTTACATGTGATGGCGTCCGTCGTTGGATGGGGCACCTTTCATCAAACTATGGCGTCGGTCTACTAAAGCCAGTTCATCCATCAGTGTGTTCTGCATGCGTTAGCCCATTTAAGTGTCCCTACAAGCTGATATTTAAAAAAAATATGTTAGGAATCTTGGAAAGTGAATCCAAATGGTCCAAACCTGTGTGTTGCTCAATTCTCAATAGAATGTACAAATTGAGGGGACTGCGATGAGAACATACCATCAAAGCTCATACAAATGTGATTGCAAACAAATGTAGAATACATCATGCTATCAATATGTATGCCCCGAGAAAATCTGGAAGTTATGCACACTGCACACTAGTTAACCACAAGTTGTTTATGTTATGTAAAAGAAAAACAATGCAACTCGTTGTACATTTATGAACGAGAGAGAGAGATGCTTTCTCAAGCAATGTTCATTCTGACTTGTTGAACAGGATTCTTAGCAAACGTATTGAACCCCTCAACAAAGAAAAAGGGAAGTAAAACAGATAATGATTGAGATATATGGGTTTATACTTTGAGTAACATATAAATATTTCAGTGTCGAGTGGGAAAACAGAGCTTCTATACTTGTCTGGGGGCGATGCTCAAATTAGATCTTGTGATCTATATACAGAGATAAATTATTAAACACAGTCACAGTCCAGGGTAACTAACAATAACTAAAAAACTTCGAACAGTACGTAAGGATCATTTGGCGGTATTTCTGAAGAACTGTGGTGGTCCTTACCGCTGAAATCATATTGACATATGCTACATATTAACATACTTGATACGTTGAGAATATATCTCTTTGTGTTGCCGAATGTATTACCACAGAAGGCTCTTGCAGTAAGGTATCTAACGTCACTGTTCCATCAATGGTATGTAGCGCCATCCTTCTTGGAACAAACAATCTAGTATTAATGACATAGCGACCTCTTTCCTCACCTTTGCACTTCCCTAGTACGCTTCCATTGTGTACTGTCTTGTAAAGGGTATTGCGCAGGTAGATGAGGTACGTGAAAAATTGATGAAGAATTTGAGTACTTTTGAGAAATCGCGACACACGAACCGTTGATCGGAGATTAGTTCAAGAGAATTTTACTTCCCTGAACTCACAATCTCTTAATTAAAAAAATGTTTAAAAATAAAACAATAACAAAAACAAAGGAAAGGGAAAAGAAACAAAAACACGGTAAAATTGTAGGCAATTTTCTCATGAAGTTTTATATTAATACACGATGTACGATAATTTCAGTACCTTACTAATTAATATTAGATAATATTAAGTACTTATCAGTTATGAAACTCTTGCTGAGTACAAGCAGTATACTCCATTTGTGAATACGTCCTACGGTAATTACTTCCGTGAAGTCACCACTGGTCGTTTGAGCCCAGTCCACTCTCATAACTTTAAGAGCGGTCAGTTTTTACATTAGAATATAGTCATTTCAAACTTTCAGTCCAAATGGTGTGAAAAATTGAAGGGTTAATACAGAGGTCCTTCTATGACGTCACAACGTGTGATCTTTTTTTTGTATACCGCAGGTAGGCATTCCTAATACAGCGTTGGTCCTTCGCACTGGCTCGTTTTATCTTCACAACAACCGTGCTAATTCGCGAGACTGCATTTATCTGACATTTGTAATATTAACATGAATACCATGCGAATAGCAACGATCTGTCGACACTAGTCACCATTTTTGAGATAAAGTCCTGAATTAAATTTATCTTTACTTTGTATGTCAATGTGTATGTAATCTTTCCTAATTGCCCATCGAAATTGTTCCAATCGGAATCTGCTTGGCCTCCTGTAAAATCCACAGAGAAACCTTCTATGAGAAATCTAAAATAAAACAGAAAAAAAAATACGGTGCCATAATTGGAACTCCCTCTCTCTGATAGAGACCAACTAGCGTGCTGCTTTCCCACCAAGTCTTATAACTGTATATTTGATATCAACATTTTACCGTATATATTTCATATCATGTTTTAAACGTACAATTTACCAAAATAACACACTGTACAAAGTAAACCTTACAACACAACACAATGCGTGTACACGATGTGACAAAAAGCGTTCACATCTAGTTCTAGAAATGGAAGTACGTGTGTAGAAGTGATCACTAGAGGTGGCATAAACATACCTCAGCGTTATTAAAACAAACAAAAAGGGGGAGCTAGATGGGAACTAGATATTATCACGGTTTCTTTTTCGCTCCCTTCTTTTGACTTGCTCCTTGGAGTTCTAGATAAAGATCGACCAAATTTCCTCTTCACTTTTGAAAATGTCACTACTCCAAAAACTAAGAGTGTCCGAATGAACATGTGTAAATAGATAAATATAGAGCAACACCCTGCTCCTCTTTAATGACATTTGTTTTTCAGTTTGTTTCCAGAATGAGAAAGCAAAACGCTTTGATGATGCCTGTCACGATTCATCGGTCTCAGACGGTATAGTTGGGATCATTAAAGGGGTCAAATTTGGAAACGGAGTTTTACTGTTACTCGGAATCTTCCTCTCAACAAAATAAGAGGAGGAACGAGGGTAGGAAATTTACGTCTCTTTTATCAGTTTAAGGAAATGTCAGGAGTTGAAACGACAACATGAATACACATATAAACTTATACGCAATGCTACACAGCAATACTATTTCTTTTTTATTATTTCCATTTCTTTTTTATTATTTCCTTTTTACATTTGGAGTGAAGCGAACTAAGCTACACTTTCGGTTTTGATATGATTCATCCTTTTACAGAGAAACTGACATGGCATCTTTGAAGTAATATATGCCAAGATGGATTGTAACTTCATGGTCCTTTGGATTAAAATTGTATACAAAATAACATAACGTAACATGGGGTGACGTACCTTAACAAAACATCCTATACCACAACATAACAGAACATAACATTACGTGACAGAATGTAATAACTATTGAAGTGTGAAAGTATATTTGCTAAGATAAAGATGAAGATGGCATCCGAGGTGACACATGTGGTGGTAAAGGAGAGGGACGAATGTAACATTTAGTTGCAATTGTAATTGTGACGGACGCATTGGATAAATGTGTTTATCAGTATTTCCATGAAACTTTCAGTTCACTCATCTGTTCCCGAATAACCATCTAACTAAACGGGTCAAAATGTGTTTGAGTTTTTTCAGAATGCACTCTACAGAAAAAATCCAAAGCAGAGAAAAAGAAGAAACTTTGTAAAGTATTCGTAAGTGACTCCAGTTACTTTCAAGCCAAGCAAATACATCACAATAGTTCATGAGTTGGTTAAGCACAGACAATGGAAACATGGTAAAATCACGCAATAGGTAACAAATAAAGTGGTCATGTGGTGAATGCGTGACAGTATTTTCCAACAAGCAAATCTTATTTAAAACCAATGTATTCCTGAAACTTAAAACTGATTAATTAGTCTAGCAGACAGTAAACATTTTTTTGTAATGTTAGGAGATGAATGAAGAAACATGCATGTATTTTGAAGGTCATTTATTACCTCTGAATAATAACGCCCTGGGCACACTGATCAAAAACATGGTAACGCATACATCAGAATTACCTAAAAGGCTGTGTCTTCCAGATGGCGTGTAATGGTCGAGTTACGTAGTTACCTTTGAGCAACAATATACGAACAAACCGCATTATCAAAACGTCATACAGTGGTAAGGATGAAAAAGATTACTATCAAGATTACCTATGCGTGGGTGTTAATCCTCAACTTTGCTTCAAGCCACTTTTACTTTAAGCCACGGAACGAATACAAATGAAAGTTTCATTTAATCGTTGATGTAAATGTAGGCCAGGTAAGACCTAATGAGGAACATGCCTCGAAAATATTTAGCGAAGTTGAAGGAAAACAAAATTCCTCAGATACAAAGTAAAGAGTGAAAGAGTGAACATGCCTTCACAAGTTTCAAATAACGCATGACTGTTAAATAAGTTTTCATGACACCTGCAAAACTTGCACTGCAAAGGTAAAAGAAAACGAAAGCGCTTCTCTTAAGCATTTCACGACGACATTTCTTTGAAATTTCAAAGACTTGAAGTAAAAAAAAAAACCAAAAAAAGACGATGTTGAAAATCCGATGATCCTCGTGCTGTGACTAACTCCCAACAGACAAGGAATATTACGGTACACGGCAATCCGTGCGTCATGAGAAATTTATTACATTAATTAAAATTCAATCTTTTAAATAATTAATCACTATATAGCTAAACGATGAAGATAATACAATTCATATCTGGAAGGGAAGAAACCCAGATCTGACGTTTTTCCTATATCTCTCTTTCTCAATCTGACATTTTGCAGCGAATAAGCGGTGCTAATAGTATGTACATAACATGCATATACGATGAACGTCAAGCCTGAAGAACGAATTGACTTCCGTCGGAGATATGGAACTCTCGTTGAATCTCTCTGACGCATAGTGGAATATATCAACGAGAAATGTCGGTCTGAGGTGAAATTGTAATCTGAACTGGGTGGTAATAGTCACAGAACATACTCAGTCTACACCAGACTTTGAAGTTCAAGTAACACTATCATACTCAATACATTTCACACTTATTTATATTTCTAGTGGTCTATCAAGACGCTATGTTTTTGACATCCGATTATACGTAACCTAACGGGCATTTGAATTGATATCGAGTTGCCTAATGTTATTTGGTAGTCATACATCAACTTGATTGAACACTTCTTTGAAGTCACCGGTTTCAATATTTCATGGGGGGGGGGGGACTTGAAATTTCAAACTGAACCTTTCACAGAGTAAAGTATGCTGCTGATGGATCACCTGCTCTCCACTTAATATCTTACAACAAAAAATGACAGAATGACAGAGCTGCTGAAAGTCTAAAAAGCTGAAAATAGGCATGCACTACATTCCAAACACATTGCAAATTTTATTTACTTATGAAGCCATATGTTGTCATATTTTGCAAACATCCGAAGCACTTCCTTGCATTCCGTGCAGTCTATCGAGCAGCCATATGGTCACTTCCGATTAAATTTGACCCAACCGGTATGACGATGGATATCGCGATGCCTATAATGTCATTTAGCAGACTAACGTCACCGTGATTGAACATTTTCAACAAATAACCCGTTTTCGATACTACCTTCTCAAATCTTAAAACGGACCTTTTACAGAACATGGTATCCCAGCTGCCCGGCTGCCGGATTGCCAACACTCCCCTCAATATCTTACAACGAGTAATGACAGAAGTCGCAAACCATAAATTAATCTGTCGGTTAGTTTGGAGATGTTCAATGAACGTTTAAATTGAGCAGTCAGAGAACAACTCTAATTCAAAGATGACACGTCGTTGAAGTCTCTCTTTCCAGAACAGAGACGGTGTGTACAAACGTGAGGTATATTTTTCCCTGGCCCCCCAACAATCCCCTTGCGACGAGTTGCATTCGTAAAAGTCTCGTCCCCGCTGAAAGTCGAAGAAATTGAATCTACGGTGTGGATTACGTTGCGAATACATTGCAACTTTACTTACATATGAAGTCATATGTCATCATGTTTTGCAGAGACTTGGCTGTACAACATCCACGCCACCTTACATTTATGCGTACGTGTACAAACATAAGGTTCATTCGTCTTTTGGGCACAATATCTCTTTTGCCGTGAGTGGATTCAAAAGTTCTTGCCACCGCTGAAAACATGTATCACAGAAACAATCACCACATAACAGTCCAATCAATAACAGGATTGATGTTTTGTAGATGTATGTGTTAAATTGTAGTTTCTGCACAAAATGTGATTTCAAGTCTCGCTGTAACTACATGTTCGACTATTTAATCACGGATTTTGTTTTACATTTTTACCGAGCAGTTTTAGCAGCTTCGCCAACGTAACGAAAACATACAGTCTTTAAAGCCATCGAACGGATGTGCCTTCCTAGTAAACTAATTCTGACACTAATTAATTTTTTTTCGGTTTTATTTTCTGCTGTATTACAAGCCGACGCCTTGCCACAAACACTTTACAACGTAAAAATAAAGTACGTTTATGATATTGTCAACAAATTTAACTTCCCCCAGATATACTTAGTAACATTAGACCTCATTGTTTGTAAACGTATCAACTTTCCTCGTTGAAAAGTATACCCTTTATCATTGTCCTACATCAAAAATAATCGATACCACAGTACACTGTGTGCTTTTATGACAATACTTTTGTCCTCAACAAACTGTGTATTTGAGTATGTGATTGTATTGTTTTCGAAGGGGCATCTAGAGTGCCACAATATTCACAACTTAACTAGCAAACATCTCGTAGGCCCCTACGTTTTGCTGGTGCCCCCATGAAGGTCTATGTCTCACCAATCTTGTTTCATTGGGGTATATCCATTATTTTCATTTCCATTGTTTAATAGCTATACTATTTTGTATTCCACAGTGAGAAACATGTTCATACTTTTTTTTACCTCATGATGGCACACCTCAGACATGCACTTTTTAGATTTTGAAATTCTACCTACTCTAGTTTCATGATAGATGAGAACGTAGCGAGCACTTGTAAATAAGGCTTGAACCAAGAGGTGGGAAGGCGTTACAACTAAGGTCAACAAAAACAGCAGAAAAAAAAAAAAAAAAGGATCGAGAAGTTCAAAAGCGGTAAGCAACCAACATGCGGACTAACAAGTTCAAGCTGAATATCCTCAGAAAGAGAGATAAAAACAAAATACAAGGCTGCTCCTCCCTTTGTGATGTGTTTGTATCCTCTGGCGGGGAATTTCTTTATTGCGTGTCACTAGCAGTCTTTCTTGAACCACACAAAAGTACACCTCCGTTCAGACTTTTAAAGGTTTTTGACATTGCATTCAGACTTATGCTTCGTCATGGGCATTATGATCGCTTTATCATTTTGTTGTTGTTCTTGTCGGTATTGTCTATTCAATATGCTTGAAAGAAGAAAAGCGGTGACGAAAGATTTTTCTTTCCCTTACAACTGGCTCTCTTGTACAATGATGGTCTAGATCTAAATGGGATCAACAGATCAACAGAAGCTATCTTTATTTGCTGTTCATATACCGTGTGTTTGTCAAGTTTTATGGTTAAAATCGCAAGTATATTTACAAAAAGATGTTAAATCCTAATGCAGGATAAAAGTATTTGAAACGACATGCAAGGCTGAGTCTAGTTTCCTCGAGGGTTTGCGCGTGAATATGACTGAATCTATTTCAATTAGTCAATGTAGAAGGAGGCAATGTAAAAGGCTGTTACGAAACAGAACTATTGTGCAGCTACTTCATCTTAATAAGATGATCATAGTCGAGAGTCTTTCGACTGGAAGCTCATTAATAATTTAAATATCCTGCAAAGATTGAACACTTGAAGGATGGTTGATGAGTGTAGACGTGCTGCTTCTTCTTCTAGGCAGACTTTGTTGACTCTTTCGATCTATTTATGCTACTGTGTGGTTGTGTACGTATGTCGAGAATGTCAACGTTTTGGAGTGTTTCCATTTCGATTATTGACCTTCTTGTACAATTGTTTAGAGTGTTGATGCACGGAGAAACTACGCATTGTTTAAAACGTTTTCGAATGTGGGTTAAAATTGTTATTTAGAAAGATTATTATTGAATAATGCCTATTTAAAATTTCAAGAAGCCTTATGAAGGACAGAAATTCAACTAGAACTACGTCATCACACTGGACATGATCACATATTGACTGGCGTTAGAACGTTGAAATTAATCGGATTTGAGAGAGTTATCTTGAAAGGGGGAGAAACAATACTTCATAAAAGAGTTGAAGAAGTAAATACAGTCTATGCAAATGACTGACATGAACCAGAAATCAGAATACTGAACATTGCCAAGGAATGTGAAGTAAATAGTTAAGTGGCTACATTATTCTGAAGGTATATTTAAGTGAAACAAGATCGGGTACAGGAGTGAAATGGACCATTATTTTGTGGGAGGATTCAATTTGATAATAGAAATTAGTTTAGGAACTACATTGAGGAATAACGACAATGAGTGAGGCAATGTTTACACTGTGTGGATATGTGAAGATCTATTCACAGGGAAAGATAGAAATAAGACTACAGAGAGAAAGCCATACTGCTCGGAATCCTTTTTTTCCAAATAACTTTGTAAATTATTAAACTTGAATAAAAAGAAACAGTAACCAGAATGATGACGGAGAACTGTCGAAGAAAATTTCAAGATCTAATTAAGCAAAATCAATCGTTTGAAATCGGTTGGTAAACATAGAAAATAACAGAGAGAATACATACTGTTACATATCTTAAACCTACCCGGTATTTAGCAAGATGTATGAGCAGAAACAATGCAAGAGTTTGTGCAAGATCACTACACATAATGGTTGTATAATACACCAAGACAAAGGTCACTGATGTAAAACGTTTGCAAACTTTGGGGACGGAAACTTAAAAAATGCTTTTAATGTTGTCAGACAAATTTTAAAAGGCTGTACAAATAGGTGATAAATGTTATGCTTTCAAAATCCTTCGAATATGGCAGACACTGGATAACATTTCCTTACAGTATAATAGCTGTGAATACTTTGCATAGTAGGAAGTTATATGACCAATATATAGTTGCTTATTTGGTTTACATTTGTACTATTAAAGGCATAGAGATATCAGTAGTCTGTAGGCTACCTGCATTTATCTTAGATTAACTGATAGCCTATCCAAATCGCCTTATCACTATTTTAACTTTTCAAGGCTATTCTGTGCTCAAAGTACATGACTTACAGCGAAGCGCACAAGTGAGGTTTGACCAAAATCGCTTTTAACATTTTATCACATAATAATAAGATCTATGAATCTGCAGTGAATTATTGTTGTATTTAGACAACACATCTATATTTTTAGTGCAGACTGACAGGAGAACAGACATGTACGCCTATGATCAAAGATTGTGTAGATAGTGAATGAATGGACAGATGAACTCAATTTCTAGTCAGTTCCTAGTAAAGGAACCTGACTTTTATTTCCATAAATTAAATGGAAGACGATAACAGGATGAAATTCAAGTTAAATTACAATTGATCTAAGCCGGGACACGTTTTAATACTTCAATAATTAGATGTATAGCCGTTTTTTTGTTAGGCTTAAGGTTGCATCGACTTAATTTATCAAGTTGCCATCTACGTGACAAAACTAATAAACACATGAGTGTAAGTGTAATGAGTTCTGCAACAAGCTGATAGAATACATTGAAAAGTAAGTATGTGGGGGAACTTCGATTTTAATTGAGGAGAATTTGAAGTGTGAAGGGGCAGTGAATGTGAATGTATAATTTACACACTTTAAGCTTTGTTTTAATAATGTATCGTTTATTGTACACACTACCGTTTTAAGACTGTATACAAATTAATACGTCTCACACTATTAAATAGGTCCATTTACATAGTTTGTGAGCAAGCTATTGAATGAAAAAAAAAAATACTAGGGAGAGTTAAAACTAGAACAAAAGAAATTAAAAAGAATTATAACATCCTTCTGTTGTCTTTGTAGACTACGGCATTCCTTACTTGGCCTCACAAAAAATGGAATGGTAAAAATCATTCAATGGCCAGGAAATGACATTTCCTTTGGGTAAAATGGTTCGTTGGGGATTTAATGTCCACTTATTTTAGTTCCAATTGTGCTGATTTCTGCTGATACGGTTATTGGGTATCGACAATCATCTTAGAATGACGTAGGCTGGGATCGTCGTGACGTTGACAGACTGGAAAGTGAATTAATCTCCATAGTCTACAAGATATATGGCAAAAGTAATCCTTCCGGCGAGGCTATATATATATATGTATATGTGTGTGTGTGTATATGTGTGTATATGTGTATATATGTATATGTGTATATATGTGTACATGTGTATGTGTATATATATATATATATATATATATATGTATATATATATATATATATATATATATATATATATATATATATATATATATATATATATATATATATATATATATATATATATATATATATATATATATATATATATATATATATATATAGGGGCAGCAGCTCGGTTCTCTGCAATAGGAGCCACTGGGTCTGTTATTCCTGGTGCTATATATATCATCGTTACCATGATTGACAGTGTATACTTCCATGTACCCTAGTGTAAGCAAATATGTGGGCACCTTATTATTTGTCACAAGGTAAGCAATCACGCAAACCCGATATCCTCAAAATCGACCACGGGCTATTCCAATGATATGAGAGTTCTCAACTAACTAAGAGAGGGTGATTTAATTAGTGAAACATATTTTTTCTACTTGAGTGGATATATACTGTTTATACATGTGCATTTATATTTTGTCCATGCAAATGTACAGTATATCCACAAATGTTTGTATATCGTGCACGTTTTAATTGTTTCATGTCTTAAATCAAGCATTATTACATTGGTTTCTTCTCCCATCCACTCTGTCTTTAATTTCTGGTAAATCAGGTGATTTAATGGTGATTAAAAAAAATACACCATCTTACTATTTAGCAGGTCAAGAGTAATAATGTTGTTGTGTATCAGTCAAAACACAACTTTAAAGAAACAGCCTTGATAGAACTGATTTCATTGCAGGGAATGAATTAGCCTAGATTCGTGTCAAAAGAGAATCGTATCCTTGTTGTTGTTGTTACGATCGATGAACAGTGCGAGATACTTTCACCTTTAACCATCATTCGGGTTTTTTTCCTTTCTTTTTCATGTTTTTCTTCTCTTCTTTTTGTGGATTGTTAATATACTGTCAATGTGAGTATTAACCTAAGCACAATAAAAAGGCCTTTAGTGCTTAACATGAATGACACCAGTTTGGTATATTATATTTAACGGGAGTTAAAACTGTCTTTGGGTGAGTTATATCGCAGAGTCTCCTAAAGCCACTTTACCGAATAAATGCATTTCTTCGAACCTTTCTAAAAATGTAAGAACTAGAGGATGGCATTTTGGTTTGAGTAACAGACCTTTATACAAACTGCTAATTTAGGCCTTCCTCGTATTTTGTTGTGAGTTATTTATGTTCTTATACGTTCCACGTTTCCACGTCATCAAAAGGCACGCTTAAAAGGGATATAGATCGTTCGAATTAGAGTCGCTTGCTTGCATTCAGGAGGAAGTTATTTTGAAGTTTAGTTTTGCTTAACTTTACTTTCTCACTCTACAATAAACAATATATTTACAACAGATAATACAGTGACATTCAGTTGCATAGAAGAATACGTATAAATGGAATTTTACCTGAACTTTTTGTGTTATACTCCAATAGTTGAAAGCTAAGCTGTGCACATTAAAGGAATAGGTGTTACCGGACCAGGCATCGTGTTGATTCTTTGAGTAGGAGTTAGAAAAATAATCTTCAGGGTATAAGCACTATTGTTAGGTGACAAGCAATGTCAGATGGAAATGGGTAAAAAAGAAAAAGAAAAGGTAAATACAAGATTGTCAGTTACAAGTTGTCCTTCAAGCTTGTCAAATTGACGAGGCTGTAGGGACGGGCTGTAGGGACGAGGCCATAAGCGTCCATTGTGGTAATCATATTGTGGTGTTCCTTGGATTGTGACTGTGTGCTTATACGAAATCATTCCTGTTAGACCTGTTAGCTCTGAATATGTTTTAATAAGTCGTGAGCTTTTGTGAGCACTCTTAGGTGTACATCTGGGTGTACACCAAAGAGTCAAGTCAGATGAGGCAGATTCGTGGAAAACACTTTCGCCGAATGTGAGTTAAATTTGATATATAGCATACTCTTTGTATAATATCTCTCCTACGTAACTTAGTTTATCACGGTACCATTATTCCTCTGTATTACCATAAGAGGTTAGTGACTTGAAGGGATAAGTTGTGATAATGCGACATAGGACTGTAAATTCATTTGGGTGTGCAACGCATAAAAAGAAGTTCACCGTTGAGCAATGAGAAGACAGACAAGAGAGCAACATGCACCTAAGAATTTTGAGCTAAGGGTCAGGGATTGATTCTAATTATTGAGGTTATTTGTTCTGAAACTCAGATGTTACACCCTTGCCGCAAAGATTTGTGAGCGAAACGTGTATATAAAGAGTATATAAAGGTTGAAACGTGTATATAAAGAGTTCATATACTTACACTTAGGGTTAGGGAGGGAGATGGGGTGAAAACGGGCTTACAGAAGTAATTGCGCTGCTTCTACATAGCTCCAGTTAAACAGAGCTGCACGTGGAACATTTTTTAAACCTGAACCGAAATCTAGCGACCTCGTTAAGAAACATTTAAAACTATGTTAAACTATGTAACTTAACCATTCCAGCCTATATTAGAAGAACACCCATATTGCACTCAATTTGTCTGTAGTGAGAAATTGCATCTGCTAGGAGTTTCTGTTTTGGTGTTTTGAATATTCCAGCCTTTCCGAATACACCAGCCTTGCGTCACAACATATTGACTAACCTGCATCTGCAATGGACAGGGATATAAGTCAGATTACGTGATAACTTTGATCCACAATCTGTCAGACATTGTAAAACGGTAAAAGGCTATTTTCGTTTGCAAGACGACATATATAGAACTATCCTGCATTGTTAACATTGGCAAGATACAAGATATGCATAATTATTTTAATCACTTCTTGAAACAGAAAGGCTCTATGAACTAGCTTTTAATAAAGTAAGGAGAAAGTCTGTTCGAGCGTATGTTTGGCTACATCGAGAATACGTTTGTTTGTTTGGAGAGTCTGTTTTGACAACAGTGAGGACGATGTCTGTTTTGGAGTACCTGGTTGGATATAGTTATGAGAACGTCTCTTGGAAGTGTATGCAAAGTGAAGTAATCAACCAACGGCTGCAATTAAATACTCCTAACCCGCACTATGTTTTCCACATCCATGGAATACAATTGCATGGCGGAGAATAGGAATGCAATACAAATTGCTCACGTCAAACACTCCACCCTCCTCACAAATGTACATTAAGGGTTCAAAACACTTTAAATGACCGGGAACAAAGTGAGAATGCTTTCAGAGCAGTGTTATTCAAATGATGACTTCTCTTAGCTTTTACTAAGCAGTAAAATCGACATTGAGAAGAATTTTCTAATTTGCTCAAGTAACCTTGATTGAGTTGCCGATAAAATGAATACGGAAGGACTCTGCTTTCTCTTGCACACAATCTGAAAAAAAGCTTATTGATTAAACATGTCGAAGTCTTAATGATCTCAGAAAACGTTAGAAACGGATTGCAAAATGTGTTAATTTAATACTGATGTTGAATCTTGTTCAGCTTATGACGAGTTTGAAAAGCACTGTATTATTAGTGACTCACAATACGTATAGCGTTTATTTGTGGGACTGAAACTTACCAACAGTAAGCCGAGAAAGCTTCTTCGAAGCTAGAGAACTTAAAGCTGAAAAGACTACAATTAGATAAAAAGATACAATCACCCAGCATATGACACCTGATGAAATCACTGCAGTTAATAAAAAAAGTTTATTCAATAAGAAAGTTAAGGCAAAAAAAGTACAAAAAAAAAACTAATAAGAATGATAGCAATGTTACCACCAAATAGTGCGACACTGACAAGAGGTTTCGTTTTGAATTTGGTTTAATTTGTTTTAGATTACAATTAGAACATATCTCGGCGATGAAAAGACACCAGACAAAACTAGTTTTGGCAACCAATAGCGTATAAAGTACAGCTTAGATTTACACAATTCAACAAATACCTATTAAATAACAATATTTATCATTTTTAGACAAGCATCTCCAAAAGATTTCTTAGGTGATTGGAAACTCGATTATCTAACTCTGATAATGGAATCAAATTTGAAATTCTGAATATACACTTTTTCAAAAACGGTCTTTCTAGGCATTTTCATTTTTATTCCTTTTTCGCTTTTTTTCTCTCGTTATTATTAGCTTGTTCTTTCATTAGTTCGTATGACAGTCGCTATTGATGAAATAATGTATGAAAAATGTTCAAATTAGGTCACAAACATCACATCGGGTGTTCCTGCTATAGACTGTCAGGCAAAACCTATTTACTATTATTGAGATAATTCAAGCATGAACAGAATTTCTCCAAAATTTGATAAGACGCGTCATCACTGGATGCAAATGTCAGAGCATAATTTCTGAACCGATGTGGAAAAGTAAACTTGACGTTAATCACAGCCCGAAATCCTAAAATATTCTAAACTGTTGGCAATTATTACAGTTATTCTTAATCAGTAAATGTAAAGAAGGCACAAAGGGAATTGAAATTACCGCCTACCCAAATCATGTGAACTAAAGTCGCATGAAGGATAATCAGATTTGATTAAAATCTACTTGGATAATTCAAAGTGTGAAGTTTGCCGTGGGCTGCAGGGTGGGGGACTGGGGATATTTCATACTGTTTTTCTTGTCTAGAGAAGGTTTAGTGTGTGAAGCTTAATCGACTCATGTCATCCGTGCTTGAGTTGCGATGACGAAGTACTGCAAATATAACTGCATGGAAGGTGTATACAATGGTAGCGATATTTAAATGCATTTTTACCAGAATTTATGTTACGTTTGTCAAAATGTGGATGTATCACATTTGTATTGACTGACGCGATAACGAACCGATCGGTTGTGGAACTGTTTATGGGATAGACTTGTTAACATTTCGTGAGTATACTAACCATGCAGAAGGTAATATGCTCCTAATAATTACAGAATCAGGCGAAAAAATGGGAAATCTGTCACCCATGTCTTTCTCTCGATCATTGTTGTCCGTCCGGGGCCTTGATTGTGATGATGGACAGTTGTTTATGCAAGCCAGGAACTGATGGGGTAAATGTTAATAAAAACTATACGTGTCAACTTTTGATGAAGAGTATACGTGTGAATAAAGAAATAAATGCTTAGATTAACTAATAAGCGAGTGCAGCAAAATTTCTGAGTCGTAGGTGACATAATCGTCGCTATTTGACTTGTACAATTAATATCGTCTTCAACCCTATACCTGATACCTCAAAGAAAGTATGGCAAATCTACCTCCCTTGAAGAACGATAAAACGGCAAGCAGTAAACCATTTAAATAAGACGATATTTTCCCATTAATTGTTGCATATCTCCCGCTATTGGGTAACTCTAGAAGCCGTAACATTACATGTACCAAGTAGTATAACTTCACTTATTACTTAGTTTTTGTGAAGTAATCAAACAAAAACCAAGATATCGGTCGTGCGTGACTGAAGTCACGTGTTTGTGTGACATTTCTGGTGGTTGAGCCTCCATCTCTGTCGATCATCCTGGGTTTAGATGCACTGTCTAGCTGTTGCGGCTTCCAACAGATCTACATCACGGTTTTATCTACTCTAATTATCTTATCAGATGTATGTTCACGTTATGTGGGCGTTCCAGTTCCTTAGTCATTTCAGCAACAGTTTTTCTCATCAATCTTGCTGTTGCAGCGACGGTTAATTCATGTGTTAAGTACATTAGCCTATCTGCAGTCAATCGCTTTGACCGTCGTATTGCATCTGCATAAGATAGTTCATTCGAGAATGTTGGCTTACATTTGATCTGATACATATTTTTAGGTTTTCTTAAACACCTGCAGCGTTACACTGCACTGTTGGTTTCTGTAGTTTTAACTTCCACTCACACTGACTTAAATCAAACGACTTTGTATTTTTTTTGTCTAAATACAAACATTTTAAATTTCACAGCATATTTACACCCAGTTTTATCTCTGAATAAATTTAGTGGTTGCTTTGATTAGTAGGCACTACTTGAAAATTAAGTTCTTCGAAAAGGAAAGGCGAGGTTACACTTATACAGCGCACTTATCCAGTAGTACTAACTGCTCAAGGCGCCTTAAGGCATCCACCAGTTACCTCTGTTCATTGGGACGATGTGCGCTCCGAGAATCCCGGAGAGTATGGGGCAACCATTAAGGCGCCAGCTGTACTCAGGTCCCCAATTTACACGTGGGTTGAGAGAGGCAAGTTGTGACAAATGCCTTGCCCAAGGGTATTACGTAGATTCGAGCTCGTTATCACTATGTTACAGGTCCGAAGCCTTAACCACTACGCTACCACGCTCCAGATTCACGTGCAGCCTACATTGTATAATTGACATTTACATAACCACTTACGCTGTCTCCTTTTAAGTACTCTTTATATGGATGTAAATATATATTGCACATCTTATTGAGACAAGTACAACATTGAATATAAGTCGTCTTTGTGACAGAAATTGGCTCCCATTTCATGTCTACCGGAGAGAGTCGCCCGTGACCTCCCCCTCTCTTTCTTTCCTTCTGACGTGTTTCGAAACGAAAGCAAAGGCAGAACGAAACTCAACGAGACCGTGTAACTCGATCCGAATCTTCTAAGATTGTGGCTCGTCCTAACTTTACCGTTACTCGGATTGGTTTTTACCAAAAATACGCTCTAATTGGAAGAAGGCTCTGGACATTGTCATTGAGCTGCCAATTATATGATTTAGAAAATGCAAAGTTGCCTCAAAAGGTGTTGTTTCAGGATTTTTTTCATGCAATTCTATACTTTCTTGTAGAAGCAAGTCGTTGGTAGTTGTCAAGGTTACCATATCATACGGTTACCAATAACATAAAAGAAGACAAAAGTCATGTGGGGATGGAAATAATGCGAAATTTGTGTCAAAGGAAGGTTACTTATGTGCCATCTGGATGGAGTGATGTCTTTCTCACTTCGTAAAGTTTTAGCTACTTGAAATTGTAAAAAATCCTGCAAAATTAAAACCGTCAGTGGTGTTTAAATTCACTAAAATGTATATTCAAGTGTCTTGATGTATATGCATAATCAATAATAATCAATAAAAAAAAACTGAATAAACTCACTGAATAATCTTACTTAAAAAAGATTACTGGAAAGGCTTATTGAAGAAGCTGTGCGTTACTAACAGGGATATGGAAGGAAAGAAAGTGAAACGGTAGAAAAGAAAGCAAGCAAAAAATTTCCTTCTCTGAATAAGAGAGATAAATATTTAGTTCACTAATACTTGCAGATAAAAGAGTCCTATTTAACCACAAGTCGCAACTAGCAATGCTGTACATTCTTCTGAACTGACTTATATTCTGCAAATGGAATATGCAAATACTCGTTGTTGATTAAAGACACCCCAGAGAATGGCACTTATGAAAAATAAGAACGTAAGAGCTAATCGGATTTTCGGCCAATTATTTCTTTCACACTTATAGCAAATATATTTCCCATGGGATGTGCTGTGAGCAAAGCATTCTGAGATGAAGAAATATAAATTTAACTTCCAAAACATCAGAAAATGATGCAAAGAAAACGATCAAAGTAAAAGTCAAAAAAGAGTAGAAGCAGGGTTACATCAGATGTGAACATAAACACACGAGGATGACTTGATGGATTTAAAGAAGGAATAGGAAATATATCGCTTGTTTCTTAAACAATTGTGGACAAAAATTTGTAATATCGTCGTTAACTTATAAACCTGCTAATGGTTGCTAACTCACATTACATTGGTTGTGGTTATCAATATGTTTGGTATTAAAAAGGGGCTGCACAGTGCAATAGTACATCGCTTGTTTTCTTTTTATTTATTTTGTAGACTTCTCTTTTTAAAATAAAAATGTATGACGTAAAATTGTTTGTAAAAATGTATAATGTAATAAATTCATATTTGGTGACACATTTAAATAACTGTCACAAATACCATAAACGTTATACATTAGTATTCTCTCCATCCGTTATCACAAGATCAATACATACATCAGCAGCGTTATTGAGATAATTGCACATATCGAAAATTTATGCAATTTGTTGCACATTTGTTGTGTTGTGTTGTTTATGCTGATGCTGTGTGTAACGTAGACACGGAATGATTTTGACTACCAGATAGGCAAAATCAAAACTGCAGGCACCGTCTACATCTATTCAACTTCCTCAGCAAGGGTTCAATGTTTTCCATATTTACTTGATAAATAATTAGTCCTTTAGAACAAAATTGGCTGGGATAAGAACTTAAAACGAAGCAAAAGGGGAAGAACAATATCGAAAAATTTAAAGCCTCATGGGGAACAGGTAGAGTAACGAAAGAAAACGAAGGTCACATTTCAAATATTTTTGCAGAAGCTTCATTTTCATTTTTGATTTTTTTTGTGTCTATATATTAAACTCAAAATGTGTCTATCATCTTTCCTCCTATTATTTGTCCTACATCCATAGAAACGTAAATGTTTCAGCTTGGAAACGAGAAGGACATCTTTCGAGGACTCTCTGCCAAATGATATGTAAACAAGGTTTCCGATAACATTGCCTACGTAAAAAGATGGAAGATCGATTTAAACAGATTTTATGAGGGTAACCATGATGCTGCATTATATCATCATGTATATCGTGAGAAATTTATCAGAAATGTTCAAATGCATGAGGTGTGATAATTTCTTTATTTGCTCCTAATGTATGGCTTTGGCCCCTCTTTTACTTCTTCACTCTTTTAGATGTGGCTGAGATTACATCCTATGTAATCAATTAGGACAAGGGTGTTAAAGTGTACACGTTATCTGTATCGTAAATTATGACTATTCTTTGTTCACTTTTGTTTAAAGAAAGAGGCCAAATCTGACACCGAGAGCAAGAGTACAATTGAAAAATGCATTCACATTTTCTTTTGCAACATGTGTTTACCTAAGTGGGTGCTCGTTTGGTGCGCGGATGTCAGTGTTATGTTTGACATTATTGCACACATGCTAGTTTATATATATATATATATATATATATATATATATATATATATATATATATATATATATATATATATATATATTATCATAACAGACATGTATGTACATGTGTTATGCATGCTCACACAAATGTTTCAAACAAATGTTATGCCACAGTTCACCTCAGACGAAGAACCAGACGACTATCATTACCTTAGGATACTGCGAGACGCCCGTGGCCTTATGAAATACCGACCTACTTAAAGATAGCTCGTCTACAGAAACCCTTGCAAAAGTAATAAACTCACAAGGAAGTGTTATAATACTATTAACGAAGCCCTGATATAAGAACACATTGCTGTTGCTATGGGATCTGTTTTCATTACTTGACTATGGATATCAAACAAAGGAAGCACTACTTAAAGGTCATCTTTTATTTTCTTTTAATTAGTTTGCAATTCATGGAATTGGTAGCCTTGCAAAAACGTCAAAAGAAACCGAAGGCACATACACAAAGAAGGGTGTTCTCAGTTGTATCGTTTGAAGGTATATTCAAATCAGTTTAAACAGTTACGTAAGCTACCTCATATCTGTGAGATTGAAATAATGAGCCAGACATCTTAAGTCATCTCGTTGTATCATTAAATAGAATGTTAAGAGAATGTTAGAATGTTACCGTATTTGTTGATTATTCACATACAATCGTGTTTAATGGAGAGGGTAAAATGTGTGCTATATTGACGCTCTTAATAAGAGGACATACTTATACTGCTTTCATGTAAATATATGTAAAACATTTTGCACCTATAAACGTTTGAACTGAACATAGCAATTGTTGTAGAGGTGGTAAAGAAACGATGTACGTTAGCCCTTGTATACTTAAACCAAGTCAAATGAGAGCTAATTTCTTAAAGAGCAAAGTCGAATAATACCAACAGGAGCATATATGAGTCTACATGAGCTCGAGGTAGAGTTGGGCAACTATCTACATAAGTAAACAATCTCTCACAGAGATTTATTCTCATAAACGTCTTAACTGCAATTGGTTGCGCACATTTTAACAAATCGTTAAGGTAAACTCTAAACAATGTAAAAATATTCTAAATTGTACCCTGAAGTCAACAACAAAAGACAAAAATTAAAAAAAAAAACGAAAGAAAGACAAGAAAAAGCTTCTGCAAGTAATAATTACGTCATTTTCACTTTGCTATCAACTATACTATTTACGATATCGAGCTCACATTTTCGTACATGTGGCAGACATCCTGCAAACGTTAAAATGACGGGAGTGACGTTCGAGACTGTCGGATGGGTAAAGTTGTCTTTGCCTTGAGACAAACTGACATATACGGCATCAAAATTGGAAATACGAATCACTAAGGATATTGATGGTGTGTGCTTGAAATACATTTTCGTGATGGATTATACGTGCAAGGAATGTAGCTATCTCTGACGGCTTGGACACTTAATCATTTGCCGCGCTCATACAATCTCATTTACCTAATTGATGATCTGAGTATGTATATCACAAGTTAAAATATTCCCCACGCGGAGTTGCTGTTTATCTTTATCCGTAATCATTAACGTATACATTATTTCTGTTAGTCCCCGTATAAGATCACTCTCTCAATAATAATGCTGTAACGGATTCCAGTTATTTTCATTGAATATGTCCGTTTGTGAAGAGCTTTAGTTCCACGTTCATTGTTTTTATACATTAACAGAAAACGCAAAATAAGACAAATTGTTTAAGATATCGACTAAGGAGGAAGAAGTAGAAGGAAATGAATGAAACAAATAACCACTACTGACTGCTAATTACCATTAAGCAACACAAAACTGATGTCAGTTGCTCCCGAAGAGCTCACAAACTTGGGTTGTTGGAGTTATTGTAACTGTATGATTTTAAATTTGTTGTCAAAGTTGTCCCAGTATACCTATCTTTTTTATTGCACAACCATCACTATGCAGTATATTGTCACATACGTATGACGAAATTCGCCTCATCGTATCCTAACGAGCTTAGAATTTTTCCAACCGTGCTTTACCTGACAGAAATCATCTATTGCGGGATTACATTGCTGACTGTGATAAGACGTGAAAATCAACTAATGTGAAAGTATATTATAAGCCATTCTTTGGAGCATGGCTTAACGGTCGGAAGGATGGTGGAAAATGATAAAATGAAATACCTATGTAAGTTATAAGATCAATGTAGCATATATAGGAAAAAAGTATGAAAACAGAAACGGGTACCATATGAAATATGCCTGTGATGGTATATGATGATATTGGTGATTGATGATGATAGCGTGTGCGAACTCGCCATGCCTCTTCAAAAAAAAAGAAAGAAAGAAAGAAAAGAAACCGTGAAGCACAATGGACAAAATGTTGTTCTTCGACATGAAATTAATTTAAATTAAACCACAACACGTGTTGCAGAAATAGTGTCTTATTTTGGACAACGTTGTAATGTTGGTATACATATATATGTGACCGTGCTTTAATACAACTTGGGGGTATACACATATAAATGTAGAAGACTCTGCCACCTGAACCGCCTCTCCAAGTCATTGCCGAATGTAAACAACTTTCTTTTTCAGAACTACGAAATATATTGCCTTGACATTTGCAAATTTTCACGGTTTTTTTTTAATGTTTCGAAATGTCGTGGAGGGTTAGAGAAAGAAGCAATGGCACGGATACTGTCGCATGTAACTTCCAAAAATGCCGTAATATTCTAGTAGACTTTAACACAGATGTCCCGTAGACCTCATCACCACACTTACAGTCTGTGGAACAAAATTATTGGAACTGAGTTTGTCTCCGTAAGTTAAATTATTGTGTAAATTCTTCATTGTTTATGAAATTACTATAACAATTCCCATAAGTGTGTAACCAAAGAATTCTGAATAATTAACGAACCGTATTTTGAAGTATTTATTTCTACACAGAGGAAGTAATTAAATCTGCATATCTGGCAAACTGCAGACTAGTCTTGTAAAAAGCAGTTTAGCACTTTGTATTAAACGATTATAGTAGAACGATATTGTAAAGGAAACCAAAATACAGGAAATCATGATAGTAATGAACAAGCAATATATCGCTATAGACACATATATAGGTCACGAAGTTTCGTTACATTGTCTTTCTTTTCAAGATTGATTTAAGTTTCGACTGGGCATTTTTTTACTCAAAAATTGGTCACGGTTTCTCCTACATCACCTTAATGAAATATTCTGATCAACCCACATATGATCTTCGGTGTATCTAAGATACTTCCAAAGAGATACATACCAGACGGCGGTGTGGATTTACCAGGATACTCGAAATTTAATGAACGAAACCAGAAACCATTTAAGATGGCTAAGATTTGAATGTTTGTAAACACTTGTCTCCTGATGTACTTAAACTCTTGAAGCTCAAAGAAAGTACATAGGAGTTTCTAACTTTCGTTTGCTTCTATGTGCGCAAGCCAAAAATACAGGTCTGACAAATTTCCACTCTGTTTAATTTCTGGCCTGATATCAGCTTTAGGTATGTCCAACGAGAGACGTAGCATGCTGGAAGATTTCGACGAATTAGATGGTTTAGGTGTTTTCTACCACTTCTTTGTTGTGATATTTAATTATAAGCACACTGTTAAAAATGTGAATTGTAAAATGTAAATTTACAGAAAATAAAATAAAGAAATACAAAAGGAACACAGAAATGTTCTGGTAATGAGTTTCCAGACAATTTCTGTAATTCTCATTTATTTCTTCGTTTTATTTTCTGTAAATTTACAGAAATTTTTTACAGTGCATTCTGGACTTGTGACAGCGTATATGAATGGGGGGGGGGGGGGGTGGCAGCACTTACAGAAGCAGTGAGACTGAGAATTGGTTGTTACAAGTACATAAAGAAAGCATCTATTGGCAGGTACTTCCATAGATTCTTATTAACTTTGTTCGCTGCAGTTCATTAAAAAGGCCATTTTCATATTTTGTTATGAGTGGTTGTTAAGGCAAGACATTTTCCTTAGTAGCTTCGATACATGTAAACGTAGAAGGCAAAGACAGAAATAATGTCTTTCAAACTTGACGAAACAATCCACTTATGACAAAAAGAAGAGTCATATGATCCCGTACTTTAAACACTTGTCTAAGCTTATTAACAAAACCAAGAAGACATGCATTACACTTATATTAGTGGTTAAGATCCGTCTGTCACCAAAACCTTTCCAAATAGGATTTGTTTTTCTTCTGGTAGTCACTGTAGAAGGATACCTACATATGATATGAAAGAGTAAAGCATTACTTCCACTTTGGTGATATTCCGAATAATAACCACTACATAGATATAATGATGTAGGATTGGGGTTTGTATCGTGATTTCATAGAGGATTTTAGGGGGAGAATAACAGGACAAAGCAAAGAATAGGTAATATACAAACATACAATCTATATTGGAAACTTCACTGTGGGTGCGGAACATTTGGTTGCTTGTAGGTTTCAATAAACGGAACGGTTAGGTTGTAGCAAGATGAAGTAAATACCATGGAGACGCAAAAGCAGAATAACATGTAATAATAACTGTGCTTCTATAAAGCAAATGCATTTGTTCACAAACATACGAAACACACGTAAGTGTACACACAGTTATATAAAACATACTTTCATTAAAAAGCACGAAATATGAGTTTAATTACACACAAATGAGTTTATAAACATATAAAATATGCGTGTGTTTACAGATGTATGAAACATACCTAAGTTTAGAAACATATTGTGCGCAACAAATTCTTTTTTTTTAAAAGTATGAAGCATGCATTTTGTAGAAACATATTCATGCATAACTATGAAATCTAATTTTCGGGTTAACAAAATGTAAAGATTTAAGTTTTTGATGTCTTCTGTTTACGTAATGGGTAACACCTTCAGAAACCCTATTTGCAATAAGCCGATTTAGATTTACTGCTGGGGAAGTTCAGACATTTCCCAAAGAGAATAACAGTACAGCCTTAAGAAAAGGGCTCTCAGCGATGTAAAGAAATGTACCTTCGACCTTTGGTGAACAAAGTATACCTTTTAAAACGACCGAATAGTGCTGCGTGCTGCATCGCCGCTAAGTTGTTAAATTCATTCTCTTCAAACACTTTCGAATGTAGGATCAATTAAACCCTTTCTAAGTGTCCGTTTAAAGCGAAGTGCACGATAGTAAAAAGAGGAAGGTTAAAAAACGCAGAACGAAAATTCTCAGCAGTAAACGTTCGTTATTAAGAGTGTTTTCACCAGAATCAGTGGTGATCGAAGCAAGAACAAGGAGTTACAATAAGACTCTGAAAGAGTGCGACAGACTACATAAAAAACAAACTGAGTGCTTTTATGAGCGCTTTGTACTGCCACTGTCGAAATTCTTTTTAACTTGAAAAGCATGGAGATATGCTAACTGAAAAAAATTATATAGTGTAATGAGTGTTGTTGGGAGTGTCTGCAATGAAAGTGTCGATAGAGCCGACATGCTCAGAGAGCAGAGATGTGTTTTGACTGCCGAACTGGAGATACTAGAGTAATACTAATACTAGAGTAATACACCGATGCAATGAAGAGCTTAGCAAAAAGAAAAAAAAGGAATAAATTTACCCTTTTCTGGGAGTGATAATTTGTTACATTGTCAAGAAAAAGAAAAAAACTTGAATTAAATCCGACTTAAGGAGGCTAGCATTCAGTTGTGTCGCGAGATTCAATGCTCTTGCCAAACATGTTATATTTTATTCATATGCTAACGACATATGGTCAGACTAAGAGGTCTTCCATGTATGACACAAGAAGACACATTAATAAGTGAGTAATTAACGATTCAATTTGGTTTTTCAAAGTTTGTGACCAGACAGTTTTTCGTGTATGTCATATGTACATAGCCAGTACATACCAGAGTAAAAACAAATACATTGACATTTTTCAATGGATGTGAAACTTGACTAACTATGTTTATTATAAGCAATTGCAATGTAATTGTGCCCTTCAAAACCGTCAAAAACTCAATGTGTCACTTTAACAGTACGATATGAAAACACTGATGGGTGTTTAGTTGCATCTTGAAAAATGTATGGTTCGAAGAATTATCTATAAGTTTAGTTTCTCTCGGTCATTACTTTTGGTCCAGTGTCATTGGGTTTAGTATAAATATATAAAGATATCAGTAAGACTTCTAGATTTGTACATTGTGAACAATTCTCTAAAGTTTTTACACGTTCTGACAAAGAAATAAAAACGGTATAGACCTCTTGTAATGGGGTCACATAAAAACAACAACAACAACAAAAACAAAAACAAACGAGCGATACATATAGCTAGGCTAGACTCTTATAGATCGAATGGGAGAGACGCAACATACACTTACACGTATTCGATTAAGTATTTTTTTCATGTAGAAGGTATTTCACTGTGTCGCCGCGACGTCACATCAAGTAGTCAATGCTAATGAACCACACAAGTGTCGAGAAAGCACGTGGCCATATGTTGTGGCTATATATTGTAAGTTCTCGTCTGATGAACAATTTTAGATCAAATGTTTTTATAATGACTTTCAGATGGAAAAAAAGTTCTGCTAACCACAAAATTCTAAGACTTCATCGCTCCAAGTGCCACCATCTTTATCCATTCAGCACTGTTAAACTCCTTATGCTAATGGATGAAAGATTCATCTTACTGTGATTCGGTTGGAGGACGTACGTCAAGGACATATGTCACGAGACGTTATGTGTTTTTTTGGCAAATATACTTCAGTCTGTTGGTAGTTTCTTTACAACTATTTAAACTCATTTCCTGTAGATTGATACATAAACCAAGAAAGGCAAATGTCAGAGAGCCGATGACACTACAACTGAATTTAATGACAGTATTGCATGAACAATTCATTAAAAGTGCTTTGTCTGCTAAAAATACATCAAACATTCATTTTGTTCCCTATTACTTTATATTACTTCAACGTCCTACCTGTCAGAAAAAAAACTTTTATCCCATAGTGTACAGCAACGCCAATGATATGGTACGTGGTCAATGTGTAACACATGACACAATTTAGTAAGGATGACACAATACAGCTTACAATCTGTCATGTGGGATTACAAATTTATATCATAGTATATTTGTAGATACCCTCTGTCCAATACAGGAGAACGCTTTTGTCCTGGCCTTTTTTTATTACAGTGATTTGCCGGGAGGGATTATGCAAATAACAGTAATGAGGAAGGTAGTACTTACAAACGAAATAAAACATTTTCTTTTATGATCTTTACCATATCACTGCTTAAGTATTTATAGCCTGGAAGCGTATTAGCTCAAGGACTGTTATCTGTTGCAGTTCCCTTGAAATTAAGTTTTGAGTCACTTGAAACAAAACTAGGCCGTTTTTAGGAACTCCTTACCCTTTAATCAGGAAAACAAAAGAAAAACAAAATGGATAAAACAGGAAGGTATGGAAATAAGAGGTGTAAGTTTTCAAGTAAGTGGTTATCTGATAGCGTCTTTAATAAAGCCAGTCTCCAAAGGGACACTGTTGAGTGTTACAAATCACATGACACAGAATGAACAGGATCGTCAGTTATGTGATGAACAAGAGATGGAGTTTTTAAAGTGTGTGCCAGGATACTTTATACGTTTCAATTTGTACACGAAAAACAATTTTTACGTTCTAAGCGTACCGGAGTACATTTGTTTGAGTGGACAAAGTAGAAAAATTGCCTGACAAATGCTGAAATTTTACTCTGAGGTGATAAAAGATGTGAAAATTGAAAATTATTGCCACAGTAGCATTAAAATACTATTGTCAGTTTGAGGGAGTGTGAGGCTGAGATGCATGGCATTTCTTCTCTAAAATGAAATAATATAGTTGGCACGTTTCCTGTTTTAAGATTATTACAAAATGTTCACAGTTTGCCCTAACAATCGTAGATTTTGTTTAAATTGGGAGGGGGTGGGGTTGCAAGAAGGCTTTCCCCCCATCCCATGATACTCCTATGAATGTAACTGTATATGCTACTGCATTCATTATAGACATCCTTCCGTACATAAACTACTGGTCATAACGTACGAAACAAATATCTTCCTCCCCCTAGTGATGTGCATGTTATGTATGTGTGTACCTTACAGTGAGACGGGTAGGTTCGATGGGTAACAGATACTTCAAAACAATTCACGTTGCAATAACGTCGAATACTGCATATGTTATTTTCACATTTGTAATGGATTGGTAACCTTTGTAACCTTAAACTGAAATTTGAGAATCAAGAAGAAGAAAAAAATATGGACTGAGTATTTCTTATAATGATAACTTTAAAGGCAGAAAAATCCACTTCCGAAATAACCTGAGATTAGAACTTTTCTACCGATGTATACTTAACACCTAGATAACAACTAGGTACAGTATAAGCTTGTAAGCAAGACTATAGGTCTGTACACCTAAAATACGGAACTGTATGACGGCATATTTAAATTTGAATGAACTGGAATGCAAATCGTGTACATCTTATTATTTCATCTTACATATTATGGTTCTAAGTCCCTCTGTAATCTGTTGAGGCATCTCACTGTTTCTGTACAGTTTTCGCTTTACATCGACAGATAAAAGCGCTGACGTAAGACACTCAGCGTGAAGATTGTAATCACAGGCAGTTCCGCGCCTTGTACGTATGACAATTTGCAAAATTGAAAATAACATCACAGCGCCGCAGACTTGTACATCACTAAATACAAATGCTTTTAAACAAAATATCCACCTACAAAGGACCAGTGGAATCTGATTTCATTATAATGTAATAAATAAAAATTTATGTAATTGCACCGAGGTTGTCTCAGCATGCAGGTTGCATAAAATGTCATCAAGTAAGAATATGGAGTCATCCCGATTTTTAATGGAACGGGAACTCTGTTAAATGCATAATATGTTTTTACTTCGTTTGCTATCCACTAAATTTCTATTGCGTAACAGAACAAAATCAACAATAGCAGTAACAAGAACAACGACAAGGACAACAACAACAACATCATCATCAACAACAACAGCAGAAACAACAACAACAACAACGACGACGACGACGACGACGGCAACAACAACAACAACAACAATGTATTACAGGTAAGTCATACGCATCACTGACATAAAACAAGCTTATCATGTACCTTTCATAAACATTAATTGATAATACTACTTCGGTAGTGAAAGTAAAGGTTTTTCTTTGTTGCAATGTCCTATCGTCTCTGTTGATTCGTAATTTATTCAGTTAGTTGCTTTAGTGCCAACAAACGTATCCCCGTATACTGTAACATCACTGAGGAATATAAACGTTTCTGGTGTGACACTAAGCCTATTTACATGTGTGATAGGCTATCAGTGCAATGCCAATCATCAAGTGTAACCTTTGGGACCATGATCCCAGACAGACATGTTTTCATTCCTTTTGGGATGAGGTTTGCTCAACGACGTTCTAAAAGTTTTGATTCAACTTTCTGACGGTGACGGTATCATTTGCATTGAGGACTCCATGTCACCATTTTACTTGATGTTATTGGGTGATACACATCATGTGACAAAAGTTTAGTTTTTTCCAGTTAGAACTGAAAAACAAGTACCCACTCTTGCACAATCACTCCTACGCTATTTTCGTACCTGAGCCCCCCCCCCCCCCCCGGAACAAATATATTTATCAACAAGGAATCTACTATTACTGCTGACATACTCTCAAAAATAATTTGAATGGCAACAACCTTTTCCACCCCAAAGGGAAAAATTCATTCCCTACAGGGATATTCATAGAATGTTATTACGTGCTTTTCCGTTCTTCAGAGAATATTTTGTCAACTCTGTTATCTAATAAGCGACTACTTTCTTAAAATTTTTAGAGGTAGCTTCTATATAATCAAAGGCATTTAAACTTTGTATTAACGCCACACTAAAATTGAAGAAATACCTTGCAATATTTGTTTATATTTGTTTTGAAGCATCACATGAGTTTGCCTCTTTTCCTCAAAGACATCCACGGCGAGTCACAATTTCGTAGAAAAGCAGCTTTAAGAGAAAGTTGTAGTGACAATTTAAGGGATCTTATATACCAGAAAATGTTGCTGCCACTCCAGACATTTCAAACCTTCATATGTTCTGAAGATGTGCTTCTTGAAGATGAAGAAGAACATTCTCTCTCAGAAATATTTCCAGTTGCCTGAAGGTTATAAAATGTTATGTTACAAACACAAATTACAAGAAGAAGTCTTAGCTGTCAGTTCTTTGAACCTGAACTGTGGATTTAATCTTGAAATATGTCATTTGTGAAAGAGTTGATTGGGTTTGTTGTAGATTGAGACTAAATAAAAGGTATGACAATGTTAATTTTCACACGGTCAAGATCACTCAGGAATACTAAAACAAAAACAAAATGCATAATGAGTGTTGTCTGGTATGAGATAACACATAATGCACCACTCCAGCGTGAAAAAAGATGTATAGAAAGTCTGCCAAACACATCCTTTTTAACAAGAGGTTTTCCTTAATTCTTAAATACTTAATTAATAAACAAAATCCTTAACCTTATGGAATTTTCATTCATCTGTATCCGTCAATCCCTATGAAAAGCACAGAGACTTTAGCACATACTACCTCGAAGCTCTTGCTGCTAAATCTGATAATAACTAATCTGATAGTATTTTGACAGTGTTGCCAATTTGAGCCACTCGTATTGACGTCTTGAGCGTCGCTGTCACTCTTTGACAAAAGCTGTCACTTTAAACAAAATCCAAATGTGTGCCTTCAGAATAAATCGCATTACGGCATTCTTCTTAGAGAAATTCCAGAGAACCTTCAATGTTTCCCTACCATTGGAACCAATCACAGTGTTCTCCACAGATTTTCAAGGGAAGATTTTCAAGAGAACGATCTGGCATTTTAAGTGTTTGAGGGGAGAAGTTCCCCCCTCACCTCCCGATTTTTCTTTTAAATTTTTGGTGATTGAGGTGCTAAATGATACAAAAATAGTGTCACTTTAAGATAAACTCTCCCTGCATTTGAAATGGCAGTAAGCTATTGTCAAAAGAATTGTCAAAGGAACTTTTGTAAATGGTCGAAATTTTTTTAGGGGCGATCTTTATTTCAAAAAGGGAGGCAATTTTCACTCTGGGGGACGCCTGCTCCCCTAATATCTCCCACAGAGAATACTGTTTTACGGTCAATATCTACCAGACCGGAATTCAGCATATTCAGTGAGGGCGGGGGGGGGGGGGTTCGATTTTGCCACAAGTGGAACATTTTATCTGGCAATTATGACCAACAAAATCAAACTCATTATAAAATGCTGCTACAACGTAGCCCTACTACAATAGCCTGGACTCCAGATCATTATTTTTTTTTGGGGGGGGGGGGGATACGGGCTTGTCTACTAACGTAAACTTTCTTGATCAACAGTCAAATATTGCCAAAAGGGGTTCATTTGCGTGGGTTAGATATACTGACAGCATTAAGGTAAGTAGTAAAGTAAGCCTCTTGTCTTAAACGACTTGAAAGTAATCATATTGCATGCATTGCAATTCGTATTTACACACAAGCAATACAATATAGTTTCAGGGTGCATTTTATCAGCCATCACATATTTAACAAACATTATGACTGGAGGAGGGGGGGGGGGGGGAGTAGAAGAACTAATCGAACTAAACAAAAGATGACTACTTTTAAATCAGCATACCTTAATTGTTGAAGATTAAAGTGTAACATCAAGAACTTAGGCGCCAACGGTTGTAAAATGAGAAGGCAAGTAATCCACAAATTGCAAGCCTCGGTTGAAATTATATTGTTTAAAAACGACATAACTGCAAGCATGTAAGCTAGCTCACAAATTGACTTTTTTGTTTCACACTCAATTTGCTTTCTGCTAGTTCACAGAAAGCCTGCCAAGAAAACTGTGAATATGGAGATTTATTTCACAAAGTTGAACTGATATTCCGTCGGCGAAGCTTAAAGGTGCTGTGGAGTTTCACAAGAAACTTTAGTCGCATGGCTACTGAAACGAGGCTATTGACGTTACACAAAGCATAAGGGATTTATATATTTTAACTTTGTTGAGACGTATACTTCAAATTACAAATGCTATTTTAAAAGAAACTAGTTTTCAACTTGATATTAACCATGCAAATTGCAAAGTTTATATGGAAATTTCACTGCAACAATCAAAGAACTTAAGTCAGAAATGTACACTCCTGATGAGATATGTAAGAAGACGATGTTTACAAGTCTGTCAGGTTTGTAACGTCTTGTGCTCAAGGGCAGAATTGAGTTTAAAATGCACCATCATGTCACAAAAAGGAAATAATTTAAATGATTCTTAAATTATTCAGTCTCACTTATAAACATCAGCAATAGTTTCATCCCCTCAGAACGTTATGAACAAGATGAGTTTCGGAAGATGCATCATTTGGAAGTTTTTCAAGTTTAGGTAAACAACTAGTCAATGAGCAACAAATAACTGCATTTCTGTCTGTTAGAAACGCATTTCTTGAAAAGATGAAACGAAAGCTACCTGTCTTATTTAGAATAAGCTACTATTCTGCTTCCGTAAATAGTGAGTTTTAAAATTTGAATTTTTATTTTTCTTCTTATAAGACATACAAATATATTTCTCTTCGAAGATCATGTGCTGTGGTTTTTGTAATGGTGATGTCTTATAACACCGCAGCATAATATAAGCGTCAATGTCAAATCTCCTGGCGTTATGTTTCCTGATGAGTAAGGACATGTTCCTACCTAATAACATATGTGTCTGCAGCTGTAGACCGCGTGTGCTACGCACAGCCCATCAAATGGGGACTTAATAGTGACGATTTGCTTTTACCAAGTTACCAAGCTGCTCCCAAGGGGAAATCCAGGTGGCACAGACAAGACCGCCAGGTAATTGGGTAACTCAAATAAATGTTCAAGTACAGAGATGCGAACAGGAAAGAATATGCTACAATAGCTTCATGTTACAAGTTTCATATATATATATATATATATATATATATATATATATATATATATATATAGCACTACAATTATATCATTGCCTTGGTCGTGAATTAAGTATAGTATATGCGACGTACCTGCGAATATCTCTTCCACGTGTTTGCTGATACGCCCTGTTTCGGGCAACAAGATATTTTCCACAGTGGTCTCAGTTCCCTGTTTAGCCGTAGTTGTCTCATGTGCATAGGGTGTAGTAGCCATATGCGGCACGATTTTGTTAATTCCCACCGCACGAGAATCCATTCTGTGACTGAGATAATTCCTCAGAAATTCGGATGTTTTCAAATCCATTCCGTTGTTCTTGTCTTCCGGTGAGAAATACTGTAATCCAGACATGCTCTCCTGTATCCCCAGAGCTTACCGTGGAGGAGCCTTAACGCTAAATGATCTGGCCGTTCACACTCGAAATGTTAACATGTTTTCGTAACTTTCCCAGAATAGTATCTGTATTTCATTCCCTCGCCGTGGGCCCCATCCTTGGCGAGAACGGTTCACTCTCCGGCTAATTATTATAGCTTCCCACTTTTATTTCCTGCAAATGAAATAAAAACAGTGCGAGTAATATGTGCGTGAATTGGTAAACCAGACGTAATTTGTTTGTTCATGGATCTCCTGAACTCACGACGAAGATAAAGTAGAAAATAAATCTGCGCAAAACACTAACTCGTTTGGCAGATTTTGGAGAAAGATTATTTAAAAGGCAAAAGAGAGAAGAAGAAAAAAAAGGGGAGTAAAGAAAGAAAAGGAACGAACCTTGGGGGGTTGCAAGAGATGTAAGCTTAAGTCATTTTTGACGCTCTAATGATAACAACGCAAAACAAATTTTAGCCAATGAGTGGGTGGACTAATTTATGTTCAATTATTTCCAGATAACAACGTTCATTTTGTTATGCTACTGGGTCTTGTCGGTGCTCTCAATACTTAATGAGACTATGACTTTACAAAGGTAAGCAGACGACATGTTGTTTAAATACATAAATGAATACAGCACATTAACACAGGTTGGTACCTTAAATTCAGGACGTATTGCACTGAAGACGTATTGAAATATACACATTCACACAGTGTACACATACGCATAAAACATTTGGTCTTGTAACAGAATTGTACGAGCCAATCCCATGAGACATGACTTGGACAAAATAGAAGTATGGAATTAAGCCTATAGTTAATGCTGTCACGCATCTAATTCTGGTAAGATTTAGTCGAGGTGAATATGAAAACTTTATTTCAGCCATTGTCTTTGAACATGGTAAATGAGTTAACCAAAAAGTGTCTACAGCAGATGATGAATCATTGCCACATTACTGACATGACTGCATAATATTTACACTATACTGCAACATAGTTTGTTTCTCAATCACATTACAGGCTATTATGGACTTATTGTAAAACCATTGCAGAGTAGCCTACATGACGGAATAGAATAATTCGATTGTCAATTAGTTGATCCTTGAAGAAAAAGTACACTGTGACTTTAACTGATAGCGCTTACACTGTAGTTGTGATGTAACAAAATCAGTTCCAGAATACAAAGTTACTGAATTTATTCTAGACTAGAAGAATAGTTGATGTTACTATATTGAGACCACTATGTTGAACAGATGGAAATTATGCATATACAAAAATAAAAGGGAAACGCAACGAAAGCTTAGCTTAACACATAGTTACCTGAATATTTAATTTTGCATGTTGGATGACACATGCAAAACTAAGGAGTAAGCGTTTTGTGGATAAAACGTAAAAAGAGTTGAGATTAAGCCGATGATAGTTTGATTAATGTTATTTTCACGATTCCTGCTTATCTATTCGTAAGCATTTGAACTGGGTCTGAATAGAGGATAATATAGAGCATGATGTAAATTGCAGTGATACTAGAGTGAGATTGTTTTAATGTACAATATTGTAAATAAGAACTCTTAAAATATTTGATATATTTATCTGTTTACACATCATAATTATAGTGGTCATTCCGCCCATTACTAAAATACAATGTATTGAAGATTGTGCACAGGCTCACGCTATCCATTAAAAACCACCGATTTCACTTTGTAGGAGTACTTTTTAAGTGCCTCATCCAGCTGGAAACAAACACACCATGGCTAGAAGAAACTAGGATAACGAGCAAAAGAGAAGACCAAAGTAAAAACACAGATTCACACAGTAAACAAGTATCAACATTATCATCCCTCTAAGACTAAAACACCACTAGACCAGCCATATCGTACACAAACACTTGCCCAAGCCCACGCCAGATCTGATAAAAATGAAAGAGCCACGTGGGATATAGGCCATCCGCTGGGACGCAATGGTTTTACTACAACTGCAACTCTACAGAGAGCGGAGGTGGGTAGAGGCGAACATGAAAACCTAATATCAGACACCAGGCGTAGGACGATCTCTGATTCATATCATGTCCCTAGACTTTCATTTCTTTTTGACGAGAAATAAAGATTGCAATGTCATTGTCAACCCATATGAAGAAACAATGACTCTAAGCTATTTTTTTTTCTCCAACATGGCTCTTTTAATCGGCATTGCATTTAAGGGAACCACCAGAAAAGCCTCTGCCTGGTCTTGAGATTTCCAACCAATTTATGAGCAATATACTGAAATTACCGTTAAATTACCGTTTGCATTTAAATTTGTGCCACTGTTATTTACATTTTTGCATTACAAACGTTAAATTCTACTTAGTTAACATTGAACTTACAAGCTATTTAATTGACTGTCTCTGACAAGTAGCAAACTGAAAAGTAGGTTGTCGTACAAATAATGTGCATGCTTGAAGTACAACATAACTACCGTAAAGGTCAAGTAACGAACAGCTATTAAATGAAAAAAAACACACAACAAAAATATTTCCTTTACATTTCACTCATTACATAACATAAGTCTCGTTACTCTTAACTTCGGACAAGGATGTGATTTGGAACACAAAAAGTTTAAGAAAATATCTTTGAATAGTCCTTTTTAGATGTTCAAGGAATAGTTCCCTCCCTGACACTTGGCATCGTAACAACGTACATTGCATAATTAAAGGCTTTTTTGTTTTAAACATACGATTGAACGAGGATGATAATCAATCATGTCACTTCTCTCGCACTGCGGAGAAAATGTCTGTTCTCGAGACGCTATACATAATTAATTTTCCGACTAGGTAGAATTTGACATTCACTTAATTGCATGTGACTCCCATGTGCACTGTGCTTAATATGCAAATTGAACTCTGCAATCATGAGGCTCTTTATGGAAGCAGACGTTATGTATAGTCACAAGACTAATTTAAATACAAATTTATGTCATGAAATTTGCAGGTTTATCTTCTGCTTCTTTATTACCTGGCGAGATTGCATTTGTTTGTGTGAGCGGTAAGTTCTCCGAGATTTGTGTAATCAAAGCCAATGATTATTATGACTGCTTGCATGAGTAGGAAGCAATGATTCTACGTCGCGTGGTAGGGGTACTCGACATTTTATTAGCTATGTTCACATATCTATTTTCCCATGTATCCAAGTGTAGTGCTTTCTTGAATAGTTCTCTACAAGACACGAACAATTATGGTCCGACAGATGATCATGTTGATGTATTTGAACTTCAACGTGTCTGTATTATCGTTTTCATTACCGAAGGTAAGCCGAGAGTCAAGCCATTACTGTGGTAGTCACTCTTACAGCAATTTTCAGCTGTTTGTAGATTTTGGAGGGTCTGAAACTTTGGGGACGGAAAAGAACGGATCCATCTTTGTTTACATAACAAAACCTGGCTGACAGTTTGAATATATACGCCCTGTGGGTATGTGCAGAGGGCCACACTTCCCTTTGCCCTCCCTTATGTGAACAAACGAACTTTCAGAACAAGTTGAAGTAATATCTGAAGCACATACCTTATGACTAATCAATGATTGTATGAAACATGAATATCACTCAAGTAGGTGTTACCGTTGACATTTTTATCAAACCTGAGCAATAAAATTGTTTTTGTCAGATCATAATTTCGTGTAAATTCCAAGTTTCATTTCATACAATTTATAGACACATTGGTATTGATAAAATATTTCAGTTATGCACGGTTTGGTAAAGTATGGGATTATCTAAGTCCTCTTCATTTTGGTTTAATTTGTAACACTGTGCATGGTAACAAGTGAATTTACTCGATTGCATATTCCTCAAAGTTGACAAATATTCAGCGGTGACTGTTTATCCACAACAATATTTATATCAAGGACAATTGATAATTTTAAATTCCTACAGGGTTTAATTTTAGAAGCATCTATTCTTTCCGCATATCGATATCACTTACCTATGTATTAGCCAGATTGCATGTTATTAGGAGACGATATATACATAGGCTTAGCAATAAGCAACACTCCACACCATCATTTTTGCATTTTTATCAAACTTTGAGAAGCCGTACTTCTCAAAAGGGGTAATAGTTACAAATATATTTTGATGAATTGACATTCTGTCTTTCACTCTGTGAGCTCAGCACATTCTCCAGATACATTTGACTTTCTTTAAGGTTTAAATTAGTAGTATTTTTACCTTTATAAAATTGTTTACGATGTTTAAAAAAATGGCGAAGCATCTTTGTGTTGCTTTCTCTTGCATGCAGTTCAGGTTCCATTACAACATACAGAGTGTTAAATACTGTTTGATAATCCAAATAAAATAATGAATGCATTCACCAACTTAACTGAGCGTATTTCATTCAAGTTGGAAGATCTTTTAAATGAATGAATATGACTTTATCAGTACATGGGAACACCAGTAGTGTTTTCATTACGAAACTCAAAGCATAAAATTGAAGGTGCACTGTCAAACAAAGAAAAACCATTTCCGGCGCGTTATTAATGTTTCGAAAGGAAAGCATCCCATGAGGTTTTTCATCGTTTGAGTCGAAGTTAGACTTCAGGGTAAGATCTAATTTATTTATGCCAATAGTCCGTGACAGACGCAAGTCGATGTCCTTAAGCATTAGCTATACCTGCGTATGATTTAGATTCAGGACGTGTATTCGCTCCTCTGTGTAAGGAAACCAAGATATGAAGTAATTAATAATCAGTCCAAGTTAAGCAGTATATGACTGCCGTTTTTCATACTGCCAGCCCGGTGTTTTGCAATCATGTCTCGCAAATATGAAAATTAATTTTATTTTTGACTCTGTCGATAACAGAGTGGTAACAGTAAAAATATACGATGCATACATATAAGATATGTAAGAAAATATAAGAATATATAAGAACATGTATGAATATATATATATATATTATATATATTGTTTAAATTTTGTTTAAATCGAAACACCCCCCATAAATTAGACTATGCTAACAAAGTGGTGTACAAGATAAGCTATCCGGATCCGGATTGTAATTCTTTCTGCGTGGGTGAAACAAAACCAACCGACGTCTCATTGATAGATGCAATGAACACTTTATGAGCTCCTTTGGCAATCAGAGAGGAGTATTTGATCTTCATTCTTCCGGGGAGAATCACTGCTTCCCTGATTTTAAGCACCTCTGTAAAGTTTTTGGGTATGAAACTCAGTGGTATAAGGGTAAGACTGTAGAAGGCATTGATATAAAGGATTTAAAACCTGACTTTAGCAGAAACATCACCAGTTACAACTTGGAGCTGTTTTAATCCCTATCTTCCAACTTGCAATTATTTTAACATTTTTGTACATTTACTTTCCTTGTGTGTGTTTAATATATATGTATATATATATATGTGTGTGTTTGTATTACGTATGTTTTCTGTTGACGGTTTTCATGACGTTGTGTGATTATGATTTGTAGAAGCTTTTCAATGCAGTTAATGAATTACACGATGGAACCGATGCTTCCTCAGTCAAACCTAGTGAATTTTAGCAGCATCGCCCTTTAGTACAGCCGGGGTTACCACAATAAATGTCTTCCTTCATAACTGCACTAAAATACCTATGATTGGCCTGTAATTACAACAAATGACAACTAGAAGATTCTAGGACCATACTTTCACTGGTTTGTAAGTGCTCACCGTTCTGCATATTATAATGTCGTGAATAACACAGTCCATTTCATAAGTTATTCTTTTTAATTTTTTTCTCACAGTAAATGTCACCTAAACTCTTAGTTATGAATGTTAATATAAGATCTGCTACAGAGAGTAGTTTCCAGCTTGATAATATCTGGGATGTCAAACAAGATGCAATCGTTTACGTGCAGTGACTTCAGACGGCAAGGATGTTCATGCCTAACATTTCTCGAGATGCTCGCAATAATTACAGGTGAAAACTAAACTACTACAGCTATGACAGTATATATCCCCCGAGATGTATTCGTACAATTGTGATTATTGATGTATATTACACTCTTTTATAAAATACTTTACAGTTGAGTCTTTCAAACTCACGAGGCTCCTGCAAGTCTGCCTAGGAATATTGTTGCCACCAGCTGGACAAAAATGTTGATGACGTTGCAAGGTTAAAAGTCACTTGATAAAAGATCAAATCGGCAAAAATGCTCCCAAAACTGCGTCACTATTTCCTTCTAGATGGTAAGTCGGGTAAACTTCAAACTTGGTGGGTAGGTGCCTGGGTATGTTGTATGGTGTCTCTCCCAGACTGATGTGACGTCACAGGTCAAGGGCAAATATCATGATTACTGTAACGCATAATACAGTGTTCGGTGGTGGTAGTACATGGTGTCAACATAATTTTTACGCATTTGCTTTTCCATGAATAGGGCATAGTATTTCAACCAATACAATCAGTTCTTGGCTGAATGTTTACGTCTGGTAGCAATGCCATTTCCCGTGCGTTAATAATACCTTCACTCAGTGAATGTTTACAACGTATACATATATACATCTACTGCACAGTTGTCCAACTCGAGATGTCTACGCACTGTTAAGAAAATATTTAGCCACGCATAACGCTCTTTTCAGTGCACTCAAAGGATCCACAGTGACGTGGCGTGCGGATATGAGGAATACTCTGACGTTCACGCGTTTTCTGGGAATACTTTTGACCCACGCTCGATATCTAGGCACATTTGTACGCGGATGCAGGTATTTGTGCTGTTCGACGCCTAGGCGGTGTATTGCAGTACTACATCATTAAGTTACTTGGATATTTAAAACTTTTATCCACAACGAGCAATCTGAGTCACTGCATGATGAAATATGCAGCTTAGCGTACCTGGGGAGAATGGGTATGCAAAACGATAGGGATGAGATATGCAACTCCGTGGATTGCCCACTTGTTACTGGTCCTTTCTGCTACTCATCACTCTATCACGGTGGCGCTCCCGAAGCTAAAATGTGCAAGTTAAGTAGTGTATTGAGTTTTCATACATACTTGGAAAGAATCCTCAACTCCTATTGACACATTTCAGTCAGATGACCGTGGGTTAATCGCTGGTAACCCAGCTTGTTAAACGGGCCGATGAATACAATAAAACTGAAGATCGACAGTGTGTTTTCAGTCTGCTATATCTTGCACAAAACAGTATTACAGTATCAGGCCTACACTAGTGAAGTAACGTTCGATTGGAAGTTCGTAGTTCTTAGTCCTAACGTTACCTAGGCCGCGCCTAGGGCCTAAGGCCTGCTCAAAAGGAAAATGAAGGTAAATTTAAGGAACAACAGAACAGTGTACTGTCAGAGGTAATCCCTCTGACGTCGGGTAGCCTAATCTTACATTCTCGAAATGTTTATTCAAAGAATCTGTCACTGTCTTTATCGAAAATCAGTAATCATGCCATGTAGCTGTACCACGCTCAGTATAGCACGCAGTTACTTACACACTACACAGTGAATACTCATACACTGGCCACAGCCTGCACGTACATATTTGTACGCTACAAGTTGCAAACAAACTATACTAAAGCACGCAAACCAACTAAAGAACGCACGCGTTGTTGCTATGTCAATTGTTATTGTTATTCCTTTTGTCTACGGATTACTTTCTGTTTCGCGCACGATTATTGTTGACATGTTGTCCATTTTTTTACCCATTCTCGGGGTTCCTTTTCAATAAATATGCGGTTATTTAAGGACAAATTCCTTTCTTTTTTTCGCCCTTTTTTAATCAAAATCACGTTGGGGTGTATGAACAAGGTTTATCAACTTTGGACCTGTGTATAACCTGTGTAACCTTTAATTAACACTAATAAGAATTGGTGAAGAAATCTCTGAAATGAAAATGTTTTTCCTCAATATTTGGGAAAAGATGTAATGAAAGTAGAAAACAATGTTTCTTATTTAGCTTTAAGATGAAAATTTCAATTTCTGTAGACTGACATAGACATAAACAAGTACCACATGTTTTGTTCTGAAGTTTCTTCTGTGCTGAAAAACCAAGATCAAAGCTGCAATGGATTCGATTATTGAAATGACGTAGATGTTGATATTGCGGTTGAGTCTGGCAGCTCCCTGTTTGTATTGCGAGTGTATAACACCCGCTGGGGAGGCTTACCTTCTTTGTAGGAATGACTGTATTGGGAAAATGACTGTAGAACTACAAGAATGATTTAGACCCTCTTTCACACCTGCTCATTTCGGAATGGTTTAAAAAAAAAAAAAAAAAAACTTAAGAAGGTGAGGTCATTGAACCAACATTGCCTCTAGAAAACACAAGTGTAACTCACGGTGTAGGAACAAAGCATATCGTAGGAAACCGAGACATCAGTACCTATGCCATACACGAACCTCCTTTTAATGTGCAACATTGTCTTATAAATGGGGTTTCTATGTGCACTTGCTTGTCAGGTTTTACCGGTTTGAATTGGATGACATCTATTAATACGATAAAATAGCGTATTTCAGTCTGTTGTTGGTTTCAAATTCTGCTCTCCGTCCTTTCGAGCTAATGCAGTTTGGTACTGTTTTTAACAGTTCATTACTACACATGCAAAGAGTGGTTGTAAATTGTTCAACCAGTGAGCTCAGTAAACATTCAAAGACTACCCGTCCCCCACACGTTATGTGAGGCCAACCAAAGGGTTTATACACCATATACCTGGTCACGGTTTGTAATTTGGGTACAATGGGTAATAGTAGTATACAGTGCATAATGTTTTAAGATTTCGTGTACTTGAATGCGTTGTGACTCGGGGTTTATTCGAGACTGAAGTGAGTGAATACATTTTACCTAACATTATTTCTGCATCTTCTTAAACTTCGACTCCAACCTTAGTTCAGTGATCTTAAAGGGAAATAGGGCGTTTGTTTTACAGAAAGTAACCATATTGTTAATTCCAGTATATGGGGACATATTCAGAGTAAGGAAGGACAGTATCCATCTTTTCAAGAGATGAGTCTCTCAAAGATAGAAATTCAGTGACTTGTTGCTAAACACTTATTTGTTCACCCAAACTTTTCAAAATTCACATGATGAATCTTTCATTACTCATCACATGCATGATATTTTGAGGAGATGAAGCGTTGGCAGATGTTTATTGATGAGAATGAATTGCTTAGCAATGATTAAAGACATTTTCTTTGTATGTCATGTTGGTGTATACTAAGCACCCTATTTTCCTTTAACTTAAAATTCAAACCCATCGCTTGACTCCGAGCTTTATTGGACAACTTTTTGTATTCTTATATTTTAATATAGCTTACTCTGTGGGATATCGCAATATTTTGCGTTTTGAGCACATGCAAAAATGCATGTAATCGTTATATTAATCAGCATGAACTGTGAATTTCATGAATTTTACACCTGAAAACTATCACACAGAATAGATTGACAGAGTGATTATTAAAACTCATTATAAATTTAAAAACTTGTTATAAAATATATCATTGCACACCCTATATAAACTAGTAGAAACCGGTGCTCAATAAAACTGTTCATTAATATTCATACAGCCCTATATATTGTTGGTCTCTAAATTGGACGAGAGACAGAGGAAAAACTGTAAATATTAAAGGTATGTAATAAACTATTAAATATTGTTACACTTATTTTACAGCTCAATATCTTACTAACACATCATTCTGAAATTCACACATTCATATTCAGAATTATATACATCAAGCTTTCAGAATTTCAGTCGTTCATCACCAAATGGCTGAAAATTATGTTCAGAAATCAAATCAATTCAAATCAAAAGTAATGATTGTTTTCCGAAAGACTATCTATTTACTTTTACTCATTTGAGAAATATTTGAGATTAAAAAGAAAGATAAATGCCTTAGAGTAGCTGAGATTTTGCTCCTTGGTTATGTTAAAACTTAATTGCTCTCGCACTATTCCTGAAATTTAATATAAACATAGTTTTAACACGTTAGTAGGCTATTGGGTCTTCGACTATGAAAACGTAAGGCAGTTTTAATTTGAGAAATCCCCTCTCATAAAAAACCAAGATTATGAAGCAATTAAAATACTGTAGCTGCAAATACTATTAGCATTTTCAGTAAGAAATAGCATAATATAGTATAATATATGCAGTATAATATTCTTGACTGTTATTCATTTCTAGGGTGGGGAGAATCTCTAGCATTCACGTTTCCACCTATACCTTACGTTCATTAGTAGTAACAACTGTTACGACGCAGTCATCAAAATAAAAAAGTAATTAGTGGACGAACTTAGTCAACAATCGAGCAATGCCGTCTTCGATCTTGTGCAGCTTATCCATCTTTACAATGTTTCACAGTGAAACCACACGGACGTGGGAGGGGGGGGGGGGTCGAGAGAGGACGGACATTCGGCAGCCATTGAGGACAAAACTTTGGAATCACTTTGCAAGTCAATGGTCCATCTCACGTTTTTGTTAGTCTGTGTAACCGGCTCCATAGATTTCCCTCCCGGAAATACTAGCAGTAAGACTTCGGATAACAGTTTTTAAGTTAATTACCCATGAACAAACATCAACTCAAGTCCCGAAGATTTCTCAAATGTATTTATTAAGTGTAATTTACTTTATATATTGTCATGCAAATAATCGACACTGTGGACATTTCATTTATGTAAATCACGAAAAATAACAAAAAAAAAATTATAATAAGTTATCATTGTTATAGATTTATGTTAGCGACTATGTGAAAAGACCACCGGGATACTTTGTCAAAAAGCGAGGCATAGCAAAGTAACTATATAGTTACACTGTGAGCACTTAGTAACGTCCCGTCTACGTTAGATAATGTCATAGTGAAAGGAAGTATTTATAAGGTTCTACATATGTACTGATTGAAGTTGAATTTGTTGAATACTAACACTCAAAACAGGTGGTCTTTGGTTTTCGACATTTAAGAAATAAGGGGCAGCTTTCTGGCAGGTTAAATGCATCGTTCCTTGGTGTCACTATCATGGTTTTGGGAATATAGAAATGTTCATTTGTGTATGCTCTGTTTTTCAACACCTGCGCAGGTTACATTTGTGTTGGAATGTTAAGCTGATCTGTTTCATTCCGTATGGAATTGCATGAACCAAGTACGAACACAGCGACCAACGAACGAATCAACGAACACAAATTTTGCTAACTTTGAATACTTTAGAAATTTACGAAACATGAAAAAACAAAAAAATGTCAGTAACAATTACACGAAACATGATCAAACTTTGACTAATTTACTCACATCCATCAAGAGTTTATGTTTCTCTTGAATATTTGTAGATTCGAGATTGAAACCAAAGATTCAGAGTTTGAATCTCTGCAATGTATTAACCATTTTATTTAGATACATTTGCAATTGTGAGACCTTGTCCTCAACGTCTTTTTTAAAACTAAGAACAATGTCTGAAATACACTAAAATTGCGTCACGTATTACCACAGTCATTCACAGTCCGCTCACGTTATCGCAATTCACAGAGACATTTCAACGTGAAATAATAAAAGTTTCTTGAACTTTATTCTTGTGCTGTAACTTTAATTTGTAATGTCCTGTCCATCAATAACATATATGGAGCCTCACATGTGATTTTCGACATTTTACATCCTAATCGAATATCACTCCACAGTTAATTGGGAAAATATCCGGCAGAAAAACCTAATCATAAAAGTTGTAACATGCTAAAATACTCTTAACGTTATTGCATGATAATGTCTTTTATAATGCTTGTGCATCCATCACTGCCAGCACACTATTTCTAATCGACAATATTTAACCAGTACTAGGCTAGCTGGGGTCATATAACGATGAAATAAACTGATTGTTACTTAATTTGGCTTTCTCGACTTATCTAGAACTGAGGCACATATTTTATTGTTAACTGTTGCATTGAATACATAAATATGTGTTACAGTTTCTTTAGAGAAACATATAAAATAACACATCTGAGAAAGAAGCAGGTCAAACATACTTCTATAACCTGTTTCTGTTTGAGCACTAATGCGGTTAATTTCTCGCCCAATTTCTTATTCCGAAAAGCAACACTGAACACGTCTGTGTCACACTGAGTGTTAATTTGACGCGACACACGACGTCAAAGCATAATTGGGTAAACATATATAGCTTCAGCTACTAACTGCGTTACGTATTCATAGTTCGTTAAAGGTTTGGGGCTAATACAGTTATCGCTTGTTTCCTTGAAGAATACTGTTTCGAAGGTTTCATATCGATTTTTGGAATCTAATTGAGGAACATACACATAGGACTCTGAACACTGACGCTATAAAAGTGGTGTTGGGGTCAACAGTCTCTTGAATTATCCATCAAGTGGAAATGCAATATCTGGAAAAGTAGTGGTAAAGAACAACCCGGAAAACTGGAAACTGCTGACACAATTCTGTAATCTGATGTTTTCCAAAGGCAGTAGATTCGTGTAAGCTTTATCTAAATTGCCATGCTTCTGGTGTGGATTTTTCTTTCTCAGTAACTAGCACGTGAAACTAACAATTACCCCCATAAAATTACATGGTTTTACGCCTTTAGATCCCACACGTTTCCACAAAAGTATTGCAGTTGTAGTATACTATAAATAAGTATGTCAATAGTTGAAATCAACCCAGGGAAAGGAACATTGTATAAAATCAATTAAACGAAGTTTTAATTTCCAGGACGAGATAGTTACTAATGTCAAAAGGTTAAAAGCAACATGCGAGATTCGAGAAGGAAAAGGAGAGAGCATTACAATACAAATGTCAGTAGAGTAACAATGTAAACAACATTCAGTTTGTCCATTGTTCTCTTAAGGAGAAGAGTAAGTGTTGTTTAAACGTTTCTTTTTGTACAGGTTATGTACAACTATACAAACTATAACTCTTCATCCAAAACGTTAGCGGGTATGCACTATACATGCAGTAAGTGGGGCATGTTATTGGAAACTTAGCAAACCTAGGTGAAAATTCTTCATGAAAAATGACCTGAAACAGTAGATAGGAAATGTTGAAATAAATGAGGCACGTATGGAAATGTACCGAAGTGGAAAAATTGTGTCGTTAATATATTGTGTCACTAAAGCTTTGAGGACTGTATATGGCCTCTATATTGTAAAGCCGCTGCTTAAATGTTACCTAAGGGCATAGCACTTAGGCACTTGGGAAAGAGTCGCCAAGGAACAATTGATGGGGTCTTTCAAAGGGAAGGAGCCCCAATGAAGATGCTAGGTACCTAGGTTGCATATGCGGAAAAAATATAGTTATTACATCAGCATTGGGGGCCAAGGTGGACTTTTAAGTTTCATGATGGTTACACTTTTTCCTCCTAGCCTCCACTGTTTTCCGAAAAAGGGAATTTTGAATAATGGAAGAAAACGTTGATTGCACTACAATACTGATAAGCTGCCTAGTCAAAAACGTGTTTACAGGACAACTTGGGATAATTGACATTATGATAAAATTAATGTATCAATTACCCTTTTTTGAAATTTAATGCTTGTTTCTTTGTTATAAAGTAATGTTCAGGAATGCTAAACTCCCCTATCATTCCTTCAATAGACTTAGAGAGGGGATTTTTATTAACCAATTGGTAAAGAAAAATGGAGCAAGCATCGGTGACATTACGTCATACAACTTTAAAGTACATACTAAAATTGTCTATGGTATATAGGATGACTTAACATTGATATATGTATAACATGGACCTATAAGACTAATGCAGTGCATACTAGGGCATGTTTATCAAGGCATGTTGTAAACAATAAACATTGTAATACATTAATAAGGATCTCGAGTTAAATTCTGTTTTGAATGTTGCTGAACTAGGTAACAAACCTTTGATGCGAGTAAGATTAAAAACAAACAATAATCAATTAATACAATATTATGATACCTCATTACTTATGTTGAATGTTTTCTGACAGTTATTTGCAGTTGTTTACCATATCGAACGTGACGTAAAATGTTGACTTCTTTAACTTTGTGTCCCCATAGCTAAGTTTATCTATCTTAAGCGCGTTCTTCGTCATTGTCTCTCAAAGCATAACGTTTGTAGCTTTTCCTACTCGCTTCTTTCATAACAGGCAAATTCATAATTACAGTTGTTTTGTATAATTTCATGAGACTACTAGGTATTACTAAAGATTGCGTTTATTTCCTCTGGGTTTTCCTTTATAGCAGTTATAATGGACAACTGAGTGACTGAAACAGGTGAATGAGTTGGACCTACATTTACCCAATGAAGAGTTTGCAGAGCCTACGTGGCTAGACCCCGTTATCAATGTATTTCGTAAATATGCTAATGTGGGCAGTTTGGCAGTAAGCTTTATTTCCTTGTAATATATTTTATTTCACTTTCAAACTGGTAAACACTCACATGTAGACGAAACTAACGCAATTTTGTTTTAAAAATCTGGCAAAGGTTAAATAAGTTCCGGCTCTCTACATGTTCTCAAAACGTATTTGAGGCAAATGTGTACCTGCGGGCTTTACAACTGTGGTTATTGAATTTAGTTTTTCCAAAGGTTTGCTAAATTGACCTGTGTTGCCTCTCCCTTATGACTAAAAGATCTAATAATGAAGGGAATAAAACATGCTTGCAAAAGACCAGAGAACTCGTTTAGGTATTAAATCAAGTTAAATATGTACGCTACTTTGAGTTTATTATCGATTTTATCACAAACAAACGTATAAGACAGATCGAGAAAGTGTGAAATGAGGGCCAGAATTGTTTATTTGTTATTCCAGTGCGCACAGAATAAAGGACAGTAATCGTATGGCTTAATGCCTGTACTTTCCATCGTAGCTGTAAATGAGGATAGGTAGAGTGTTTATGTCGCACTCGTGAGGGAAAATTAAGTGTAAACTATGTTTTTTTGCTCAATATTTCAGCTACGTAATTAGTTTCCAATCATAATCGTTGGAAGGGTTGTATTTCTGATTTTTCTTATAAGACATTGCTCTGAAAGTTATGAAAAATCTCTCTCACAAGTTATCTCCCTTTCCTTTTGTAGTTAGCAGTCTGTGCTAGTATACAATTGAACTTGGATTGGAATGCGGTACATATACAAACGTAACCCATGTCCCACTGTTACTTGCAAAGAACCGGGTTTAACTTGTGACGTTGGCAGAGAGTTAACCAAAACAGACTGAGCCGAGATGAAGTATTAATATCACGACCAATCACCTTTCAACCTAACGTATTGTCCAGGTGAACTTATACATTGGTATATTATTAAAAAAAGTTTTGAGAAAATCAAAAGTAACATCGGGAGTTTCATTGTTATGAAACTCACCGTTTGAACTTAGGTAAGAGTCTGCAATATGACACAAAGTACTTTTCATAATTTATGCTACATTTACAAAGAAATGGTTTCCCCCTCAGAAGGAAGAACTTATTCGAAGATGAATTGAAATTTTTGTCTATAAGGCTTTCCTAAGAATGTAATTCTTTGAAAAGCTACACTTAATTACGTAAGACCCCCCAAAGAAGCAAAACTCTTTTGACCCTAAGTAACCTTTAAACCTTATCTGGAAACTCACCTGCCTGTACACCTAAAGTGTGGGAGCAAACTTTTCAATCGGGTGGATTTTGAGCTGGTTGTGGCTTCTTCCGTAGTCACTAAACGGTTGAATACATCCACTACTGTTGCTATGAAATGCTGTATGAAGTAAGTTCTTTGTGAGGAATACTTTAAGAATCAGGTCACATACGCTTTCATCACGCACTTTACTCATTCCTCTTCTCTTATAGGTTAATTAAACCTTTTCTCTGAATTGCCTCTCTTGAGCACACAACGTGGTGATTCGTTACCTTAAATTGTTTAAAAGCAGTCAAGACTTACGTTCGCAGTAAGTGTTTGATAGGAACTGCTAAATTAAACGGAACGCGAAATCGTCAACTTAACGCAGGCAATCAAATATTGCATCATAGATATTTTAATTAGTCGTCGAAGAGATATCTGCAGTAGACAGGTCACGCTGTTATCTTTATACTGCCGGATGTGCAAACACGCTTGACAGGAAACTGCTGTCTCGTAATTTAACCTGCCATTTTGTGAGATTCAATTTATGTTGTGCTTCTGCAAAGCAGGAATGAAGGCTTATTTCTGATGTTTGTGTAAGCAAAACACTTCATCTCAGTGAATGCAAAATAAAACGACACAATGTATGAGAGACTTACAGTAGGTATAAAAGCTACTGCGTAACCGTGACCTGGAAGACACGCAAATTAAAACCTTTTCTGCTGTCATATACGCGATTGCAGGTACTTACCACTTCTGCGAAAGATACAGGCATTGAAATAGAGCGAATTATGATGTGACTGACCTATGATCATTTGTGACAAGGTAAATGCATAGCAAAGTGTTGTCTGTATTAACGGAGTAAGTTAGGGGTCCCTCTTTGTCACGTTAAAGTATACAACAACCAGCGCTTGTTGATACTCAGTTTTGATATCTACTCTGCTCATTTTACTTGCAAAACCTCTCAAAATTGAAAGGAATTAAATCCGGGAGTAAAGTGCTTATACGAGATTCGAGGAGACAAGATAATAGGAACAGAAGTGGCACTAGTGTGCGCACGAAGTCATAACACTAGTTTCTTCCCTCTCAAATTGTCCTTTGCAATTCTCCGTAATTCATACAATCTTGTACAATCTCGTAATTCATACAATCTATTTTGTTAATAATCCTTCAAGATCATTTCTGTTGTTAAATCTGTCGACGTGACTAAGTTTTAGACACCATGGAAGTAATCGCGTACCTGTGCTTTTCTCTCCACATTGAGCTAACGTCATACATCACGGGTGTTGAGCACTAATTAAAAGAATCTATTGCGCACAGTAAGGAAAGAATTTGAGAAGTTAATGTTTGTTATAGTCGTTGGGGCATATTGGTAATGTGTAAGAACAACTCATGTAGCACCGACGTTGCATGGTTTTTATGGTATAGGGCCAATCGAGCACATGCATCAAGAGACATAAGGAAGATGAAGTTAATGCTTCGGATGCCAAATATTTAACTAATTAATGTTTGAAACATCACCGTAAGATCTTCAATAGTATTTACCTTATTGTACAACATTTGCAGAATAAATACACAAGTTTGTGTGATGACTTTCACCGAGGAACAACACCATTAAGAAGTAATAAAAACATAAAAACTGTTCTGGCAATGGTGGATTCAGACAGGAAAACTGATGTATGTAGCTAGGTTTGTCTGTGTGTATGATTGTATTTATTCGTCCCTTAATCATTTTAATGTTAGGATTCATTTCGGTAGTGTTATATTTACAGAATCTCCATTGAAATTCTAAATTTTATGTTATCAGCACACAAAGAAATGTTTTCTAACCCAGCTAAGTATATTTTCATAATTCATTTGCAAATGTCGTTAGAGTGTTAGATAGTTTGCAAGGAGAAAAAACAAACAAATTAATCTATACCCGTTGGAGCTGGAGCATGTAACTACCTTCTTATTACGTACTAGACCTTGGTGGAAATGAGTTATGCAATTTGATGTCTAAATATATCTCGAACTCATGGTCGTAAACACTCGTTTTTGGAAGGCGCACAATAAAGTACCCCATGTGATAAATTGCCAAGTGATATCTCCACCTACACGAGAGTAAGTGATGTGGTATTCAGACCGGATTAAACCAATCAAATTTGAAATCTCATATTTATCTCTCGGGAATGACAAACGGAAGAATTATTACATTCTCCGGAAATGCATTTGGATGAGATTTTATTTTTCTGTCATCTGGGCTTACTTTACGTCCCAGATGAATTGGATTGCTGCTGTATCGTATTAATACTAAACATGCAACTCATACTCATAACAATTTTGTTTCATTTTCCTAGATAACATCGATATGAGGACACAATATGGAGGACAACCGGGGTCGGAAAAAATAATATACAAAGAGATAGATGCTGGTTGGACAGAGGGTTTTATGAAAAAAGAAAAAAAAACATCATTTGGCGATAAAAGAAAAACTCAGTCTGTTTCAAGCAAAACTTTCACTCAGAAGAGTTGAGTTTACATTTAAGATTGAGGTGAGCCTCTCACCCCATCAATTCCTTGTAAAGTAAACCTAACTACTTTACAAACGTTGGTAATCAACATGTGCTTTGACGTTTATACAGAACAATGTACACAACAGGCATGAGATTTGGTTGAATGCGATTTCTTGGCCGTCCAGGAGACAACGAGCCCAGTGTTTTCATAAACATTAATTTCCAGTCACGCATTAGGCTTTACCGCAAATATAAGGGTTTGTGTGTAAAAAAAATGCTGATATTTCGTCGGCAGTTATCATCAAACCTTCCGTCTCTTTTCTTTGTATTAGTCTTCTCACTGTCGTGAATTCTTTCACTCGGGTTTGAGGTAAGGTAACAAATAGTTCGGACTTGCTGTAATTCAATCACCTAAGTGTAAAGACAACTCTCTGTCAAATTTGAGACTTTGGAAAAATGACATGCCTTCGTATTACATCCATGGCGTGACGTTTGGAATATTCGGATTGTCTATGGAGGATATTGTTGAGAAAGTCTGATAGTATCACAGAAAGTTATTGCTGTTTACATACGTTACATATGAACTCAATACTTCCGATGATTACATGTTTCAAGTTAAGACATTCTTCATCAACTAATGGAGATCGATTACTCTCCCTTCGATCTTTTCTTTCCCTTTAAGATAGCAAAGAATTAGACCTCGCATGCACCACCTTCTAACCCTGGTTGAAAATTGATTATTTTTAACATATCTCAGGCGTTCGATATTCACACCTTCTCCCGGGGTTGGTTGAAGCCTAAGCTTCAACTTGGAACCCTGTTTCCAACACATTTCTTGTTGACTTTGTCATTGTAACCGGTAGTGCGTTAATTAACATGAGCTGTGAAAGCTTTACGCTCCCTATCACATAAAGCATGTGGCACAGTTGAAAGATGGACCATCCATATTGCTGCTTTTATGAGATTATTTTTTAGCACCGAGAGATATAGCAGGAGCAACCTTCGAGTGAAAGCTGAAGCATCGGTGTGAATTTCTCATTAACATATTGATGTCGTTGAATTTCACGATTAAGAGTTAAAATTAGGCTTTTGTAACCTTTCTCATTTCTTTTTTTCTCTTTGCTTTCAAGGGTAGCTAGCAATCGATGTCGACAACAATGAAACATTGGCGATTCGCAAGTGATATTTTCAACATTACTAAACGTAAAAGGCACAAATGAAATATGGCTTCATTTGCTATGGACAAACTCTAACTCATCCAATTACCTGCCTCTGTGCGTAGAGTGGCAGACCTTCTATGAAATTTATGGTTTAATACTGGAGAATGATATCATGTAATCAAATTCAAACGGAGTATGTTCAACGTGTGATGTTGTATATCAAGAGTTAGACGAAGCTGTAGACGTCATAAAGCTAAGCGAAATTTGATTTAGGGAAAAACGGGGGTCAGCCATTTGATAATCACTTAACATGCGTAAAACGAAATCATATACCTTGTAGCTTGACCTTTCCCTCTTTTTTGATATCACAGTTTTTCTATCATTTGCAAGAAGGACATGTCCTGATTCTTTTCGATTAACTTTCAGACACTTACCTCTAGGATGACAATAGCATCACTAAAGTTAAATGACGTAGCATGTAATCCACAGAATTTATGACGACATTCATTTTCCCTTTTCAAATTCATATTCCTACCTGAGCCGTGATTGGGTTAACATGAAATGCAGAACGGTATTAAAGAAATAGGGAGTTTTTCTTTCAACAAACAAGTACAAATGAAATAGTGGTATCAGCTTAGGCTGTTTTACTTTCGTTTTGTATTAATGACTATGTGGTGAGCTACAAATGTGAGCATTATGGAAAAAGATTCATGTAGCAAGTTGAATATCTGAATTTCAAATGTGAACAACTAATGGCATGACATTAAAACACTTAAAAGATTTAAAACACTTAAATGTCTAAAGTCAATCGGAGGACAGTTCTAACAAGACAATATTTCAAACTCATATACTCGTCAAGAAATTTTTCAGACATAGAAGGTGGGAAACAACTGAAGCAATTGCAAGAACTGATAAGTAAATCTATTTGGCATGCCTGACTTGTACTAAAAGTGTAAGCAAAGGGAAGTGTACTGAGAGACTTTTTTAACGTCTTTTCGTCCAATTGTGCATAGAAATGGTTTCCCTGGAGAATTTCTACTGAGGAATTTGATTATTTGCTCAGTTGCTCAAAATTTGGATTTGTAAGATGTAAATGACATTGTGAGTAAAATTGGACATACAACCAATTTTAAATGATACAATGTCCATTAAAAGTATACATAAAGTCAATGTGGTATAGGCTCAACGGGAGAAGTGGATGTGCTCTCAGAAGTCTGTGGATCACGCCGCTCAAGTTGATGTGTTGACAGAGGTCATTCTGTATCCATGGTACAACGCAATTAGAGGATGTATTCGGAGGCACCTCATAGCTCAAAATTTTGAATCTACTCACTTTGGGGCCACTGAAGCAGAGATGACGGTAATAAAATTTGCCGATATCTACCCATACTTCATCTACACTCTCTATATCAGGAAAGTAGAGGACAAATGTCTGCCTGACGATCGCTCAACGCCTGAATCTCGGAGTAGAACAAGTACGTCCACTTAGTCTCAACTTATCTACACGATCCCCAAAATGCGTATTTTAGAAGTAATAATATTTATTTATGTAAAAGTAATAATATGGATAAAATTAATCAGCTACAGAAGAAATATCCCAAGTCACGACCTGCTTCGTCTTTTCTAGGACTCATCAGGTCACGGTAGGATTCGAGCCCCAGACATCAGGCACCGAGGTCTACGATTGTGCCAGGTTAGTCACAGTTCTGCTTCTAAGCTTGGTAGGTTGCTTTAATGTAATTATACACACTCAGTCGCGATGACATTAATTGCGCTGTTGTTGATTAATTTTCTACGTTCAATTGTCTGTCATTCCATTCACATATCAACTCAATGTTGATGTGACTCACCTAATTGTTACACTACATCACTGCATTGTACTTTTCTGTACATATTGTCAAATACCAAAGTACCAATAACATTTTGGAAATTCACAGTACCCATTTATACATGAACACATGGTTACTGTAGCTACTAATGACTATTGTCAGAGATTTTAAGTCCCTGTATATGCATGTATGAAAAAGATATGGTGTCTTGATAATACCCATTAATATCAAACTTAGATTACTGTTAAAACCGATTTCTATGAAAATGGTTGACAGCCTAGAAGAAGTCGCTTTCTCCTTGACATTCCTTTACATTCGTACCGTCTCTGTCAACTTTAACACTTCATTGCATTTAACACACGACTTCATTTACCACCTGCCTTAAACTTGACCATTTTCTTTGCACTTCATTACACTCCAGCTAGTTATTACCTATTTCTTCGTAAGATTGTATACACGCTAGTATTAACAGATACAGTGTATGAGCCGTCTGTTTTTCCTTTTGGTGACGTATTAGTTCATGTGGTGGGAGTATAATAGTCGAAGAAATATGTTGTGACTTATGGGTAATTGCTAATTGGTGATTGGAAATTATTCTACTCCTTGGACGTTGCTTAACAAAAAAAAAAATGAGACACGACGTCAAACACAAGTGCGATAGCTATATTTAAAAAGACATCTGTAGATATGTATAGCCGCAAGATGTTTATTTAACTGGCAATATCCTCTGTTTGAGTTACGTGGTCTTCAGTTACATGCTTCATACTCACTGTGCATTGATAAACATAAATCATTACTGCTATGTTATCATACCTAGGTTTAAGTGCAAATTAATATATCTCTTATACAGCAATACTGTATTCAGATGACGTCTAGGATCAGATTACATAGGCTATCCGTCAAAGACGTTGACAAAAAAAAAAAAGACATCGTAAACATTCCAGTTATTTATAGCGATTGTTCAGCATATATACTTTGCGTAGAACTCGTTGATTGTACAGAGATGATACCGGTCCTCTTCCTAAACCATCAGTGAATAATAACGAGCGCGAGACTGGATTTGCCATGTCAAAATGCCCTTTGATAATTTGAAGGACAACTATCTCATCAAGATGGTCTAAGTGCTTTCAGACCGTTGCCTATTTTTGCTCTGGTTTTGTTTACACGTTCAAGATAGATTTCCGATGTTCCACAAGTCCTGTCTTTTCTTTTTTAATTTAATATCGAATCGGACGAACCCGCTACAGATAATCGCTTTTGCAAGGATTCAGCTGCATAAACAATATATTACAAGAGACGCTGAGTCTTCCTTTACAAATGATTAATTACCTACAGCACGGTGCATTAAATGCATACATAGGCAATAATGACTTACCCTTTTCAAAGAAACCTGAAACCACGCAATTCTCCACTGGGACGTAGAGTTCGATTTTTTTGTTGCAACTTCGGCGACAATTCGGAAATGCTGCTATCTCCTATCGTGGATCTACTTACGCAATGAGGAGTGTACAAGTTTCCACGCTCGGTTGCATAATGACCAAATTATTACACATAATTCACACACACATCTGTATATAAACATACACACTTGAGCCGAAAATAACACATTATAACAGCTTTGGCAATTAGTGCACTCATGAAGTCTTGTAACCCTACTCAAATAACAACCTGTTTTTCGTTTTTGTTTTATTTCGGTAACCTTGAGGCTAAACCTCATGAATATGGAAGAATATGCACATGTGTTTTTAATGTCTGTCTTTTGGCACGGTAATTTCAAGCTATTGTTGTTCTTGACTGCAGTGATTTCTTGTTGTTATGTACGTTTGTGTTGGTTGCCAATAAATCAGGCTACGAAAAGGTGTATTACTATTAGTTGATCAATCGAGCATATTTCCAGACAAGAATGGAGTGACATGTCGCTTGTTTTTACAATCGTTTCTACGATCTGCTCACAGTGCCACGGACTTGGGGGCCTTGAACCTACAAGGGGTACAGCAGTGCTTGCAATTTGCAAGCAACTTTTGGTTACTGGAACTCGCCTAAAATTACCTTCACATATTTAGAGAGAATGTTGTGATAGCTATTACATAAGGGAAACATTTCCTTAATGAATGAACTGGACAGCATAGATTAATAGTGCGTGTTAATTGGCAGGACACACATGTTATGCAGGGTAATAACAGATGTTCGTAATGTGCATCACAATTACATTTTACCATTTGGCAACTGAATTACAGTATGCACAGCTCAGCTTAAGTAAAAACAATCAATAGAAAAGTTGTAACTGAAAGTCAACTTCTACCTTAGTTGTCACTTGTATATCTTAAATGTATGCATCAGATAGTTTGCTTTCATTGCAGATTTTGTCAATATCGACATCAGACCGAGGGGATCCAGGACACTTTTCACACAAAATACAAAGAGTATAATGTTATTGTTACACGGAAGTACCGTTGTTATGTGCCTCAAAAGCCTTCAAATGGATAAAAAGAAGACTATTAACTCATTATCAAAACATTGTTGTAATTTTGCCATTGGTAATTATTTCCCTTATTTGAATTAAGTACCAGTCAAATAATTAATTAAGAGTGTTCTGTCAATTGCACACAGATGTTGAATACTGGTTGAGATCACATGACATGTATACGTAAATACCTCAAAGTCGTTCACTGTGACAATGATTTATGTATGCTATGGTTACAAGCCTACATTATTTCCAATAATCAACGATAACAAGTACTTAAAAGATATCACTAGCAATCGTATGTGCAGTTTTAAATCATATTTTGCTTCTGGCATATCCCGTCGTCTCTTTCATCCAGGGCAGTTCCTGCCGTTCATATCCGTCGACTTGCGTCACGTGATATCGGTAACCCAACACAGGATTTCCGGCAAAGTTACTTAGGTTCGTAGAACACTAAGCATGTTCATATTCCGAATGTGCGCAAAGAATTATCTATCTGCCTATACATACTAATCATTGCAAGTACGAGACGCAATCATACGCGATGTCGCCAACTTGTTTAGCATGTACATAATCATTAATGACCTCAGAAATGATCTGCACATACACCTTCATTACTGTCCACTTTTAGTTGCATAAAATGGACACTACTGTACAGTTCTTTACCAAATTAATTAAATCCTCATTTTCCAAACCCAATTGCACTAGATTTGTAACGCGAAAACTTTTACATAATAACCTGGATTTAAGTTGTTTTTGTCGGACGGCAGGGAAAAGTAATTCAGCCAGACTTGTTCCAACTCGAAAAATAAGTTTCCCTTTTTTTCCCTGTATGGAATAATGTTTGTGCTGAAGTATTACATACATTGATACTTGCTTGGCAATGGCTTTCACGCACTTCGTCGCAAGTGACCTTTCACGTTTTAACTCCCACACGTCTCTCGATCGTTCATGTAAAACTAAAGTGTCGAAAAGAGGAGTATGAGGGTAAGATAAAGAGAAAAAAACCCGAAAAGGCCGATGAAGTGCAAAGATCCCTTGTCATGCATGCAACGGATTGCTTGGTAGCCTTGAAGAAACGCTTGTCGTAACACTTGCTGTAATCCACCTTATCGGTAAATAAGTGTCGAATAGTTTCTTCGTTTTTTATCTTTTATTTAGCAAGTCGTCTCCCTATAAAGCAAACGTTATATAAATTTGATTTCTGTAAAAAAAGGTTTAATCAAAAAGTGATGATATAATCATTTATTTTCCGGCTACTACAGACAAGGCTTTTTCTATAAGAGGAATTGTACATATGAAGTGGCTAAACGTTATGTATGCTCATCTTCTTATGATGTAGTGCCATGTAATATGGTATTACGATATTAAGAGCGATACTGTTTTCTGCAGTTGTCCCTGTACTCGATATGATCAACATAAGAAAAGTCGCTCTGATATGACGTTGGGGATGGTAGGAGAAGACAGGTGTCAAACATCAAGTTGCCTATATTATGTCAATAACCGCAAGTGCGCAGATCGTAAAATATAACTTAATTACAACGTAACAGCGTTGAGGAAAAACAGACAATTATCACTTAGTAAATATATACTGATCAACAGAAAGATGTGGAAGTGTATGTCAGTCATTCTGTCACAACTCACATAGAAATTGTTTTGTTTAGTCATTGTCTTCATTTGTTTAATTTCAACAACTAGCGGTAGCTGTTAAAGTTTTTCATAAGAAATAATTTTGGTCACATTGTAGCATATGCAATCTTTGATATCCAAAATAGCATCCGAAATAGCAGCTACATGATGACAATGGACACTTTAGATTTATAGATTCATAGGCCGTGACCAAAAATTCACCCGTAACAACTTTTATGTGATATGCACAATACATAAGTGGGAGAAATAAGTGATCAAATATGCATTTAAAACATTGACGTACCTACTCATTAGGGATACTCATGAAATAAAACGACTGATATGCGTCTGGTTTCACAATTACTTATTCTGATTTTTGTAGTACAACAGTTGATGAGCCCCCCTTTTAATTTAATTAAATGAGTGTGTGCTTGCAGTCTAAAACGCTTCAAAGACCGATCCTCCAAACCAACCTCCTTTTAGTACATTGTGTTATACATAATATGGGTCAAAGTATGTATTTATGTAAGATACCCTCAAAAGAACAGACAAATCTTCATACTGCTGAACATCAGAGAACGTTAATCATTCTGCAATGTTTAGAAATAAATTCAAGCTAAGCATGCTAAACAACCAAAAACAAAAAGAAAGAAAACAGAGAGACGGTCATTAAATGGTTAGATCTTCGTAGTTGACTGAGTTTTAAGAAAGAAAACATTCTTCACAGATGTGGTTTTTCGCTGTTTCTCGCTGACGGTTTGATAGTCGATGTGTTTTATCACATCATCTGCCGATATCCTATGCAATATGATATAACGCTATCAAGCGTATGCCTTTCTGAAAATGTTTATTTTGCCTGCGATCACGGAGCTGAACGATGTAGTTACATGAAGCTGTGAAGTGCTTCTATCACGATTCCATCTTCATAATCATTATCATATTCATAATCCAAACTTACAGTAATTAGAATAAAAGAGAACTCTGATTGATACTTTTCTGGGTACAAATATATCTTCAGGTTGCTGAATATCAACAAATGGAATTTGCTACATTCGTGTAACCGATATTTTACCGACAGTGGGGAATATCGGTCCGATCCGATGTCCGATCCTATTACCGGTCTACCTCTTCTAAGATCAACCACTGAAGACAAACAACTGATTCGTCGAAGTGTATGTTAAGTAACGTTAATATTAAATTAATCTACAAAACTTTTCTTCTTGTCTTCGTTTCTGTTTTGTTCTATGCAATGATAATCAAAATACTTGCCTTGTGTTAGGCCGAAAGCAATAGTGACAAGTACTGACATATCATCAAGAGAGCCATGGAGAAGACACTTTGTCATAGATTGATTCTTGGGTACTTATCTGAATTTTTTTTGTTTGTACAAGGTCTGGTTTCTACCTCTGCCTTATTTTTTGTTTTTCATCGTTCAAAAATGAACATTGGCAGGATATGTACCATAATCATGTCCTCCAAATGTACAATTTTTGTAATCCAGAGTAACATTCTAGAGTAACACAGTATATATATATATATATATATATATATATATATATATATATATATATATATATATATATATATATATATATATATATATATATATATATATATATATATATATATATATATATATATATATATATGACAATAGTCAGGAGTGCTGGCAAAAACATGTATTGATAGAACTGTCTCTTACCGTAATCACAATATTGGCTCCGTAATCGTCAAGTAAAACAGAGCGAAAGGTGGAATTTCTATTCTCCAGCGAGACTAGAGCATGTTTAGAAGAAAACCAGAAACAGAAAGGTCTAATGAAAGCGTTCCCCTTTTGCTCGTCTGAATCGATGAAAATAATGTATTCAATACAGAGCTTTATCCGCGTCTCATAAAAGAAGGATAGGAAGTAAATTACATAAGAAACGGCAGTCAGTCCAAACGAAAAGATGAAGAAAAAAGACGAGCCAAGTATAACCTCGAGGCAAGAGAGCAAATGTTGTACGTGCGTTGGACAAGTTATCAACATTGTAATGACAACCCGTAGAAATCAAGCTAATCTACGGTAGTTGAGACGTACCGCTGTAATATGATGAAAACTACACTGGACTTATATTTGGGAGATGCAACTTATATTAAGGAGATATTATGAAGTATGATATGAAGTGATACGACTTGATCAAACCGATGAAAGCGCTTTCAAAAGCAGTATTTGATTTTAAATCATGATCACCGATCAATTTCACTCACACAAATAATTACTTTCACCTTTGTGTGTTGAAAGGAAGTATGTACAAGACTAGCATTATGGAATGAGAGGCACACTTCCTAAACAGATGTAAAATAATAATTAAAATTAGAAGCTTATGATTTTCTGTAAAACATACACTTGTAAATCTACAAATCTAAAATAAACAGGTGAATTGATAGTTCCTTAAATAATAGTGTTATTTGAAATACCAAGCAACGTATGACCAATTTATTTTATGTAGATAAAAGTGTAATGTATAAAATTGAGAAGACGAAAAATCAGTAATGCACCACTATCGCACAATATAAAATCACATAAAGAACACGTGATTTGATTAAGGTCTCAGATTGTTTCTGAAGTCCATACATTAATATTTTAGTGATGTACATAATTTTCTTATTTTACGCTTACTTTAACTAATCTGCCTCTGATTATGTAAGTGTCAGGAGGAAGGAGCTAAAATATGCAAGCAGTATAGCTTAATACACCGCAGTCCTTGAATGTGAACAAAATATTTTTAATCGTATGTAAAGCAATTAAACATTCACTCCTTGTAACTGACCGATAATGCCGTTGGTGAGCATAAATTAAAGTAATTTCTATTAATTGTTTGCTTATGCATACTAGCTAATTAAAACCCAGTATTTTGATTTATTAACGGTGAATATGAGTACTTATTTTGCCCACGTATTCGAATTAATTATATGCTCCTCCTGGTGAGGTTTGTCAATGAGGCACTGTAGGTAAATAGTCAATCAAAATAAGGTTACACAGGGTTCACTTTTGGTTCGATACACATATACATATAATTTTTAACAAATAGTCAAACTAATGGAATTTTCGGATTTTAAATATCTAAGAGTATATTTTGTTTGACACCTACGTCTATCTTGTTTAATTTATTTAAACCTTTATCACCCCCAGGCTTTACATACTTTGCCTTAGGCCTGCTGTGTCTGTGTGTGCATTTGGATGACTTTGAACAAATATTTAAAACAATGGGGTGTGTTTGGATGACAAATATTTGGACTTGTGTTGTGTTTGCTACTTACTACGTTCCTGTGTAAATGCTTTACCAATATATGTATAATTAAATACAACGTTTTGTCTTTACACCGTACAGTACTTACTTACCGTACGTTTGCAGGTATGCAAGAGCGGCAATTTCTTTTTTTTTTTTATTTGAGATAGGAGAGCGAGAGGTGAACTGTAGAAGCATGACACCTTCATAAGACACCTTCTGGGAGATAGGTCTGAGGGGAGGTGTTCCTCTTGCCCTTTGGGAATTTTCCTTGTTTGTGAAAGGTATCTTAGGGAAAAAAACATTGCTAAGCAGATAAGACCTAGGCTAGGGCAACATTGTAGGCTGTACATGATCGTCCGCAGCCAGTGTGGGGTTAGAACTGAGTTGCAAATATATGATGAAATTGTAACTATAAGTATTAAACAGCAATGTCCCATGGATATATGAGGGACGTTGTAGTCCATCCACTCCAGCTATTTTCATGACAGGATGTATTCTTCCAGTCCCACGATCTCCGCCCTTGTCGATATGTGGAGATGATCACAGAACAGATATTGGGCGTATCTGTTTCTTAGCTTCTAGAACGTCCAGCAGTTTTAGCACTGAACATATTATCATGCCCCTGCATGAAAATATCAAGGAATGCTATATTATTGGCCAGTGGATTGGCGGTTTTTCATGGTTCAGAGCCCATACATATTTTTAGAAGGTGGGTTTTGGCGTTAGGCTGAGCCCTGTGTTTTAAATATCGTCCACTGTTAAAAAATTGTTCCTTAAAAACGTTCCGTTTACAATTTTCGGAACTGTTGCTAGGTACCTTCGTGACAGTATAGGTATGTGAAGTGTGGTTACTGTGCCACTCGACTGTTAAACAGTTTTCATTTACAGGAAATGTTGTTTTATTAAAGCAGTAACATGTTCCTACAAGAGCAGATTTAAATCATATTTGTTTTGCTGAGAAGGTCAAGTTTTGCTGACGATTTGTTGTACCTACCACTGTAACTTGTTTAGACAAACATGTTAAGAAAACTGTGAAACGTCTTGGTCTTTATATGGTAAATGCTTAGTTGTGAGTTTGATGCACGTCCTTAAAATAAACTTTAACAGTTTTGCTGTTCTAACGTTAAAAGTAACCAAGGTTTCGGTTTGCTATGGTTTGAGAGGTCTTGCGGAATATTCTTCGATCGTGTTGTGACCTCTGCTTCTTTTCAGAGATTCATTGCAGTTCAGTGTGCCTTCAAACGGAATCTCTTTGTAAGATAGTTCCAGAGGCGTTTGAGGAAATGATTGGCGGTGGATCACTTGGTGTAAATGAAATTGTCATTTGATCTTCTGTGTCGGAAAAAAATATTCCCGAGAATAGTTTGAGTGTAACATCCAGGCAGTTCACAGCTTTACGCTTGCTTTGGTTTCTTGATTCAATTTTGGTCAAAGCCTCCTTTCTTTCTCGTGTTGGTAAGGCCTGCCAGTCGTCTCTGCAGACATTAACCTTATTTTAATTAAACTCCTAACCAATGTTGCTGAGTAGCCAATCATATGACCTCTGCTCTATCGAGGTTCCTCTATCACAGCATCAATGATGGCACGCCTCTCACTACTTTTGGACTTTACCTAAAGATTCATTTTCCAATATCCAATAGTAGCGATTTTTCTAGCATGTATAATAACAAGCTATATTTACGTCGAGTATGGTTTTATTATTTTGGACACACTGTAGCGTGCTGGCAAGTCGTTCATGAGATATTCACTGTATGGAACATTTTGGTGCAAGTGTTAGGTTACTTTTCCATGCCGTCATACTATACATTGCTGTATGCCTCCTCGATAACGTCAACTATTCACCGGAACAGTCTCGCTAAAGTGATTTTAAGTCTATAAATCCACTAGGATTTTTCACATAGGCTGAGATTAATAACGCCATTGCCTCTATTCCAAATGTAATAGGTTTCAATATTTCAATTATTTGGAAAGCTGCACCGTTTTTGTTTCTACCAAAGTTTTGTTGTCATGATCATCAATATCTAATGCAAAGTTGAATCAGTCGAAAATTATTTATACTAAATTCACACAGAATTATATATTATACCAAAATTGTTTGTTGGCTAGCATGTGCTTTCTCCTGTCATCCTGCCCTCGTGACCATCGATTGCTCAGAAGAGCTTCAGTTATTAGACTAGGAAGGGCTGTGCAAGTACTTTGAGGGAACTGTTTGTTTGCTAAATAATTTAAGAAGGAAAAGATAAACGTTATGAACTGCAAATAGAAAAAATGAAAAACAGGACAACCTATCTTAAAAGGAACCAATCTAGACAGCAGCATAAATTATTATTTTGTTTTTATCAATATAGTTGATAGTTACGTAGCCGTTGATAGTTATTAGCCCTCTATTTCATCAGCAAATTTTTCCCATAGACGTTAGTACGGGGTTTAGATTTTTCAGTCACGAGCTGCAATACACACAGGCGTTTCCATTTGTAGAAGTTCCTGCCTTTCTGTCCTGAAATATAATTGCATCCATCTCATACCTATGGGCGGTGCAAGTCTCCGTCTAATATCAAAAAATATCACGATTGTCAATTCCTGACATTTGCAGATCGAATTTGATGTGAGCGTTCAAAGGTGCCAGAATTAAATTAACTTTAAAATTTTCCCTCTCTATAGGACTACACAACGCTTCGAAAATTGTAGTCTTATGATTCATAACTATTACAATACATCAACTATGTCACTTATCCATATGCCTTCCCTCAGGAAACTTGTAACCTTTATTTAGTGTGGGATTTCCATATGATAATGAAATATCAGACATTTACTCATTCCCTGGTTACAACAAAATGTCAAGTCTGAGAGTAAGATTGATCAACGTATGCACACAACATTTTCCCTGCATGCAGTTCTCTTTTTTTACAAGTATGTTTCATAACTAACACGGCATTGAAGAAATGTATGACTTGAGAATAATGTCTTTATTGCAGGCTTGCATTTGCCACTTCCTGTATATTATTTGAATATGTCTGCGATCTATATGCTTTCCTCCTACTAAAACTCGATACGTGAATGGGTATCCCCAAAAGGGCTTACCAGGAAATTTTGTGATGAAAATACATTTGCGTACTTAAAGGAACGAAATTCAATCTTGCCAGTATGGTGCATGTATTTCTACATTTAAGAGTTTAGGGAATGTAACACTGTTGGAGACTATGTTTACTGTGATGGTGAGTGTTGTTCTTCTCCTGGGATTGATTCAAGGCATCACTCACCGATGTGTTCATCGGTGTGTGAACGAGCAAACTCGTTCTGTGCAAATCTACGTCCTTTTTCGAAATCCGTGTGTATAATCCTGGTGATTGTGACACTTCTTTTTCAAGGAGGTTATTTTAAACTGTTTACTATCTCACCTTGGTCACCTGATGGAAACTATATGGCAAACTCCGAAGGGTTAACCGGATGTTTTTTTGATGTCGATGAACTCTTTTATGTTGTGCAAAGAGATGCAGTTAATCCGTGGTAAAATAGATTAAGATCTAGACATAACTGAAACTTGGCAAATCTAGATCCTTTTAGCATGCGAAGCACATTGCCTGAGTGATTACTGAACCAGCATCACACCTACATCCTTCCTTCCACTGACGTCAAGGACTAAATGGGTTGATTTTTTAACTAGCTGTCGTGCATCACTCACTTTGACAAATGTAGGTTAACGTACGGTAAAATATTGTCTATACTGTAACTAATTAGTCCTGATAGCATTTGGGGGAGATACAGTATTACTTCTTCTATAAATACTTGTCTGAAAGAGAAAAACGAAGATACGTGAAGAGAAAAGCGAAGAAAAACAATTCAGCAATAACGTTATGAAAAAAAAATTAAATGAGGTGCCAATTTAAAAAGATGAATTTCATTACCATTCCTTTATTGTTTAGCAATTGGTGTTTCATATTACTGGTGATGTCATTTTTGAAAGTCATAATTTATTTGATTCTTTCTTTTTTCCCCATACAGACAGTTGAAGTGTTGCAAAAGATGGTAAATTTGATGTGCCAGGAGAAGGTAGGTAGTAACCGTAAATGGTATAGCTGAAGTATAGTGAATCTCACCAGTAACTGAATGTGTATAAAACTCATGATATAACGTAATGTCATATTAATATAACGTAATGTTATATTAATAATATAACGTATAATGATCTTTCAAAGCAGAATATACGCAAACAAGTTAGCACTTGTTTCTAAATAGGTGTTATTGTATGGTAAGATGCAAATGAAAACCATGATATGGGGGAGGGAGAAATGTTAGATCAAGGGCAGATGAGAATCGTCAAATCGAGTTACAGTATCTGTAATCATTTGTTCCTACTTGATATATCTCTCAAAATTTGTATCGATCAGTTATCGTGACCAAAAAGGAAATAATCCTGCCATAATAAATGATACAATAAATATATATTGTATCATTATAATATATAACTGTATATACAATTTTCATAGTTCAAAGTACACTTATTATTCTATTAAAGTGCCTCTTCGTAAGGTTAATTGTTCATACTTGCCTCGTGCATTATTTCATAAGTTACGGATGATTTGTTTCCACTCCAGTTAGTGATATCGATCAGACTTTATGTGAAAAAAAAAACGGTTTGTTGTTGATTGTTTCCTCTCTCTCTTGTGTCAGTGAGACCTCTTTTTCATGTTTACATCACTATTGGTTAATTAAGGTTGAAGTGTTACAATTATTGATGATTTTCAAGATGTCTCTTTTCCTTACAGATGATTTGTTTTAATTTTAATAGCCCCATCCACCACTCACTTGGTGCTTTAAAAAATGTATAGTTTGTCAATTTTTTTATTTTGCTCTTCCTTTGCCGTGTACTAGCTTTGTAATGGTATTTGTGTTTGCAAATTATTGCATGTCCACTATTACTCGTTGATACATTGGACAAGATCGTTCTTGCAAATGCATGTTAGACAGTTAATTACTTTAACTAATCGCCAGATACAAAATACACACAGCTAAGAATAACTAAACGACAAAATAAGACAAGGTGATGATATCTCTTTGCTGAATACTTCAATGCATTTGCATTGCCAAGCACCTCTACTTGGTTTCATATAAACCATGGAAGATAGCCGCACAAAACCACGACTACAAAAAGTGCTTCAATCTTTACTAAACGTTTTTCTTCAAACATGTTTCACGTGCAGCTCTGCTCATTGCACTTTCGTTTGTACCGTTTTGTGTCTGTCATTTTATCTAGGAGTTGTCATGGACAATTGATGTAAATGAACAAACACACCTGAGGACGATTTTCCTGGTGACTGCCGTCATTTAAGTCTTTCAAGCCTACGTTGCGGATGAATGACAAAATTCCCAAGCGAGACGTATAACGTATACTTTAACTAGCGAATCAAACCGGTAAACATTTCTTACTGATATTTGAGACATGTACCTGTACGTAACCATCTATGAAGTTGTGTAGCCTTACTTGAATAATGAGACATTATTCTCTGGTAATATCACAGTTTGCAAACGAAAGGTTGCTCTCTGTGCCATCGTAAGTGCTAGTTTAAGATCATTTCAAATCCATGGACCTATTTGAGGACTCGACGAGGAGGCAATCGCTGTGTTGACCCCTGCCCACAGCAATTTTCCTGAAACCATTTGGTGAATGATTACTCAAACAAGCAGTACGGCTTTAATTATACATCCAGATCTCATGTGCTTGCGTGATATGTATCTCGAATCCTTTGCCAACATTAACACTGCATTTTGGGACACCATTCTTGTCTACATCTTTGTACCGATAGCACAACAGCGGGATAAAGGAAAACAACGAGTCCATATTTCTGCCCATATATTTCACATTGTATTTAAAGAGAAAAAATTACATGGAACTGAGTTACAGTTACGGGTCCTGAGAATCATTCATTGAAAAAAATAATTGTTTACAAGTTAGTCCGTCTCCTTCAGATCATATTTCGTTGGCATGAGTATTAATATATTTGAAGTCTACTGTTTACCCCTAACTAGTGGGACTTCCTGTAGGGTATTAGTGCCTCCTCTGCAGTCCGGTTTACTTGAGAAAATATACTGCATTAAACGAGGAATTATTCAACGGCAGATATCGGTAGTGTGAGAGAAGTGTTATAGAATAAATTATACGAGTTTGGAGTTTTAACTTTTCAGCATATATGTATTCTATGCCTATTCATGCAGAAATGAAAAGCTGAGTGCACTTCCTGAATTTGTCTCAGAAAAGGAAATAATTTACATGTTTGTCGTTATCAGTCGATATCGACAACAAAACGTTCACTTCGTGACTAAAGTTTGGTAAGAAAACAAAATCAATGCATGCTTGAACTGGACCAATAAGTGCATTCATGTATTCCTTCACTTAGCAAGATGTCGTCTCTACAACAAACAGTTCAATGGAAACAGTAACTATAAAATAGCTTGTATGGCTTATAGGTACTTTGTTCATTTGTGAACATTTTGTTGGACACCACACGTTACTACATGGATACCACGTGATGTTACAGAAAAACATGATGTGGAGATAATGAAAATTTTTTAATTAAAGCAGAAAATAATCTATGAGTTTAACCATACCTATAATAAATATGGTATAAATAAGTTATGAATTTCTCGTCTGAGATTTACCAAGTGCTCAGATTCAATCAAAGTTACAGATAAGTAAAGACATTAAATGGAAATCTTATTGAACATAATTCCCAGGGTAAATATTGTAAAGTGTCTAATAGTTCTTAATATTTTACGTACAATGGAGACAACTACACGGTATTTTGAATATGCCATGAACTTAATCATCAGAACTTATGGATGTATCTTTTTCAAAAGCCAAACTAATAGTGTGAGACAGACAACAGCCATGTTCAAGTAATATCCACAATAACGGATATAACATAACAACGGCTTTTACCGCAGGTAAAGCATTTTTTTTTTGCTGCTCTCGTTTTCTTTGCTCAACCAGTTAATACGTCCTCTTTTTTGGGGTGGGGGATTGCTTTTAACAATCAATTTGTTGTTTCAACATACAGCAATGGTAAGTGGATGAAATCATTGCATATGATTAATGATGCAGAAACTCTATTCAGTCAGATTCCTCTCCACCTCCTGCATTATCCCTCACTCCAAGTTTCTCACTCGGTCTTTTTCGTTTATCAATTCGAAGTTCAAAGCTCTCACCAACATCTTCAAAAATGATGACTTCCACTCTTTTCCCTCCCTGTTGTATTCTTTTCGTATCTATCAAGTCAAATCAGCGCTAATGGAAATTGCACTTGAAGGTGAAAGAGGCATCTTTTGAAGTGGGCATATATCCGAAAGAGTTCGTTTCAGCTGCTCTTCTCTGTAAGTAAAAAGTTCTTCTTTACTGAAGGGGATGAATCTAGGAACAAGTGAATTGAGTACTTGGGTCAACTGTTCATCTGACTTAACCTACGTGTGTACTCCGGAGTCTAAAAATTTTTCAAAATCAATGACCGAAGAATTTAAGCCTATCTATATAAATAGCAGAGATGTCAAATAGTCTCTTAAAAAACCAATGTGACAAAAAAGTTAACAAAAAACATTTCCACGAAAATGAACAGTATGTACAAATTTCTCTCATTTGGATCTTTAAGGTCCGACTTCTTTGTAATATATACATGGTAATTTATTGTTCCCTAGATATTACAGTTTACGTTAATCTTGTTCAATAGAATTTCAAAAGCTCTGAGATGCCTTTTTATCTTTATAAAATTAAAATCATAACACGTTCGGTTTTTATTGCTAAAATAGTCGAGAGAAGATGTACATCGCATTTATATTTACTGTACAGTAATGTTCACTGTGGGGTCTGCAAGGCTTTAGCCTCATACGAAATCATGTAGATTAAAACTGATATGTTGGTTAGAGATATCGGTTATTACTCATCTGCAAAGGATACTCAAGGTGAAGCAATACACATTTTAAAAGAAAACCGTCAACGTCAGATATTAGTGGTATTTGTCCCAGAAATTAATGGTATTATTTATTTTGTATACATCAGCTCGCACACCAATTGGATAAACGTTTCACTCTTGAAGGATCACTCAGTAGAATGATCACTCAGTGAAAAAAATTCACCCTTTTCTAAGCTATCCAGGAAGACAAGACGTCATTGCTTTTGTAAGGTGGTTAATGAAAGGCAAAGGCAAAGCCTGTGGTACTTGTTATTATCGAGCACACTTCATTTTACGACCGCAGTAGATTAATCACAAAACCGCAAGAAACCTCTTAACTTTTGATGTGTTACACTTAGATCAGTGTGTCTCATTTACTTCATGATCGTGAATGCTTAAAAGGTTTGCTTTAGTTACCAGCATTACGCACCGGTGCTTTGATTTCTCGCGACCTTACTGGCTTACCATTTCCCCAATAATATCTATGGTTTTAACTTAAATGAAAAAGACAATAAAAGGAGAGGGTAGGGGATAAATGAAGGTTACAAATACACAGTGCAGGAGAGGTTAATTGTGCAGGTCACAACCAAAATCAAGTTGAGAATGTTTCCTAATGACGCTGCATAACATACGTATGGTAGACAAATATTGGGACTTGGGGTCGCATTAAACCAGTTCCCTGAGAAGTTGTTTCTTCACAAAATGGCACACAATTAAAATGAATGGCCATTCATTTATTTAATCAAGGGAACAAAGGCTCAATGAATCTCGTCCACATTTTCCTTAAATTATATAAAAGTTAAAACTCTTTTCAGTTTGTCCCTAAAGATTAAATCTCAAGACACAAGGTCAAGCTTGTTCTCAAACCAATTAAAAGAGTGGAAGCAGCTTTGTTGGCTTCCTTGGCCACGCTATCATGGACATAAAAAGTGGTTACATGCAAAGTGGATACATCACAACTTTTGTAACAAGTCCTGTGCTAAGAAGTTTGAAATGTGTTCTGCTCTATGGCCTAGTGACTCTTTTAACTGCTTTTCAAAGTGGCTGTTTTAACTTCTACTACCTAGTTAACTGCAAAAACTGTCCTTAGAATGGAACACCATGTTACTCTAATTTTGATGAATGGAGTATAAACATGTTAATGTAATTTTGATGAATGGAGAATAAACCCCCATGGACCTTAGTCGAGAAATGGTGAAAGTAAAACTTCTTAAAAGCACAAAATGTGTTGCCGAAAATGTTGACACTGGCATTGGTACCTTTCGAAATGTATTGAAATACTGAATGACCTCTCCCAGCAACGCACGCAACGTCATCAGTGTGTAATGGAAATGTAACGCTGGTGCCATTACCATCAGGCATGAAAAATCCAAAAGATTATTGCAAGGACTAATGTATAGGAAAATGCTTCACAAATAAACCATAATAGAGGACAAGCTTGTCCGACACCGTGTGCTGTAAGGAAACATCGGGAAGAGTACTTTCATGTCAATAAACGTCAATGGGTATTATGGTACAATAGCTGCCGATCTCCATAAGTGTACCACAGGTTACCCCTTGAGAAATGAACTGGAGACTTGCCAATATTTGCGTTGATTGTCTATGATGTGGCATTATCATTATTTATGACCATGCAAATAAAAAAGTATTTCTATTGGAATTTTTTTCAACGGATCAGTCAGAAAACATGATGCATTTTAAACTTCATAGAATTAATAGGACCAGCAGTGCTGTTAATTAAACACTCTATAAAAATGTTTAAAGTGTTGCCACAAGTAAAGTGATCCTCAAATAGATCAAAGAATATTACTTTGAAAATCTGTAGATAATTTCGTTATTGTTCCTGGGGCTAAAATCGACAAGCTACGGAGTTCTTAAATAACTTGCTGCTCAGCTTTTTGTTTTTCTTTCTCGAGTAAAATTGTTGAGGGTTTGTTTCACTTCTTCACGAAACTTGACTCTGAAACGAACATAAGCTCCTTCAGTATAAATTGTATTTGGTTGAATCTGAGTTAAAAGGTGTGAGATAATTTACTTGTGTTTTGGCAATGCGTTTACCATCACAAATTACAAGCATTTTAATTCTCCTACCAGTCAAAAGGAAGTAAATCCAGGAAAGTAATTCCACACAAAACCTTGTACATTTCTTTACAATTTGAGATACTTTATACCTCCAGTGATCCTGTCCCGTTCTGCTATATGTGAGAATATTGCAGTTGATTAAGTTGCGGAGTTTTCGAAATAAATCGCGAAAATTGTAATGTATAACGTGCTGAAGGCAATAGCCACACCACCCAGGTGAGTGAGAAGAACTTATCCAATGATCTAACCATCTGTTGTTGTACATTGCAGTCTGTCGAAGACCCCCCTGTCCGAAGTCTAACCATCAATTGCTAGAACATCTCAACTTTCGAGCTTTGTGACCTTCTCACATAACTTCTAGCCTGCTTTAGTATTGTTACTACGAAGTTCTAGCCAGAGGTTGAGTCCAGAGATGTCACCAGTTTACCAGGTACTACCCTTGTTCTGTAAGTTCTGTTCATTAAGTCTTATTTTCAAGTCTAAGTTAATTGAACCTTATAATCATTCTCAAATCAAGAAATAGTTCCCTCATTGTAATGTGTAAGTTATCTTAAACCTGAACAAGAAATTAAAAGTTAAATTTAAACTCAAATTAAAACTTAAAGTAACGCTCTCATTCATCGTTTACCTTGGCCCATATTCCTTTGTATTCCTTTTGTATCCACCTAGTACATAACTCACGTTGTCGCCGAATTTACATAGTACATGCAACGTAGTCACAATTAGTGTGACTCCGATGTATGTAGAACAGTACACACAATTGCGTCAATGAGAGTAGGCCACATATCTTCAAGTATACTGTCTTAAAAGTAACATCAAATGCCCTGCCAAGTAGGTCTTAGGTCTTCCTTCCACAGCAGGTCAGAACAATTTTCTAGTAGAAAATAGACCGATCGTTTCTTTTACAGTATCAACGTAGAGCTTGTAGTGCCCAATATTATTTAATTCATTTGTTATAGTCTGTATTATACATGTACATTGGTTAACAAGTGAGCATGATGTAAAAAAAAACATCATCACTAATTTTGTACTTAAAGAGTCCAAAGTTCAACTTCAGGTTAGGTAAGTAGTTTGAAGTTGACTTTCCATCTGGATGCTACGGTTGGCCTGCATATTTTTCACTCTGTTATTTGATACTATTTACCGACTGAAACATCTTTCCCTTTCTGCGCTCTGTTACCTTGATTACAACAAACTAACGGAATCGCTGAGTTTCATTAGGTATGTAAATTAGTTCCCTATTCACGATCCGTCAAAGCCTTGAATCAATTTCTTCCCATTTGCTTTGACTTGATTTGATTATGAGTGTTTGGAGACCTAGATAATGTGATAGATAGAGGTTTCAAAGACCGAGAAAGAAGCCAGGACCAATAGTAGAAGGACAACTGATGATTATCAAAGCGAAAAGTTAGAACAATTAGGGTAAAATGATAAATAAATTAAATAAACATTTAGAGCAGGGGATCTTCAAGTTCGACATACAGTCACCAACCATTACGTGCCCTACGCTTACTGTTCAACAGTTGCACACCTGACTAAGTTTACACCTCTCTAGATAGCATTCTACAGTGCAACTTGGAAGGACTTCAACCAAAATTGTCTTCAATATTTCGGATATATTACTTCATTTATTGTGACGTGTTCTATCGTGTTCATTAAAACTGCATTAAAATTGTTAGTGAGTTATTTCCAAACGACTAAACCATTTTACCTTGTATATTTCCGAAGGAAACCGCATATAATATATGTTGAAACTTGATAAATACCTCAACTATTTTGTGATGGAAGTGGTCCTATGTCAAAGAAGTGCAAATTGTAATGTTTTATACAGTTACGATGATCATAGTTCCAATATAATGATCCATAACCAAACTTTTCATTCTTTGAAAATCTCACAAACTTCTGATTTCATGTAAAGATCTCACATAAAGAGCATTGAAAATGATATTCCATATTTGCAAGCTGTAAGAATAAATTTTTAAAATCTAAGTTGAAGTAAAATGCGTTAATCTGTATGCATACATTGAAAAATCTCGGTGAACTTAGTTCCTAGAAGTCCTTGTGCAAAACCTGATTTTACTAGCAACTAATTTTAAAATATTCTGCACCTTTCACTTAAGGATTTAATCGTCCTGACTATGTGTTATTTGTATATTACATATTAGCTCATGTGCAACTAAAGGCGATTAATATATAGTGAAATTCGCTCATACCTTTGTGTACACATTGCGATAGTTCATTTATCCCCAAAGTACAGTAGATGGTTTTATTGGACACAGTTTGTACTGTATTATCTGAGTATTACATGCAATAAATTCATAGACTATTCTCATTTGCATTACACATCTCTTCCAAGAAGTTCTCTGAACATCTTCATAAGTCTCAGTTAATTATCTTCGACTGAACATTTTTTTTTAAAGTTTCAAGTGAGGTGCATCCTGCAGACAGAAGCACGATAAAAGTGGTGCATGCCGACATTTTCTCATTTACTGTACAAGGTAAGAGTAAAGTGAGTTATTGTCATTGCATTCCAGGGAAAAGAATTCAAAAGGACTGTCAAGAGTAGCATTCCCAATGGATGAGGTAAGAGGATTTTTTTTTTCATTCTATGTGTCTTGTTCAAGATGCACTGTTCACAAATAACTTTTGATTTCTGAGTCTTTTAGCAACCACTTTTGTAATAATAACCATTTGAATACTAGGTCATAATTGGTTTGCCAACTTTTGTAATAAAAACACCACTTTGATAATAAATTCTGCCATTTGTTGTTTTTTATGTCACCACTTTTGTAACGCTCACCGACCACTCTAATAGAGTAAAAGAAATCCCTTTCAATCTTCGAGTATGCTAAATTACTTTTGATACTCCTTGTCTACTCTGCCTCTATCTTGTACTCCAATGTGGTGAAACAAAATTCTTAGAAAAGCATGAAAATTGGTACAGACATAATTTAGACTATACAAATCAATTGAAGTGTAATGGCCAAAAATATTTTCCAATACCTTCAAAGTGGCAGCCATTTTCAAAATGCCACTATTCATGACTTAAAGTGTAGAGTAGATCCATGATACGGGTTAAGCACCAGAAAATATGTAATTTTTTCTTTTCAACTCAGAATACACTAGAAGTATATTATGTTGTAACACATGTAACGATTAGCACTATCATTTGAAATTTCAAGATGGCTGCCAAATCGAAAATATCCAACGATTCCATAACATGCTTTAAGTAAGTGATGCTGTAATTTATACGTTTTACAAAACTGCATGATCAAATCATCTTAATATATGATAAGGTGAATGCTTTGTTGCCGTCGAATTCTGAAGTCGAGGTGGCTACCGAAAAAGTTTTATGTCTAAAATAGCTGCCAATACAAGGATGTAAGATTTCAGATTAATCCTTCATTTTTTGCACATGGAGTCAGTCAGGTTCACCTACGAAAACTTGTTACCACCTTCACGTCCTCTACGTCTTCTCGTCAGGCTCAGGACAGGAGCCGCCAAAAAAGTAATAAAAATAAATTCGGGACGGTCAATCCTTTTGCTTCACTAAGCCACTCCATCGGTAGTATCATAATACTACTCGAATACATAACAAATACCAGATGATGACACAATTATAAATCTCTGTCCCTGTACGGATAACTCTCAGTGGGTTACCCGGACCTTTTGACCAATAATGAGAGACCCGCTACTTGCGCCCATGTAGCGCGTGCTGCCCAGGATATCTAAGGGCATCGCAAACCTATTATTGTTCCATCCCATATGGCTAAAATCCACTTAATTTGTCCCTCTGAGAAGTTCGCGGAGGCCTTGACGGGTAACCAGAATGTTTAGCAAGCGGAGTCTCGTCCGTTATAAACAAGGCAAATTGCTCCACCAACTAAGAATGACCATGCACTACCATCCACATAATTATGCGCCCATCTCCAGAACCAGATGACAATACATTTAGATACCTGTCACGTCGATTTCGCCGAATATATTTGGCGTCATTGTTAAGCAAATATCCTTACTTATCTTCACCCACGTTTATTTCAGAGTTGGTTCATCGACACCCTGAAACAGTGTATGGCGTACGGACGATTCGTGTACATACTTCATATTGTGGTAGGCTTTTTGATCGGTGGATTTTGTGATGTAATTGGATTGGACTGGTTACTACAGTTGATACCAAGTAGTATCGTGGAGACGCACTGAAAGCACAGCAATGTGATGGCACCGTGAGTCAGTCACAAAAGAAGCCGGAAATTTGCTGAGCTGTATTTACACCGACGGAAACCCATCGACTCCAGAAACCCAAGATTCAATTTACCTGCGATCTCAGAACATAAATGGCGTTCATTTTCAAAATTAGTTGTTGTCATATGAGCAACACATTTTGAAACTTTAGTAAGAGGTCTATAATCCAGTCCCAAATATTACGTTCGTAAAGCAACAGTTTAAACACAGAGATGACCCAAGATACTGGTGAAGCAACAAGCAGAGGCTACCCTTTTAAAATGTCCGCCATTGCTGTCACTGGACAAATTTGCAAGTTCTCATAACAAAATGTTTCCCTTAAGTCATACTCTTATTATGTGTCAAATTTATGCTTGCATCATAAAACGTACTATTCTCTTCAAATAGTGCTCTCATCTGCTGCATTGTAATAACAAAGTAGTTGTATGACCGGCGATTACAAAGTGGTCGAAAGAGATTACTATAACAAAAGTGGTTGTTGAGCGTTACGAAAGTGGTGACATCAAAAATTAGAAAAGTGGGAAAATTTATTACAAAAGTAGTGGTTACACTACAAAAGTGGTAGAAATTTGGAAAGTGGTTACTTATAAAGAAGTGGTGACCTATTACAAAAGTGGTTGTGACAGTCTTAAAAATATATTTTTTTTATTCGGCGATTAATCATAACGTAAAAAGTATGTGAGAGATTCGTTGTCCTTTTAATACTTTCACACATTACTTATCTTTGAGTTGTTCAAATTCCAAATTTCACATTCAAATATGAAATCCACAAATAATATAAGTAAGAAAATAACGACATCTCTATCATGTTCTTTTATTCATCGAATAATATAAAAATCATTAGAAAATCATCTTCTTTCATTTAGGCATCCTTAAGACAATCAAAAACGATTTTCTTAGAGATCCACAAACTCTTCCTACCGAAGTAACGGGGAAGAGCGTTGTGTCTCAGTGTTCATAGCTATATATATGTATGTATCTTTTGGCCATTCACTTCAAATAGGAGACATGCTTCAACATGATTCGCATGCGTTGTTAGTGATATTCCAAGAAACTAATTTTCATGATTAACATGATTGCTCACCCAATGTTTCTGCCACATTATAGCCTAAGTTATAACTGAAGCGTAACATAGTAATACGCATCTGGTTTTAACAAAAGTCGACGTTAGACATGTATCGATACATATTACCGTGGCGCTTAAAGCTCCTCGTACAAGGTGTTTCGCAAGGAAAATTGTCAATAAAAGAGATGGACGGTGGAAAGAGATGTTATATAAATGTTTAGTTCGATTCAAGAAGGAAAGTAAAGCAGGAAGGCTACAGTTTTTAAGATAAACAATAAAACAATTGAAAAGAAACAGTGAAGCCCGGTGATAAAGGAATACTGGGTAACATTATTTTTTCTGCATAAGTCGAGAGTTTAAAAAGATAATGGTGACATCTTTGAGATATGTTTGTTTGAAAGTATGTGGTGGAGTTAACATTTAACTTAAATGAATTTTAAACCAACAAGAAAATTTAACGTAATATGTGAGACCCTTTACCGTTTTATTAGTTAAACAATGCTATTTTGCAAGTGGAAGCTTCTGTAGATGTGAAATAACGCTTTGAAAGATGGGCTTCAAGCACGCGCCTTAAAAAGGCCGGGGTAGAATCGACAAATGAATTTTTTCCATTTTCTCCAATTTTTTTTGTTTTGCCTTCTTCGTGTTTCTAGCAATGTCTCACTCTTTAGTTCAAAGAAAACAAATGGAGGACAGTTGTAAGAAAGACAACTAGCTATCCTAGGTGTTAATCCGTGTCCGGCAGTGAAATTCGTATCCGTTGTCGTTATATATTGTACAACCACTTCCGAGGTCGGTTCCTGTGGTGGGGGGGGGGGATACAACAAAAGTGAAATAGTAGATGGTATGTAGGGTTCTCCTAATTATTACTGATGCACTCTTTCGTGGTCATTGGAATTAATCAAATGTATAATATAATTGAGATCTAGTGTATAATCATTCATACAACAGATGTAATACTATCAATGCAAATGTCGCAGTAGTGAAAGAGCAGTCCGACAATCCCTCTCGTTCACAGCGCTGGCGTCAAGAAAAAACATGCTGTCCGACGTCCGCGACAGCACCCCTTCGTAGCCAGGCAGTTCATCTACTCCAAGGGCGCAGACGTCAAGATAATACACGTTGTCCCACGTCCGAGACGGTAACCCCTAGTCAGTTCAGTCAGTCTTCCTCTACAAGCGCTCGGGCCAAGAGGATACCCGTTGTTGGACGTCCGAGACAGCGACCCCTCATGGTCCTCTCGTGTCCACAGCGCTGGCGTCCTATCGACAAATTGTACCGTCAACAATAAACAAAGGTCCTGCGGCGAGACACCTGTATCTGTACGCAAACTGGTTTTGCAAGTGCTTTGTCGGTCTTCTCCTCTTCTGCCTTGCTCCTTCTTCTGCTTTCACAGTCCGGTATTCTCCTCCGTCTTACTCAGCTTTCTTGAGCGCCCTCACTCCTTTAATACCATGGATTTCCCTCTGCTCTTGGCCACGTGATCATACATTGGTGGCAGACCTCCTCCACGAGCCTGGAAAAATCAGTTTTACGTTCCCTAACTACAGTTCCTAGCAAACGGCTTGTTGCTATTATCTCAGGGCAGACGCGGACCTAGAGTTTCGTCCCGGGCGTCGGAATGAGCCTGTAAGTCTCGAAAAAAAAACTTGTTTAGTTCTCCTAACAACCATTGCTAGTAAGCGTCAACTCGTTTCCTTTGTCTCAAAAGCAAACGCTCGTCTGGCCTTTCATCTCAGTCCTTTGAAGCAACAGACAATGTGTACCGTCGCGTCCGATGGGAACGAATCAACCGTCTGGTTCTCACCATAAATATGCAATCCTAGAGTGCTACAAAGGCCACTTGACACAGATCCGTGGCGATACTGCAGCACTAAATCGAGCACTTGCGCGAAATCAAAAGGCGCGCATCCCCTGCAGTGCTGTAAAGAGAGAACGAGAAAACCTGAAAAAAAAAAAAAAAAAAAAAACGCCCAGCGTTTCAATATTATTTTTATCAACTTATCTTCTAAAGAAATAATGACGTTTGGCTTAAGTAATCAATAGTGTACAGTTACTCGTTGCACGTGCTCATGTATACATACTATTACCGATGTTTAGTTGCTGCTTGCATGAACGACCGTAACTACTAATGACATTACAGTGAATCAGAGAATGAGTCCGACGTCACATGAGATATTAGTAAGACGACCAATCACCTTTCACTATCATGATTAGTTATTTGAGCCCCTCCCCCGCCATAAAAAAGACAGTTTTGCTTCAATCGCTGTTACTGTTAAGTGTAAGTTTCTCAAATAATGGAAATTTTTACAATCTTCAAAGAATTACAGAAAGGAAACATAACAGAAGAAATTGTTTAAAACACCGTCTAGTACCCAAACGGATTTCGTATTGTGTAATACTACACATTCGATAATACATCGAAGTTCTTGTATAACAGAAAGCTAAGTGAACTACAAAGACGTACTCACACAACTCTCTGTATACATTATCAATAATGCTGTATATTAATATTGTATTTGATGTTACCTTCAGAAATGTCATAATGCACCTTTTTTCCTTCAGTCCCACCGAATCCAATCTCGCAAAGGCAGGAATATTGAAATAAACACTCAATATCTAATCGCGTTACTTTATCGCATTTTGTTTGGGTAGTTTTACCCTGGAGATAAGAGTATTTGCTGTTCTCCCAGCGCTGCGGAAGTAAACAACATTTCGAGAATAATCTCTTATGCTGCCATCATTCGATAAGGTTTTTCTACCTTCATGTTTCTTTAAAGCTATTTTTTCCTAGAAGTAAGATGTCATCAAGAGAGCACATGAACAACACGTGTTTCATTAATCAACCGCCACGTCATACCGTTAAAACCACTCGTATATCTGCCTTTCCTCATTACGGGAAGGCAACTTTGTGGCGAAGTTTCGTATTGAAGCGACTTATCACTTTTCATGGTCCAAACCACTTTGATCACAAACTCTGTTTGAAATACACACAAACAAATAGCAACTTTTACTTGGACAATACTTGATGATTTTCTGTGGTTAAGATGGTGAAACAATCAGTGTTTCTTCCTTACAATGACGGTTGACTACACTTGCTCAAACTTTGAAACCTTAGGATTTTCATAACTACTTTCTGTTTTACTTAAAATTGTAACCAATGCTTTTGGTTTCCTTGATATATTTAGTGTGATAGTTAGATCGTATCAGGTAAAGAAGTAGCTCAGTTTTATTATTATTTCGAAGAGAGACCTGATACATTTTGACACGATAAATCACGTACATTGAATCTTTTGTGGTTGAAATATCTCTTTCACTAATGGACTTTCAAAATGCTCCAAGTTACCCACAATCTTTACTCGTAATTTTCACTGCCAAAATTTTGGTTCACTTTACACGTTTCGACAAGAACCAACAGGAAGAGATATTGCAATGTAGAGATTTATCATCTCAAGGTCTCAACGGTTGTTTGGCGTAAATTTGAACATTCTGAGTTTTTCAATTGGGACACTGTAACACCGGTGTAAGTTACATACTAGAAAGGTCTTCTAAGGTACTCAAAAGACTTTTCTAAAAAACAACAATTTAAAATTGGAATGACTATGTTAGTGTCGATAAGTTTGATCAACGCTGTGATGTTGAGGGAGAATTTATATAGATATACATATACATATTTTTTTGTATTCATATATGCTTCATATTTTTGCCTATCACCACGCAAAGCAAACTTGTATTATAAGCATAGATAGGATGTGGAAAATAAAGCAAGCCTGTAATTTTACCAAACAAAATATCACGATGCTTAGTTCCAGCTTGACTTTATTCTCATTCCCTTCCTTTATTCGATCAAAGCAGACGAGCCTTCTCAATAAAAAGAGGAGCTTGGTTTCTGTAGACAGATAGATGAATTATTTAATAATGGTATAGTACAGTAGGCAATTTTCCAGTACCCTGGTAGGTCAATTAATTGATCACCGATGCGAAACAAGTCTCTTTCTGATTGGCAGACCGAGTTGTGTAAACCCTGATCCCACGATCATCGAACTCATTCTTTTGTGGCAATAAGAGCATCGATTCTTATTACGCCTACCTACTAAAGGGCAAATATCTTTTGCTCTTAGATGGGCCTAATAATTTTTTGCTCTCCTTTAGTACTGCTTTGAATGTCCTTTGTAAGATCCCCATCTCATTGAGAGATCATCTCTCTAAATTCATTTTCTCATTTAGGAGTCAAATCATCAATAAATGGAACTCTGATCAATAACATCTACATCGATCTATTGGACGTCTCTCCCTCTCGTTCTCTTGTCGGTGAACTTCCCTCTCTCACTGTACTATTATAGCACATACTTCCCCTCCACATGGAAGATTGTAACGAAATCCTCTCCAATCAGACATAGTTTCAACAATTTAAAAAAAAAACGAACTTTCTTGCTCTTTAAATTTAATGTCAATGTACTTACTGCGAGCTATGAATACACGTATCTTAACCAGTGTTATCCGTGTAATGAATGAACACTCCCTTCCATTTTTCCTACCTCATCTGATAAATGCACTGAGGTACACCGAGGCAATACTGACCGTTTTTTCTATAGTCGTGACTGAGTTAGAAGAGTCGAATGCAAACGAAACGTGACAACATTTGGTTGAACATGCCGCATGCATATACACAATTTTTCAGAGTGGCTCAACAAATGCACTCCTTGATTGTTATATCTATAATTATTCTCGTGCTACGGTACGGAAAGCATAAAAAAGAAAATACTGATGAATGTTCTTATAAGTTAGAGAAGAAACCTTTACTTAAAAAGAGAAAGAGAATTTTCCAGGCTGTCTTGCGTTTTCCGTAATTGGGGATGATATTTCCTGGATGGAGTAGCTGCATTAAGAGGGACAAATGGACATTTCCTTAAAATGGTTCTTATTCGCCTTAGCAATATCTTAGAGACTTGAAGTAAAGATGCCATATCAAGTTAAGTGACACATCAATTTAAGCATATTAAACTTTGAGATATCTTGCCAAAAATATAAGAAAAGCAGACAAAAAAGACTATTAAGTGTAAGTGCTGGCATCAGATTCATTGTAAAAAGAGTGCCAAAGTGACAAGTACATCAGCTGTAATATTACTCATGATTACTTTTATATTGGAGATTTTAGTTAAACAGCAGTAACCGCCAATGCAAATGTTTTGGTTGGTAATTAAGTTACTCTGTCTTAGATTAAAAGGCGGAATAAAGTTACTTTGTTGTTGTTGACCGTTTAATGCACCCTGTGTTATCTTCCTTTAGAAAATGCCTTTCTGTTGCAATTAATGTCAAATAGCGGAAGACCTGCATGCATTCAAAGCCATGGTTATTGCTCATGCTGATACTGTATTTTAGAAGGATGGGTCAGCAACGTTCTCAATGATGACTTCCCCGGTCCTATTATCGCACTCACATAAGAATTACTGCAACGATGATGTAAGTTACGTGAGTACGAAAACGTTGTGCCTGCTTAGATCTTTTCAACTTCCTATTTTTTTTTCATTTGAAGATTGTTTTCAATGATTACATTGGTGATATCTGCACTATCTAAACGACAGTGCCCGGAGTACATCTTGAAATTAAATTGAAATTTCATGCATATAGGGGGCAAAAGTTTGTAATACGAAAAACGAAGCAAAACAAAAAAAGAAAAATAAGGTGAAAAAGCATGAGCTCCCACAATAAGTAAAATTAAGGAGACATTAAATTTCCCGTAAGAAATGTGAACAGCATTTATTGTTATTGATAGGATTACAGTAAGTTAGTCTTGTTTGCCTTTCTGAAAATTCACAACGCACGTTATCATCATGATTGGTTCAATATGGGAATTCGTAAGAAATCTAACTTGATCTTGAGCTACCCGACAGCTTTAATCCTGTAAGTGTCTGGCAGGGAATGAGGCACATTCTGCGACAATTTTAAAAGCCTTGATGGCCGTGTGGTGAATTCATTTACACCAAAACGTTTACTCTGGGGCAACTTCCATCTCCCGCGTGCTACCTTCGTTCAGCACTAAATTGAATGATGGGAAATTGTAAGAAAGGTATTTTATAGTCGAAATAGATTAAGCAGACACATCAGACGGTAATAAGAAATGTCAACCTGTCAAAAAGTTTCAATCAGGCAACATTAAGCTTGTCATCATTTTCCTTACAGCCTTACAGGAAGGTCTTCGGGGCTTCTCTTATTTGCAATAGGAAATTAGATGTCTTTTTAACCCGCTTTTATGAGCTAAAGCAGTAACGTCAGGATTAATTTTCCATTTTATGGTTTAGCTATACCAAAGGGTACTGAATTGTTTAATTGATATGTGTAGCGAAATGCAGAACGCAGAGGCTTCCTGTCAATCGATTGTGATTGTTCTCCATCTTTGTACGTGCCTCGTGCATTCAGTAGACTGCTTCAATAGATGCCATTGTAGTCTCAAGGGAGCTGCGAAATTTAGAAACGTTTCTCAATACGGTACCCAATGTATTCCAAATACGGACTACACATGCATAAATGCATAGACAAGGAAGCACTGAGTCCAAAAGAAAAAGGAACCAAACGCGAAATTAATGAAAAGGCCTAAACAGGCCTTAACTCTGTTTAAGAAAACGATTCAACTCATGATAACCCTAACTGCCGTTCGCACAGAAAATTATACACGAATCATCTAAAACAAAAAAATATCATATGACAGCAATACAGTTTTACGTCATCCAATTTATTTGTTTCTTTTTATATTTCGTTTTATTTTTGCATATGTGAAGCAGACTTGATAAGCATACGAAATTATATAAATATTTACAAGATTGAATTTCCCAGATTGCATCCATGAAGTTGCAATATAAACTTGCTCAAGAAGTAGCAAAGTTTTAAACAAACATTAACATATGTCCATATTTTTTAGCTTCAATTGCATTTATGATGATGCATTCGTATACTAAAAGCTACTGAGAACACACAAAGAGTTTGAACTCTCAAAAAGACATGATTCAAGTGTAAACCACTGAATAGCCAATGAGTTTAACAGCATATTGTTTGATGTCATGCTATTAATCACCTTCAGTATATTTATCAGCATCACAAAATTATCACCTGTAGTCAATATATCAGGATCATGTAATTAGTACTCTGACAATTATGTACATATATATATATATATATATATATATATATATATATATATATATATATATATATATATATATATATATATATATATATATATATATATATATATATTTATATTGTTGGCGCAATGGATATGGATACGGATTGCTTAACATATTGATATGTCATCAGGACAATGCTACTCAGAGTAAGCATAAAGTTAAAAATTAGACCAAGTCATTGAAATGGTTTGTTAGTAACAATCCTGCATCAATGATGGAAGCAGTCACACGGTATCCAGAGAAAACCGTTTATTTTGTAAAAGATGCACTATTTTGTGACGGTTATTTTAGCTCCTCAGTCGGTATGTACAGCTCTATGTATTTGCGGGGAAAAAATAGTTTCAAAATGATACATAGTAATCACAATCACTGGGTAAAAATGCTTGGATATCCGGACACTGGGTACAATAATGAATAATATGAAAATGCCACAACTTAACAAGATGCGAATAATTTGCAGAAGAGCAATGGGTGCATTTCATTAAAAGGACTTTGAATGACTGAACACCTTCACAACGACCTTTAAACAAGGAAAATGGCTGTCATGGAACATAAGGATCTATGTCACTTACATATAACTGCTTTATGTTGCTTTTGGTTATCCTTTACTGTGGGGCTTCATGTTTCCCATTATTAAATGAAAGGTTATAGTTTTTTCCCACTTTGTCGTTCATCATGGTCAATTTCTTTACCTTACTCTGGTTCCTTCTGTGACATTTCGGATGTTTCAGAAGAGAAACCAATCAACTCATGAACACCTTTACCGTAATAAGCTCTTAGAGTCGACATGTCACACACGAAGACCGAATCACTGGAATTGCCTACCGTAAATTTGATTGATTTTGTCAATTGACATTTCAGTGACACGTCACTATTACATAAAATTACTCCATTTCCTCATTCCAACGTGTAGGTTAGAATTACTGCACTCCAATCACAACGTGTAGGTTGTTATTCTGCATTTTTCTCCTGTTTTGTTTCTCCGACAGTAAATCTGCGCACAATCAACTTTACAAATTTCAACGAGACCTTAATTAGATACTCTTGATTTTGAAAGACAGAATTGTACACGATATTTAGCACAATCGTTTTCGTTGAACATAATTTTTTTCTTTCCCTCACGATATATATGTCTCATTTTGCATTGTGACACAAATACGGCAAAGGCCCCAGGACCACCAACACAGGTTTCTACACATAATTGTTTTGGTTCCTGCGTAAAGACTTACACTTGAGCTGGTTGTCCCTCTGTTTAAAAAAAAAGAAGAAAAAAAAAAGCGGTTCCTCTCTATAACCCCACATCGAACTCCAATGCATGTACTAAGTTAATGTATTCTCTGTGGGACCAAACTTCTGAAAAGTAAAGTAACTTGCAAGTTAAAGTATACCGTCAAACAATTTTCATATCAATAACGATCAAAATAATAACATTAACAGCAAAAACAACGACAAATAACAAGCAGATATCTGATACTTTAATAATTACACTTGGTTGGTTTGTGAAGGGCTTTGCACGTGACATGCAATCTGAAGACAGCATCCATTCTATGTGATACTCATTTGGACCTTTCGTGTAGGAACGATAGGCACTGTTGCCAGTGACCAAAGAAGCACCATCAAGTGTCATTGATTTGAGATTATGAGGTGAAAAGTAAAGGCGAGTCGGTAATTTGTTCTCAACGATCAAACTTTTAGTTCACCATTTTATTGACGACTGTTCGCTAATTCGGGGCGCAAAAAAAAAAAGAAAAAAAAAAAAGAAAAGAAAAGAAAAACCGCTTGTGTAGCAAGCAAATCTGTCAAAAACAACAAAGCAAAAGAAGAAAAAACAAAAGAAAAGTTGATGTCAGTACTCCATGGGCCTTCATACATTATATAAGTGGACAAAAGTTTATATTTATGCATCTACTAACGAAAAATTCGTCATGGTTAAATGAATTGCCCATTACGCATATGCTCGGATCCGCTCTCTTGTACGTGTCCATTTACCTTGAACTTAATGCAGGTCTTCTTTGGCGAAGTTCGCATGGAATGCTGGAGCCCAGGGAATAAAAAGGAATAATACGCAGAGTTCAAAAGGTTTTAGGCTTGCACTGACGATCCCATCTATGACATACCACAGTATCAATAAATTCCCTCCAAGTATGTCTCTAGAAGAACGTCTTCTAGGATGAAGCTGCGAGCTAAAATTGAAATTTTGTACCTCATATTGACGTCTTCAAACTAACTTATAGGCGAGACTGATATATCCACAGTTGGATTAGTTTACAGTTGTTCAGGGTAATGTCCAATTACCTAATGGGAAATTGATGACGGTGGACGTATATTTCTGTATTTAGTAACAGGCCACTCGCTAAATATTTTAAAAAAGGGGAGTATGTCATAAACAAGGTATGATCGGTACCAACGAACAGAGTTTCGAGAATGTACACTCTATATACTAAGCAAAAATTTGCAATGTTTTTTCACAAAATATCGTGCAGAATAATTTAAAGCTCAGACAAACTGATAGAAACACGGATGTTAACATTTTGGCAGTTATTGGCTGTTATTACATACTGTTAACATATTTGGGGAAGTTTTCGTGCTCTCTAGTGAACATGTTTGAATCATGTTATCGTGGTTCCAATCACAATGGCATTAAAAATTTCCTAAATTTAAAACCTTCATGCACACTGGCGATATACAAATGTATCATGTGATATATTTGAACTCTGATGAAGGTGAGGTAATATGAATGAAATCCAAATGAAAAAGGTATGACAGAAGGATGAAAACAGATGGCCTAATACGTGACTTTCACGACTAAATTTGTCGCATGGTATATTACAAAGAGATAATCGAAATTTAAAATAAGTGCCACAGATATGAATGAAACGTTAAGATAGATAAGAGAGAGAGGGAGAAAACGAGATGATAACATAAATAGGAGAGAAAGCTAAACTTCTCAATCGTTATGCTTGTTTCGGCTAATCTTGGTTCTCAGCAGGTCCAGAGATGATGGCTGTTTCCTAACCAGATGCTTATCTTATCAGGGCAAATTGGGACCACTGCGAGTAACATACGCTTCTGTGACATACATAAACAGCATGATACACGGTTATGTACAAAAAAGGAAATATCTTATTGTTCATTCCCCACATTCGACCTACATCTTCTTTATAGGTGCATCGCCAGTAACAGTGACCCAAATTATTGTTACAATGTTGATATAAATAGCATCAAATCCTTTCAATTCTGTGTTACGTTTGTGATGCCATCTTCTTTCTAATTTGTTTTGTTTATCAGCAGGACGGCGAAATTGTGGGGACATTAACAGCAGTCCCTAATATGGTCTAAGGTATTTAAACGGGAAGATCGCACAGTTGGGAAAACTGCTCTCCAGTAACGTGGTATTATCCTTTCCCAGTAGTATACTTCTTCAGAGATTGAGATATCTGTGCCAAAAGAACGGCCCCATAATGCGAGTGCAAAAAAAATCAACAAACTTGATTTGTGGGACTGTATAAACCGGTGAATACACACAAAGTAAATCCAAAGCTGTCAATGTTCTAAAGGTCACTGGGGCTCATCCTTAGTTTAAGGTCTTTATGCACGTAACACTATACATGTGAAATAGCTATAAAATTCATTCATTGAATACCATAAGAGTAAATTGGCCATTGATATGCCGTGGTCATTAATATTATAAAGCAACATCCTACTTCTTACGCTGAGTGAAGAAAATGTAAAGAAATTTAATTTCCACAGATGCTTTTCCTTTCTTGTTTGTGATAAAATTCAAATTCATTATATATATAATGAATACAATATATTTTGTGCTCTGACTATTCATATGATTATATGCTGATGATATTTGTATCCCACGCTTACGATAGTGAACAGCAAGGGTCGAGTTTACTTAAAGCTTAAAACTGTTAATCAGGGTGTGGAAGCTCTGATCATCTGGGGGTACTCGTCTTTTGGTAAGTCGGCTCACAAAATATTCAGTTCAATTAAACGGACCTCGATCACCACAAATGAATGCATTACATTATTAATTGTCCCCAGGAATCTTTCATGTCATACCTCTTCCGAGCGCTAGTAATGAAGATGGTCGCTGTCCCTTTGCTAAACTGGTTAGCATTATAAGCAATGCAATATTATAAAGCAATATTAAACGATATTAAACTACGTAACGGAAGGGATCCCTATGTCCATTTCAGTTTTTGAAGGATCATTAAGTAACTTCTATAACAAACTTTGAACATTTGTTAAGCAAAAGTTGCCGCACTACAAATTGCATTGTGATGAATTTTTCTACTGACAGAAACATTGGAAACCAACAGCAACTCTCGCATTCCGTGACCTGCTTATCCTCCAGAATTTACAACTTGTTGATAACAACAAATTCTCCCAATCAAACGACACAATCGGGAGGAGGGTGATTTCTCTCAGATGGCACTCGAGGTTTATATGAAAAATGACATTTCAGTCATTCAAACAGGGATTACACGTGACACAAATATTTAGAATGAACGATGGCGTAGGATATTTGCACTACATCCAGGCAAAATTGATTTTGAAGTTCTATACAAAAACCTTGACAGTATTGACCTTTAGGCATTTCTACGATTCAAACTCAAGAGGATGATGACTGTTGCTATGTTACAAAGTAAACTTGGACTGCTCAATTGTTACGTCATCTTGGTATTGAAACCTCATGAAACCCCGTTCTAGGAAAATTATAAAAAAAAAGACATTATTTGTATTGGTATCGATGAGAAAAATAACATCATTTACTTAGTATCATGATTTTCGTTGCACAATATGTTCAAAGGAATAGTAAGTGAGGAACTCGTTCACTTTCTGTCATAAAAGTTAATATGTTTAAACTTGTTAATAGAGAAAAGGAGCATGCGATTATACCAAATTAGCTTCAAATTAAATGCAGTACATGCTTTAATGCTATGCTTTAAATTCAAAGCAACGTAACATCCAGTACAAGATTCAGGTTAATCTGGGCAAATTGAAGGCAAATATGAACGAATAATTCACTGTTCAACGTACAATGTATGATAAGTAAACGTATGATTAAAGCTGTAATATGAGTTGCACTAGCAATCACCTGACCATCTAACTACGGTCAGTGTTTCAGGGAAGAGGAAGAAGGGGAAAAGATAACCATTTTCATCTTCCAGGTGTTTGGATGTGAAAATTGTCTCGATGTTATTGTTCTCACTATAAAACTCTGACTCTACAAGAATGCCTAGCCATCAGCGCACTATTACCTGAAATCAAACACACCAATAGGAATGGATATGAATATTCATGTATGCAAAAATGGAACTCAAACAACATTTTTTGTGTAGTGGCTATAACATATTTGACTTTCAGTGGCAAAATATGACTAATTTACAACTCATATTCCAGGTTTAATCTAATTTACTCGAAAATTTTCTTTTTTATTCAGTGAAATGGCTACAATTTTAAATGTCATTAATGGAACTTAATTGCTCCGAAACAGCATGTTGAATGTGACGTATTGTTTTAACCATACGTCCTCAAAAGTGTTCCAGAGCATGATCTTTCTTGCTCCCTTTTTAAGTTACCACGCAAACTTGACATTACTCACATCAAAATGGTAAATCCAATCATTTTATAATGAGCAACAACCCACGTTCTAACATGACAACTCATTCAAATTAACCACCAAATACCAGCTACACCTTGCATGATATCGTTTCCATCCATCACCTTTTTATAAACTTTTAACCGTTCATGGATCATTGCTTTGGAAGCCTGGGATCACATAGCCATGAGTGCTCATTATCGTAATCGCCTTTAAGCAAAGAGTCAAAGACGTAAATTGCACAATTGCATTCAATTGTCATCAACTTATTATAAAAAGGGTGAATCCTAAATATGAAACTTTTGGGATTCAATGTACAAGTCTGCATGCTAACTTCCAAAGGGTTAAAATGAAGAAATATATCACAAAATATGAGACCCAGTATAAGACTCAACACAAACTCATAGTAGAAAACACACAAATGTTTCAGATTTCACACAAATGTTTCAGATTTAAAGGGGATTTTAAACAAAATGAGAAGTATTGCTTGGCATCAATTTAATTGGAGCAGTGTCTTCTTATATTAGGGGGGGGGGGGAGGACTATTAAAGTATGCATTGTAATGATGTAACCATATTTTCACGATGACAGAATTTCACAGTTGACAGTAAAAGCAGATGAGAGACAACGTAAGAACACATACCAATCATTACACAAATAGGCATCGATATTCCCCCACAATGGAAAACAAATCAAGAGAAAATAAATTCGACCTGGTAACGACAAGCATCTATTTTGTCTTAATTCCTTAATTCCCATTTTGTGGAAACTTAAAGCAATATCATTCAACTCAAAGCAAAACATTCTTTGCCGATTCTAAAACACTCACACTTTTGGACTATTCCCACTGTTTACTCTCAGGCTCTTAAATGTAATCTTCCTATTAATATTGTCAGACATTCTGCTGTTATTAAGATATTGTTCAAAGAAAATTTAATTCTCTAGAAAGATCCACTTACAATTGGCACTTCGACTTAAGTGCATGTAAAGGTAAGTATATATGTTGAAGCTATATTTTTAAATATCACTCTTATCTGACTGAACCTCTCCGAGCCTTTAACCTTTCCATGAACCATTTGCTTTTGTGCATACTTAAAGTGAAAACGAGGGTGCTATTTCGATTATAAGACCGTAGTCTTCTACTTTGTGAACCTGCTAACCTTCCTAATTTTCAGTCTTATTCACGAGGGAGCAAGTAAGCATTTGGTGACACGTATGCAAGCCATTGCGCCACTACCGCCTCTAGAAAGGATAGGTCAAAGTACCACCTCCAGTGGACATTGGGTTTGAATAGAGGTTGGAAATGTTACCCTCCAATTATTTTAGACTTCTAAGCAAAGACATTCATTTCAGCGATTGTCTCATTTTTCCAGGTTAAGGACAATTACCCTTAGTCCTATATTTCATCATGCATGATATTGTTTTTTAAAATTAATTCTTAACTTTCTATGTGCATATTGTCTAAGAATGGAAATGGACCACACGTAGCAAGTAGATTTTGTAATGCAAAGCATCACGACATCGCAAGAAACAACTTACACGAACTTGGTCTATGCATGATCATCTTTGAATATATATATATTTCGGGCACACAGAGAATGGTGTACATAGAACAGCCCCAACTATGTCCTACATAGATATAAAAGAAAACAGTTAAGAAGAATGTATCACTGAGAAACGAAAATTTTGAAGGGTGGGGTGAGGTTGTCCAGAACTGAGCACCACTATCCTTTGACGAGGTGCGTACAGAACATTGTGGGCTTTAGAAGCTTCACGATGGCTGTGCACGACATTTCTAGGGTGCTCTACGCTTCATGTACCCAACCTTCAAATAGGAATATGTCTAGAATTTTGTTTAAGTGATGAAAAAAAATTAACACATGTGAAACGGTAATACATATCAGATTGGTTGAAATGATATACAAGAATTAGGCATTTTCTTCATAAATTCTTGGAATACTTTCTCAAAATTGTAGGGCTGATCCCCCTTACGTTTTCATGGGAGGCTAAGTCCCCGCCGATACAATATTAGTGCTCAAAATGATTTTTTTTTTTTTTTTGGCAATTTAGGTTTTGATATATTGCAGGCAGGAGGAGGGTATTAAAATGCACTAGAGTCACTCACATCTATTGAGTGTTCTTTTCATGGAGAAGAGAAACATAAAAACATTTTTTTTTATAGCGAGAACACTTTGGCGATGACCCCGTGTTCTGTTCACCCACTGGAGGTGTACATGGTGGTATGATGAAATCGTTTCGCTCTACATGTTCCAGATGAAAGCGAGTTCGGAGATGTCACTGGCATTTCTTCGCATCTATGAAACAGCGAATATCACTTTTCCCTAACCCTACATAACCAGAGACTGTAAGATACGAAATGTCATGGACATAATAATATTCCTTCAGGATGACCTTTTTGATTCCTACGACGCTGTCTGTATGAATGCGCCTGTATCATGGGACATTTAAATTATAAATGTTACAATCCAACATTACCATCCTATGCCTTAAGACTCCTGGTTCTTGCTGGGGGAATTTAATTATTAACATGCCACACATGGAACTGCAAAAAATACTACCCTCTGACGACGAAAACATCTATCACGCGCGGGATTAATGGGTAATAGCTGACATGCATTCAAGTACATTTTTATCTAACATTCTAATTTATTTACAGCATTTGGGAATTTCTCTGACATACTGAATTCACACAATTCATTTTTGTTTTGGCAGGTGAAAGAAATCGCCCGAAGAGGGTGGGAGGAGGGCTCGTAGTTGTGCCATCTTATAAATTCTCTTTGCAAATTCATCGCTTGTTAATTTATCCCAAACGGGCAAGAGTCGCATGAGACAGTTGTAATTCAGTTTTGCACGAAATGTTTAGCAATAGCTGGAAACACCCACTATTAAGTAAAGTTACGTGTATTTGATCACATACAAAGTCGTGGTCGTAATAAAACTTATGCTGGCTCAACCACGTTACAGAAAAATGCCCATTTGGTCCATAAAGAGTACAAAGTAAATAAGTACAATCTCCAACATGGAACGCACACAGTTTGTCACCGACATCTATTAAGCTATATAAACCATTGACTCTGCAAACTTGTTTTTCTTCAGTAAATAGACTCTTCTCCATGGATTTGACAAAGTTCAATTTCAGTTGTATGTAACAACAATTACGTGTACTCTCACATTCCAGAAGACAGCACTTGTGTTCGAAACAAAGGGTGGCATGTAAACTGTGAACCTCGTGGTTATGCTGTTGGTAAACGACTTCAATGTGAACCCCATAGTTACGGCTAGCTATGGGTAAACGACTTGAAATGTGAGTCTCATAGTTAGGCTACTCCGGTAACCAACTTCCAGCGTGAACCTCATGGTCATTTTGTGTTTAAACGACTTCCAACAAGCAAAAGCCTGGTTCATATCATAGAAATTGTGATTGGTTTACCTTCGAAATGTATATTTATTTGGTATTTACGATAAAACATTATACAGTTAATTACATGTACAAACTGTGCCATCTCTTTACAGCTTCTCTGCCTGACAGCATTTGTCCAAAATGACTCAAATTTTTACTATCTGTCAACAAATAAGGACCAAGAATAACCTGCCCGAGTAGTTTATCTCGTCGTAAGTGGCCCTTTTGCATGAGCTGAATTACAAGGACTGTTCGTTCGATGAAGAAGGCAGGTATGACGTAACCGAGGGATTCCGCAAAGACTGGATTCAGAGTGCCTTTAATCGAGGGCGTTCTTTCGGTTTTGATTTTTTCGCTCCCGCAAACAAGTCTGACCTTTACGTAGGTTTCTGCAGAAGAAAAACAAATGAAACTTGGACTCTGTGGTACATTACGCCTACGTCTAAAGAAGATAAATGACCATTCAGGCAAGTGAATGACAGAAATTTCATTTCTTAGGTGTCAGTGATGTTGTCATAGCAAGTCGATATCTGTTGAAGAATTTCTTCACATATCGAAGGAAAATATGATTGTTACTGCAGAAAACTATATATACTGTATAAGTCGCCTTATACTCAAAAGAGGCAATCTCAAATTTTTAGGCAAACCACGAGCAGCAACAAAGTGTGACTTGTAAGGTTTCTTACCAAGTTACATAAACCATGCGATTTTTACTTGTAATGAATGAATCTTTAATGTAATGCTAATTGTAACCAATTAATCTTTATTGTTGTTTTTGTGAAACCACACTATTTTAAGCTGTAAAGTCATCATTTAATATTTCTTCATTTATTGCTATGCATTGTTTGTTTAAAATAAGTATCAATAATATTCCATAGAGCTGTGAATAATTTATATCCTTTGTAAGTATTAGTGGGAAAACGATACCCGTATGGTAGCAGTAGCTAGTACATTGAGAATGATCAACCAGTGTCGTTTCGTTCATGTCACGATACATAAAAGAGGGCGCTATCACAATATTTACAACTATTGTAATACCGTTTACATGTAACCCGACGGTAGGGGCTTTGCGGTATACCTAAAATTTTAACATTTGTTTTACGTTTTTTTTTCTTAGTAAATTGTTATACTTCTTTCGAATTTAAATTTAAAGTTACTGTTCCCAATCTATATAGCTTCCATAGCTTCCTAAATTGAAAAATCTAGTTCAGATATTAAGAATAAGTTCCGTGTGTTGACAGAATGACAATATGTAGTATTTTCATGTGGCGCTGTTCATATTTAATTTTGTTTTCTATTCAGGACACACGTTAATAAGTTAAGAGAATAAAGATGTAAGGATTTCATTAAATGCTCTATAGGTTAATGATCAGATCGTGGATTTAATTAATGTCTTATAATGGAAAGTAAGTTTGTCTTTTGTTTAAAACAGAGCGAAAAAAAATTAATTACACCGAAAAGAAAATTACACTTGCCAAAACCTTTAAATTTTTTGTTTTTTGTAACGACTTTCGTTTTGAATTTCACATTGAAGTTAAATTGTGGCGAAGTAAATTTCAGAAAACAAAGCCATTTACTGACAGTGGAAATGTGTGCATCCTTAGCTTCTCTACTAGAGCATGGTCTCTGTAAATTACAAATGTAGACATGAATGCACAGTGAAAACACTAAGTAAATTTTGGTAATACTTGACAATTTCGTATACAATCGTATGATCAACCTGCTAGGCAAATGAAGCCCGCTATGCATGTTATATTGCCCGCGCCGTCTCCTCTCGCTCTACTGTTTTCGTAGTTTGCAGATTGTAAAAAGCTTGGCATTAATCGTAGTTTTAATGTAATTTCCGTTTCTATATTCTGCTAAACCGTTTACAGATATTGAGTATAAACTAAAATTCCATTGACAAAGTAAAACCAGTGAAAATCACTAACACTGAAAACTGATGTCTGTTACTATTTGATTTTTTTCTCTTTGCTTTTTATAGTCACGAGCGAGAGATATTCGTGGGAACTATCATTTGCTCCATTTGGTATTTGAATGCCTCACAGGAACCATCTAAGTAAGGCGGTAAACACCTTAATCTCTCAGGTACATGGTTGTTTATTAAAAGTAATTTCACTATACTTAGTTGATCTAAACTAAATTCAACATTTCAATTTCAATCATTTAATATTCAAGGCGCACTCCTACCCGGATTTCTATTCCAGCAATTATAGGTATTTGTTTGTCATTCTGTTTATGGTTGAAAGTTATAATAAATAGTATATTAACATGTAATGGCACAAATGTCAGTGTGGGTGAGGAGATAATCAATATTTAACAAAGTCATTTGCATAAGCCAAATGATTGATATAAAATGAAGCTGTCTACTGAAGTTAAGCCTTTACAAGAAATCAATGCATAAACCGTGTGTAGATCCGTTCGCACTGATGAAATACATGCGTTGGCGTATGGAAACACAGTAACCACCCATTTGATGTTTATATGATGTAGAAAATCACACAATGAGAGGGCGGTATACAACAAAATATGCTTGTATTTCCGTTCCCTCCCCTCGTTAGGCCATTTGATCTTCTTGTGTTGACATTATCATTACCGGACATAAGAATATTTTGATTCATAGCGGTACATATTTTCATAACAGCAAACTTATAATTGATGCTGAAACGCAGATATTGTTTAAAACACTATCAGCATTGTCTGTGTCAAGTGCAAGTGTTGAATAGCGGTAATGTTGCACTAGGGGAAGAGTTCTAGGATCTATTTTGAAAATCGCTTTATGGTCGCTCAAAGCTATATGGAGGAAAAATAAAATCTACTCCATTGTTGTACCTGCAAACCGACAGATAACACACTTTCATCTATACAAACTGTTTCATGAAATGTTTACATTGGCCTGTCGAAGCAAGTATCAATCTATTACATTTGGAAGATTTCAGACATGTCACGTGGTGGGCTACATAAGAGCAAACTGATAAACTGGTAATGATTGGTAATCATTCAGTTTGATTGTTCTTCCAATGCAATTTAAACAATTGTTACTCTTAATCCCAGTGGGTGAATATTTTTCGGCAAATTAACAAACATGAAACTCTCTGCTCTTGCGAGCTTATTTGTGGAACGAGTCGTGTAATTACACAGACACATTTTATTAGTTTAGGTAAATTAATATTTACATTGAATATAAAAAAATTAAAAGTTTATCAAAAGCGTTAATTCCTTGCAAGTAACCAAGACTTAAGGTATACTTTGCTGACAATTAAGGGGTGTTTAAATGAAAGCGAGTAACTTTCCACAGCAGACTTTTCAAACCCCATGCCAATACCTTGTTCCTAACGCAAGACAAAAGGTCATGCACTCAGGTAACAGTGGGTAATTATTGCAAGTCTTTGTTTCTGTTTGTAATGGAATCCCTGTTTTACCTTAAACTTTGACACCAGTGAAAACGTAGATTGGACATATTACAGATTCACCTTCAAATCATGATAGTGAAAATTACATCCACATTTCTTAAGCTATTGTCATGTTTCTTTTAAGACAGTCAAGATTGTTGACAAATACAAAGGACATTCATGTTGTTGTGCTTTGGTGACATTATAAGTTCAGCATTGCACATGGTGACATTTTGAAATAAATATTTCTTTAAAAATGCATAACTTCCGAATCGAACATTCTTTTGAGATTTTTTCCAATAAAGGGAAAACAGTGTTTCTAATGTTATGAAATATCAATTCCCTTCAGTGGACAATAGATTTAAGCACAGGAAAATAGACTGACTAGACAACTTGAAGGACGACCAATATGGCTTGTCATCTATATATCTATAAGACACTCTCGTCTACGGTCATGTTGTTACATACGAAGCATCACGACGGGAACAATCAGTCATTGACCTTATTACAGCAGTTGGAATTCGTTGAGAAAAAAGGGACAAAAAAATCATAAAATTCGACGATGCCGTCTCTTAAAACTGTGCACCTACGTATTGTTGAAAGACTTAAGAGTATCTTAACTAAAGCAGGTCACATAGGCCTAATTAAGTTTGAACACGTACCGCAACGTGTAGTCGAACTGATTAATATTATTACATATTTTTCAATGTGCACTGTGAGAAGGTTTGTGTGATGACGGCCTGCGTGATCTTACTAACTTTTATATAGAAACGTTTGGCTTCAGAATCAGGCTGTTGAATTAGATTACACTGTATATAGTCTTGCATGTTTTCAGTTAATCGTAACTTCAACTTACCCATTAGTAGGACCCAAGGGAAAGGCCACATCATATCATTCAGGTTTCAACGAATTCAGTTAAACTTGATAATATGTTGCAATTTGAGCCATTTTCTAATTTATTGATAAGACTGTTTATGAGCCCCAAGCGATAATTGCTTAAATAATGATGTAACCTTTGTTTGTGCCTCATTATATTTCCAAGTGTCGGCCATAAACATATGCTTTTATTGGCAACTTAAAATGTCATATCAGCGGTGATCAAAAGAACCCCTCACTCAACCTTCCTGCATGCTAACTGTTGTGAATCGTTTGGTCAGATTTCGTTCTCATGAATAGACTCCTAAATTTATTTATCATGCATTTGGGATTCTTTAGATTCAACGGTCGAGGTTGGGCTGAAATTCAATGATATTGAAACTCAGAGATACGCATTTTGGCTGATGTTGTAAGGAAATATCGAGGTCATATTTCCAAGTACATGTATAAAGGACTATGCTACCGATAATGTGAAGATTGCATTGAATGTTATTGTAGGACAACTTATTTGGTAAATTATGAGATATCCCCTACCTCATGCCTACCAACATATGTCACGTGAATTGTACTGCTTCGTAAGGGTGACCAGAAGGAAGCAAGAGCTTCCAACCTGGTATCTTCATGTATCCCTAAAAATCCGATAAGTAATTTTAAACGATCCCTAGGGGATAAACTGGGCACAGAGACGGGGTAACGTCACCCGGCCTGTTCAGAGGGCTATGGAAGCAACTCATTTTTAGGAGCTGAACATTTTTGAAGGAGGGGGGGGGGTTGGGTATGAACAAAAAACTCAGAAGAGCAAAAGGGAGGTGGTCCACGGAATAGTTTGCATTTGTCACACTAAATCATTTATTGCTTTCTCATGGCTCGCAATGAACTGCATAAGAGCTCACAATGTATCTACGGAATTACGGTATTCTTGCCATATGACTGATCAATGGAGCATTTGAACTACTCTGCATTTACGAAAAAGTCACACGCCGTGTAGTTTCTGTTCACTCGTATGCTATTCCTGTAGAACGGTCAATAGGTCGTGAGTTGCTATTTGTTTTGCATTAGCTGTAACACTTATCTTCAAATTCAAATGTCTATTCCAGGTAACATTGAACTTAAAACTGTTATTTCACTTCGAGGATATGGTAGTGTATAGGGGTTGCTTACATGAACGAAAACAAGTGCGTCGTTAAGTATTAACAATACAATGACATACTTAGGATTAAATCTCACATAATTGACAATAGCCCCCTCTGTTTTCATTTCAAGCGCGTGGTGGGCGATATCACAAGCAGAACTGCAAACACGACCTGATTGTGCATCGTCCTATGTAATGGGATAAATTATACTATGTGGAAATGGTGTTTTTTTTAGGGTTGGAGGATCTGAAATATGGAAACGAACATGTAATCCACTTTGTAGCAAAACTTCTGGTGAAGATCGTACTCTGAGCATGAAATATACAAAAGTCCACCATAGGAACAGTCGCACATGAGGTTAGCAAGCCAATGTTAGATCTGATACAGAGTAAGAGAGGGGAGGGGTGGAATATAAGATGTAAAAGTCAACAGAGGCAGACAATCTCAAAATCTTTCACTTTTTCATAAGACAAAAATTCACGATAATTTTCTTCATGAGCATATTGTTTGCATAGTTACGTCATCATTCCTCTACAACAAAACAACAACTTAAAACAGTGTTTTAATAAGTTTTACAATTGCAAATCATTGAAATTTGCAAGTATCATTAAGAGATAAACAACATACAAAAAAAAAGAAACCATAAAGATGTTTAGAGATGCCTTTGTGTGTGAAAGGCACAAGCGTTTCCAGTTTCTTATGTATGATAATAACATGCGAGGCCGGCATCAAGGGACACGGCTACACTCGCTGTTACGGTTAGTTTATCAATCATCGAGAAAGCATTCATGCAAAGGTGAAACTGATCAATAATTTGTTATTATCTATGGAAGAAATGTATGGAAGCCTCCGTCAACTGGAATGATCCGCCAAGACCGATAAAATTGTGACCACGGAGATCTAGGTGACCACGTTAAAGACGCAAATTCCGCAATTAATTTATGCAGGTGAATGGAATATTGATTCGTTTATCAGTCATCAGTCAATGGCAACGGGGAGAAATGGATCAATAATTTGTTGACAGAAAATGTCTGCAAACGACGTGAATAATGTGCCTCTACGAAAAGCTCCTTCACTTTAATTGTTAGTTTTGCGAGAGCTGGAAGGAAACAAATCCTAATCTTTAATACATTAATCATATTTGGTGATTGAGTAGACGTAATCCCATGATATCACCAGCAGGTGTCTTTATACACTTAATAACGTGACAAGTGAAACTTCTACATGCTTTTGAATTCATTGAAAGTAAAATACAGCAACATTTTCAGTTCCAAATAGAGATGTGATGAAAATATTTTCAGTTTTGTTTGTTCTTTTAGTAGGGTACAGAGTCATTCGTGATTTCTTCATAAATCGAGTGGGGTATCCCATCATCAATATCTGTCATAAACAGGAGTGGCTAGGAACCTTGATGATTATTATAGTACAATAAATAAAAAAACAATCACAGATGAGGGGGTATACATTTTTCTTTCACGGAACCACCACGAATCTCCAAAAATACCACACTCGAATAATGATGCAAAGGAAACACTTTTCGTGTATAAAGTAACGGTTGCCAACAATTTTATGATGCTATATCTGGTGCTATTTATTATTTATTGAAGAATTCATAACACAAATTAATATAATTAAATCTCATTTAGGAGAATATGTTTAAATGATGCACTTCCTTCGCTTCAGAGTACATCAATTGTTTCATCAGTTTATAAAAGATTAGCTGTTATGTGAAATTAATCATAGGCCTAAACAAAGGATGCGGTATTTTATTTTTGTATTACGCTATGTCCATCGACTCTAGATTTTTTTTAAGGGAAAGGGGGACGGGAGGGGGGGGGGGATTGGGGCAGAATGGAGGTTAATAATTCTTCATCAGCAGGGCTGCCTTTCTTGTTTGAAACATCATAGGCAGGCAGTTCGATGCATAGCAGGTCTCTCAGACATAATTACCAAATTGTATTACTCTCCTTTCCGATTTTAAGGACATTAAACATTTTAATGGGGTGATTGCATATAGTACCTAGCTGACAAAGAACAATTCCAGGGATGAGACGGCGGAAGCACAGTTATCGTGAATAAAGTAAATGAATTACAAAGTGACACGTTTGGCTTACCAAAGTATTCCTCACTTATTCCTTTCTGCAGTGGAATGTCTTGAACTCTGAGAATAACGACTGAAAGACGGTCTAAGGACGGAAGGTAAGCTAAGGATATCAGAATTCGACCTAGATCTTCTGACAGCTGTGGACACAAACAAATACAGTTAATTAACAAAATTCAATAAAAGGACAAATAATGACACACCTCTCACTGATATTGACATTAAAATGGAGGTTGTCAATGTATTTGTTTGGTCTGAACTTCAAGGTGCACGTTTCGTGAAACTATCGTCTGTTATCACAAATACAGCATACACTCATTGTCATTGTTTTTCTTTTCATTTACTTCACCTAATTTGTAAGAAACGATAAACCAAACAGGCAAATATGTTGCCTGTATTAGACGTGCTTGCTTCGCTATGATCATTATGACATCGACATTTGATACTGTTTAAGTGAAATCAATGACGTCAGATCTCAATCCATATTCAATATAGACTCAAAAGACTTTCCCGAAACTGGCGCGGTGAGCTACAAAAAAAAAAGAAAAAAAGATGAACAACGTTGTGCCCACTGTGTCAAATTTAACAAAGCCCGTTTCTAACTATATCCAACAGACATAATTTTGGCGGATCTAAACAGTAACTGCATCCTCTCTGATTCTTTTCTGTCTAAAATACATGGCGATATACTGTTATACTGCCACACTTTCATGAGCTCTGAATGTTCTGTATCACCGGGTGTAGCATGTTTCAACTAAAGGTGAGTGAGTTAATCTGCATAATCACATTCAGTTGGGGAAGTGGGGGCTTAAAGTAGGAATTTTTTTGTGTTCAAACAACTGTGAAAATTTGTGCAGAATCAGTGTAAGTGAAAATCGACACAAAACGTAAAAAAGCATATGAATAAAAGATAATAATAATTTGTGTAATTAATGATTAATGATTTGTGTAATCAACATAGTACTCTTGGACGAGAACTCCTCCTACTATGACCCGGGCCCAGACCGTCACGTTTCAGCAATCGTATTTAAAGCGCCTCTAAAGTCCGAGCAAAATCAGAGCATGCTAAACATTTCGAGTGTGTCACATTTCACTTAAAGGTAATTGATCGTTTTAGTAAATCTCAAGGATCTGCTTAATAGCTTTCTACAAACGTTACTTATTTATGGTGCACGCTTTGCATGTACTCATGTACAGAGAAAAAAATATATATATATTACGATACCAAGCGTTATATGCGAGAATGCGCGCTAACGATGTTTCTTTGATACGTAAGCGAGTGACGTTTGCAGGCAGTTATCAAGCAGAGACTGACCTCACATGAAATATTAATATGACGACCAATCACAATTAAGAACAACTCACACAAAAGCGACATGAGGGAGGAGGAATGAAGTTCTGAGGAATGAGGAATGAAGTTCTGAGGAATCAGGAATGAAGTTCTGAGGAATCAGGAATGAAGTTCTGATGAGTGAAGTTCTGAGGAATCAGAAATGAAGTTCTGAGGAATCAGGAATGAAGTTCTGAGGAATGAGGAATGAAGTTCTGAGAAATGAGGAATGAGGTTCTGAGGAATGAGGTTTTGAGGAATGAGGTTCTGAGGAATGAGGAATGGAGTACTGAGGAATGAAAAATGAAGTTCTGAGGAATGAGGAATGAAGTTCTGAGGAATGAAGTTCTGAGGAATGAGGTTCTGAGGAATGAGGAATGAATTTCTAAAAGAAAACTGATATTAGAGGAGTTCTAGACGTTTTATGGTTTCTATACAAGAATTCTATTATTGTTTCTTACAAATGCATAGAACGAACCTAATGAACGAATTCTGATGACGCAAATGTTTCCACAAGAATCGACGGGGAACAGGTAAAAAAGAAACAAGTTGCTTAGCAACGAGAATGAAATGTAAAGGGATTCGATCTTGGAAGATTTCCGAATTGGCCTTCTCGAGTAAGGAGTATAACTAAAAACTGTAAACAACAACATTTGTCAACGACATGAACAGGATCAGTGGACATTATCTTTATTCATCCTCAAAATATCAACCGGATCTTGACCCATTTTAAGACCGACATTAAAGCACTTGAAAGTCTCACCGAGATCGCCCCCACACGTTGGAATATATTAGCAAATCGCTTCGCAGGTGTCTAAAGTGCAATTTGTAGAGACCAACCTATATAGATCCGTATGATAGATAAAAAAAAAATCGTTTGATCGGTAGATTGAACTAAGACTACAAATTCGATAACATTTCCTCACAAAATGACAAGAAAATGAACTCATAAAGGCCCTATTTTAAGGAATACTATCTGGTAACTTATATTGTAACAATCACTATCGTTACAATGAAAACTCATGCTTTTCTCATGAATCCTTTAATTATTCACAATGACAGTTTCTCGGCGCAATATTTTGCCAAAGAAAATGCGTCTTTGATGTCTCATTTTTTTTTTCTCAATAATGCAATCAATGTAGGAAAAAGATGCAAACATAGATGTTAATGTCGCAACAAAACAATTGTAATGTTAATCAAGATTCTAAGGCCTCTAGCATTTTAATTATATTTCTAATTGCCTACTGCTGTTCCAACTACTTTCTTACTGGCAAATACAATGAGCAATATTCTTGAGGTTATTGTCGTCTGTGCACTGAATGATTGTTAAGAGGTCTACGAAAAAAAAAAAAAAAGTGATATCTTTGAATATTTATGAGTGAGGCTCCTCAAGCGTGTCGTGGTAGTTTCACTGCCACTGACTCGTACGCATACATATATACGTACACCTGTCAGGTGAAAGGCAACATCGTGATAAAGTTGACATCACTGCGAAGCTGTGTAACTGCGAACTTGTTTGTCCCAGTGTTCTTACCCATCAGCCTAGGCTGTACCATGCTATTGTAATAAGACGTGTTAAATGCACACAGAAGAATGCATTCATTTAAGACAGGGGTGGGCAACCTACGGCCCGCGGGCAGCATGTGGCCCGTCATTGATTTATGTGCGGCGGAGGTCTCATGTTTATTTCTCTCAATGTTCGTTGAAAAGCAAATGAAAGGCAGGCTGGGAGAATTGAATTTGATCATCGATATTTTGTCCCAAAACAGAGTTTTAAATCATTGATGACGTCATCATGGAAGCAGTGAACCCTTTCGCCTCGCCCCGCTCATAACGTCATCATAGGTCTCAGATCAAAGTGATGACCACTTACCCTCATATTTATCTCCTAAATGCAGTGTACATATGCATTTAGTACACACTATGTATGTAGTATATAGTACGTATACATAGTAGGTATGTATAGTAGGTATATATAGTAGGTATACATGGTGCGTATATGTAGTACCTATACATACGTACATACGCACATACGTACACACAAATACCCGACTAACTCTTCCCCAATGCACTCCCATATCCTACTTCATTATTCATCCTCCTACGATAGAAACCACTGAACAACGACAAACATTTTCTTTGGAAAGTTTCACAGACTCCACAACTAAAGTCTTTACTTCACATTGCATAGAAATTCGTCTCACGGAAGAAGACCCCAGGGCATGCATAATTATATGCAGATTTTTTTTATGTGTTTCCAGCGCAACATTTATTTTTTTTACTATGGCATATTTGGGGCCAATAAAAACCACGTCGTAAATTCACGTTACTAACCTGGGAAATAACAGCGATTTTCTCAACGTCTTTCGATATTAAGTTTCTTTTCAATGAAGTTTGATTAACAATCTTTGCGGAATGATTTACATTCAAGACATTATGCAAATTGTCCCGTGGATGATACGTAACTGTATTTCCAATGGGCATAAATATATTGTCATTCTTTTTAGGGCGCTATCCTCGGCTGCTCTGCATGATTCAAAATAAGTTGATGTAAGTGATCAATGAATTAGAAACATCAACCTTTGATATGTTTTGACAGTTTCGTTCTTGAGTGTTTGAGTTTGTCACATGGGTTACCATTAACTGATAAATTTGGGATCATTACCTTGTAACGATCGGTGGAAAATGTGCGAGGTGATTATTCAAACGAAAGTGCCAAGTTTACGACCAAACTCGGAAGAATAATTAAACTGTTATTCTAATAAATGTAAGCTTTCATGATCAGTTGCGGCTCTCTCAGTGACTGAATATTTATGACGCTGGATAAACCTGTCCGGTATAAGATTAAATCTCGCAGTTAATGACGGGCGCGTGACGTGCATGTTGATATCGGAATTGGCGTATAAGTTTACAGAACAATACAGATGTATATCGCGAGGGTATCTTTGCAATATAGTCTTTGATGATTCCTGTCAAAGTCATCTCGAAAAGATATATCAGCCTATAAAATCTACACTTCGAAAGAGGTGGTATTTTCTACGATATTTACCCTTTTTTTTGATGATACATAAGTGTGGCACACACTCAGCTGTGGCGAAAAATAACATTTACAAAGACAAAGAAAGGAAAGGGACCACTGTGAAAAATTTACGGCTTAGCACCATCGTTAAACTCCTCTGACAATTTGTTTGCATGTTACTTCACCGACTGGTAGATGCTATCCATAAGTTTTCACATATCTCAGTATCATGATTTTTATTGCAATGTTTGTTTGGAAGTTACAGTATAGTACTTTGGAATGACCATTACACAGTTCCTTCTTGTTTCCTGCTATGTTGTCTATTAATGGGAGCACATTTTATTTCAAATTATCATATAATCTTGGGTCAGTGATACCATGTTTTGGTGCCAGGAGTAAAGTTTTACTTTGTAACACTTAACAAATTTACTGTTGCAAATTCCTTTATCTCTGTAATTTTGTTGCACAGTTGTATACAGTTGAGTGGCATATAGGCCTCTATACGTGAAACGACCTACATCTATTAGGAAGGTTGCCACCTCCCGATTTTCTGTAGTCGCTACACTGACAGACAAACAGAATTAACAGGTACACGCAAGTCGAAAGAAGAAATAATTGATAAAACTCAACTATGATTTGGTTCACATGATAGTGACAGTAACGCTGGGGAGAATTATTAATATATGTTATAAGAGAAACGTATCGCTGATGTGAGAACGGTATCGTCACGGTTGGGGAGGGTGGCGGAAGGAAGTTAAAAAGGCAAATTAAGTGTTGTTGCCTCAATGAATATTGAACATCTGGTCGGCAGTGTTTGGACTGACAAAAAAAAAAAAGAATCAAGGGAGGCTGCAGACACTAATACAGTACAGACTCACATGCACTACCAATAATGAATTGTACAGCCCTAGCTTGGTTTGGTCAGGAGAACAGAAATAGAGAGGTTTCCCTTGATATGCTTTCCAATGAATTTATCGACAAATATGTACGCAGAAAGTTCAGTCTATACTGTGAGAGACTATCTACTGACGGAGAGCCAATCACAAGCTAACCCGTTCCAATTCAAAGTTAATCAATAAATTTAAACAAAATGATTTGTTTCATTTTGAGGAGGTCACAGCTTACAATTTGATTGTAACTGATTGTAATTACTAAAAAAAAAAATGTCCCACGAAGAAAAGATAAATCTCCAGAAATAGTGTGTCACGCTAGATGCAGTGCATTGTGCGAAATAATTAAAGTCATATTTTTGTAGTCAAAGTATTGGCTTTTTATGTCGTTTTTAAAGCAGTTCTTTTTTTATTATTTGCATAATGAATCTTTCAATGTCTCGTTGAAGGAATGACGCGCAGTATCAGTATTTCTAACAATTACGGGTCCTCCTGGTGCAGTCTTTCTCATTACAGGCTATCCTGTTAGCAAAATATTTCTCACAACGACCTGTCCCCCTGATTGAGTCTTTCTCACACTTACATTTTCTCCTGGCAAAGTCTTTCTCACAACTACCTTTCATCCTATAGTACTGAAATTACCATCTGTTTGTCTTTGCACTTCTTTGAAGTATACTTTCCCTCGCGATTTTTAAGTCGATTATTAAAGAAATAAAACTACAATAAAAGAAAAACGTCTGAAAGTAGCTTATGTAGGTGGGTAAAAGGGAAGGAGGGGGGCTTAAGTCTCTTGTTAGTTTGGCTGGTGAGGATTAAGTCCCTAAAGTCCTTGGTATTCCATCCCTGCTGCTTAACTTTTTGGACTGGTTTTCTGTTCTTGCAACGCTAAGAGAGCAAGTCCCTAAGTTCTGTGACTATTCCAAGGACGTGGCAATTCATATGTCATTTATTAAACATAAGCTCTAAGAAACATGAATTATCCCACGTAAAGAGAACAAGTTTAGAGCACGTTATCTCTTTTTTGTCCTTTTCTGTTGCTCTTTGTTAAAAAAATTCATGTCATCAGGGTAATAGATATGTAAATTTCCACTATGTTGTTAATTGTGTATTCGCCACGAGAAGTTTGTCTGGAGTGTGCCAAACAGTGTGTAACGCGAAAATAAAATGAGTTACTGAATAATCGAACGTCATATGCATCTTAAATGTTGAAAGATTTTTTGTTGGGAATTCAATCGTTGAGTGGTGGATTTGATATTCGAGACATGTTATCGGCGGAGGTACGTCCTACATCAACGGTGCCCTTGCGTGCAATTTTATCGTAACTTATAATGATTCATTACTCACACACCGACATACTTACCTTACGAAAAAGGCAAATATATTCTAGCATCATTATCACCTTCCATAAACCATGTAATATCAAAGTTACCAGACATAGTCATTTTTGCTAAACGTTAAAAAGTTACAGATTTTTAAAAAATTGATACTAGTGTTGCAGACCCGTAGTCAAGAGGGAGGAAACGAGGGGTGAGGGGTGCTAAGTTCTATAGAGGGGGGGGGGGTGCTAAGTTCTGTAGAATTTATTTGGTGAAAAAAATGATCAACATGAAGACATCTGAGCCCATGGCTTCCCCCTCTCTATTTTTATGTTGGCCCCATCTAGATATCTGACGTGTCTATGAACCAGCAGCGGTGTACTGTTTATGTATTAATGACCTCCTACAAAGAAAAGAATAGGAACACCAGGTCTTGTATAAGTGAAGAACAAAAAAATACTGACACATAATGTACAAGACATGCTAGATCATTGGTTTCCTTGTAGGCACACTCACAATATAAGCGTTCATCACGGTGCGTTAGCAAATCAGTACAGTCAGTTAGTCAGCCAGTCAGTCAAATAACCAGCTAACCAGCCAGTCAATCAGTCAGTCAGTTAAACATTCACTCAGTCAGCGAGCCCGTCCGGTCGGCTTTCCACTTAAGACAAGATCTAATCTATAGAAGCTTAAAATGTTGATTCGAATGGAAAACTGGAAAACATGCTTATCATTAAGACACAGTCTAAATGTTGTTTTTAGTTGTTCGTGAGATGGAGATTCCTTGAAGGTGTAACAAATAATAAATATTTACGCAACTTCTTGATGAGTTTCTTTGAATAGATGTTCTTTTCAAGATTCAAACTATCTTGTGTTTGAACTATAAAGCTATAATAAAACTAAAGTAACGACGGCGGTGTTCCAATATTTGCGAAGAAAACATATACAAATGGATGTTGTATATAATCTGTTGTCTTGTTCTTTACATCAGTTTGTTGAAACAGAATAGTATGTTTACGAATATACTTTTAAATTGCCAAGCAAATCGTTTCACCATATTCTAAGTTTGTTTGGACTAAAACGTGGTCAGAAAGGCACACAAAAGTGCAAGAGTTATTTTAAATTTATGTCGTTCAACTAGAAAATAGGGACAGTCTTGTAAAACAATCCTTAATACTTAACATTCTCAACGAAAAAAGGGAAGTATTTTTTTCATTTGAAACCTCTTCTGAATATTTTCAACACTGCACGTGGTTTCAGTTTTGAATGAAACATAAAAACGCTGTTCTTTTCTTCTTTTGTCTGCTGGGGGGGGGGGGGGGGGAGGGGGGAACTACATTAAAAGGTATTAAAGTGAAATAAGGTGTATGTTTTACATAAGACAACCTTATCTCTAAAACCAATGTTTGTGGACATAGAATAATAGATTATTCAAAATAAGGAAGGGCGGTAGCTTTTTTTTTTTTTAAAGAAGTAAGTTTCTTAGAGAAAAAATTCTGTTATTTGTTGCTCAGCAATAATCTGTTAACCCACACTTTGTCAAAATTCAAAGGATGCAACTTTAGTTACCCATCACATGCATGATGTTTTGAAGAGATGAAGCATTTCCAGATCGTTATTGATGAGAATGAATTGTTTAACGAAGATTACAATTATTTTCCTGGTATGCCATGTTGATATATTCTAAACGCCCTGTTTCCCTTTTACACATTATATTTTTTTCACCAAATAAACTTTTCTGTAACCTGCAATTCATGAATCACATTTTTGTTTACCAAAATGTTTTCCTTATACTTTTTAATGTACTCCATAAAGAAGACGGAACGTATCGTTGGTTTTCCCCTCAAGGACAAGAAAAAACATCGAAATTTTAAGATTTATATAAGGTAATTAACTATAAAAAGGCATGCAATCACATAACTGCCCATGCTGCTGTACGACGGACAACAATCGCATGTAATTTGACTGTAAAGCTTTTATCCAACAGGGAGCCTCGATGAAATTTCAGCGTTTTTCTTAATAATAGATAGGATATTGAAGGTGTTCGAGTATGGCGGCATTGATTGATGGCCATCATCTGGGAGAAAGATTCAAATTAACCTTGTCTCAGAAGAATTTAATTACCCAGTAAAGTACTTCCACATAAACAAGGCAAAAGAAAGCAGATCTTCAAAGCTTTCTTTAAACTAGTCAGCTGAAGGGAAAACGGCCGTAACTTACTTCATACTTCGAAACAAAAGCCATATTTATAGGAACAAAGGTGCTCAGCCATCCATACATCCACATGTGTAGATTTAGATATTGTCCTGTGCGGCGGAACGAGCCAAAACTGTGCATGACTTCCAAGGGCATCTGATAGCCTGTGATGCTCCGTTTATATCAATGATTCCAAACGTTAAAAGAGAAAGGGTATAAGACACTGGGGAAAATCTGAACGGACAAGGACGTTTAATTCGATGAGTCTAAATGGCATCTAAGAGTAGCTCAGATAGTCACAGATGTCCTTGATAGGCTCGGTTCAACCATCAGTTCACTTACATCTTACATTGTGTGATACGTTCAACCTGTTCGCTCCTCGTGAGCTTTATAGCAGGCCCACGGTGAGTGAACAGTTGGGTGTAATTGTTGCACAATATGGAGCCCCCTCCCCCATCACGAGTTGTGAAACTTTAATTTGATAAATATATCTTGAACTTTTCATTACCCGACCTCGTTTTCTTATTGTAGCGGTAAATCGTAACCTCTGTTTTCATCTTGATAAACAAGCTACGATATCTCACAGATGTGAACTCAGTTACAGTTCACGACAACAGTTATTGTGACAGCCTCGTATGATTATGATTCTACTTGGAAACTCACTAGCGTATGTGCAAAGTAATGGAAACATAGGAGTATGCACGTAGAGCAGATGTGCCATAGGCTATTACGTTTTTTTTTTTTTTTGTTATAATTCAGTGTGTGGCAAAATGTGTCAGAAAAGGTACTGAGATTTCAATTCAGTATACAAATGGGAAAACAGTTTTTCAGTAGATAGAAAAGCTGATCTGAAAACAGTGTTTGGGCAGTCTTTTTGAAACCTGAATAAGATTAGAGTGTTGTGAAATGTTAACAATACTTTACTCTACTCGGCTGAATGCAAAACTGGCTTAACGTCTTAACTTTAATCACACTTAACTCAAAAAAAAAATTAACTGTAGAATAATTTGATCCAAAAGATGTTGAAATTTCAGTACATTAATCTTTTGGGGAAAACGCATTTTTTGTCTTCAGAAAACAGCAGATACACAATGTTCCGGCAATCTTTACCTAGCACCTGAGTTAGGTGAGAGGTGTATCATTTGTTAACATTAATCACATTTCAGTCAACTCAATTGCTGAAATTTAGGCTTGGAGAAACGTTGTTCGTAACGCAAATGCGAACGGTAGTACCAATTTATCACACACTCTGTTATGTCATAACTCTGGAATGTCTGAAACTGACATCGGCGAGTGGAAAAGTGCCATGAGTTTCAGATTTTTGCTCGAAATTTCTAAGAGAGAACTCCTACCGTATGGTCTTATTTATTGACGATGTAAACTTAATTCTGGACAGGTGTTCACTCTTTCACTGGTCAATGTCCAATCAACATTCAGGCTTGTCTTATTTCCTAATCATTTAAGCCAAGAGGGATGTAACATAGTATGTGATACCAGTAAAGATCTACCGTCGTTTTGGCTATTGAGTATCGATTGCTATACCGGATGGAATAAACTGAGACAGCACTTGAACTCACGTTGTCACATCGTAAGCTCCACGGGAATAGAAACTTACACGTCAAGTCAATCGTGCTACTTCAGAGGCGATCACCGTCAACGATGCCTTTATAACACTCACACCGAAAGGTATGGCAGGTAAAAATTTAGTGTATAAACAGCTCGATTTACTGCCGAAGGCATCTACGGTAATAAACTGATTTTGGATAAATCAAGGGCTGTTTGCCCACTTGACCGCTAGCATGAATTCTGATATTTTCCCCAAGAAAAACCAAAAACAAAACACTCAAAAGAGGATGATAATATTAAAGATTCATCAAATATCAAATGCGTTGCTCCAGCGGAGACACGCATGTCTCACTCCCTTTGACATGACGTGTCACTTTCATGTTATGTAACAAACTTCAGAACTTTACACGGAAAGTGAACGAGACAATTAACTGGTCATACGAACGACTTATTTCGCTGTTCTATCTAAAACAAAAATGTCTATGGAAGGTGTGTCTAGCTTTGAACAACTTTTATGTACTTGACAACGTGGCAATGATGCAAAGTGATGTCTTTCACAATTTGTCTGTATTTGGCATAATAACATTTTATACGAACTATACTTCGTGACAAATACTGGAAGTGTTCGTAGAACTGAAAAAAAAAAAAAAAAACAAAACAAAGATGGTTCAAAGTTCCTCCAACGCCGTGTTCACAATGAAAGTGTTCCTGAATGACATTTACGTACAGACCAACAGCTGCATGCACGACGACAGACAGGCTTGTTACCATAAGGAACTTATCGAATGCATCATTTGTGTTTCATGTTATTGAAGTAACTCCAACGGGAGACTGATGTCATCGCTTGGAGTGTTTATATTCATAACAGGATCAATCTGCTCATCCACCCCGGCTATGGTTCACACTTTTGAGTCAATGATGTGAAACGATTATCCGTGGATAGCCAAGGGAGATCAATCAAGAGACTAGAAATATGTGCATCATAAACAAAAGAGGGGAAACTAATTGCTGTGATAGCTCTCCTATCTACACCGTTGTAAGAATATAACAGACCAAAACACTTTACGAGCATCCTTCCCTGTGTACTTCAATTGTAGACACACAAACATTCACATATTTATACATATATATATATATATATATATATATATATATATATATATATATATATATATATATATATATATATATATATATATATAATGTAAAGATAGATAATTACACCAGAGTTGTCTGGCTGCAGCAAATCTTACAGGCCTTGGAATGTGAACGGTAATATTAACTACGAGGCACAGATGCGCTATCTAATGACGTTGCAGTTGATTGGAATCGATCCATGAGGGTATCTATGATATGTGATTTAACAAAAACGACCTCTACTGCCACTATGTGACTTAGAGGCTGGAGATTATTCCGTTTTGATATCAGCAGATGTCTTGGCCAGATCATCAACTTCAATTTTACATATAGTATCACTTTAGGCAAACCGTATACAAGCATCAAGGCTATAGTTTAAAGATGGTTTTTCGATGCAGTTTTAAGAGCGATCTTTTTTGCAGCAAAACGAATCGAAATATGTTACCACTCATTTGATATGGGTGAATTGCCGAAAGAAAACGTCATATTTCACTTATCATCGCATGAACACATGGACTTTTTGTCTTCTGGTGATCTTCTACTCAAAATTGTTGTCAGTTACTATAAGAGAATGATATGGCACTGTATGAGTGGAAACACCAAAATAAATGAAATGAACATGATGTCTTATCGTCTCAGTATAGATTCGAGTCGTTGAACAAATCATAGCAAACTGTTTTGAGTTATCCAATGAAGATGAATTCAGCATGAGTCTCTTGGTGTGTATACGTGATAACAAGAATCATTTCTCAACATACAGTCGACGTCTGAGGTTATATTTAAAATGAGACTCACCTTTGCTCTCCTGCTTAGTTTACGTTTGAAATCTTGTGGCTTCTCGTCTGGAGTCACACAATTTGATAGAGGCACAAGAGTATGTCCAATGGCATTGTACCACTGCGGTAGATCTGCATTATAGGCAGACAGTCGTAATGTGTAATTTTCAAAACCTCTAGAACGGTCCACGTTAAAAGTAAAGACTTCTTCGAATGGTGGGTTGAGATTGTTCTTGGCTATTCTAGAATTGAAAGAGTGTTTTTCGTCAGGTAGCAAACAAATATTCACAAAGGTATCGTAGGTGGGTGCACGTTGACTCCTTGGAGGAAGATCTGTTATCTTACTCAAGTGAATATACAACCTGCAAAAAAAAAAGAAGAAGAAAGAAATAAGCAGAAATACATGCGAAATGAGATATGCCGGGTCTCAGACAATCAATTTCAGTTTTTTATCATTTTTTCCCAACCTTCATGTTTTTCATTAAACATTGTGGCACATGAATGTTTTAATAATAACAATGTAGTGTAGTTTGCCTCCATTATGTGCTACCTATCACAGGCTTTCATGGAAACTTACAGACACACTTGAAAAAACAACAACAAAGGAATAGAAAAGGAATGTGCATTACACGCTTGATTAATATGGGTATGGTGTCAAGTGATGACAGCTGCGACTTCGTCTATTTCATGGCAGTATCTCACATGAAAGATTAGCATAGCGGTTTAGGTCATTTTAGAATCACAAGCCTTTGCCCCACGGATGGTTTACTTTCAAAGGATGTTCGAAGAAACTGCGTTTGCATCTGCGCCCAGAACAGTCATCTTGATTTGAAGTGAAGTGTACGTTATGCTTGTGCTGTTTAGATTATCTTAGAAACTCAGAATAATCCCACTATGTTGAAGTTTTAAATGTCATCAAGCATAACAGATCGAACCCGTGCTTTATATGTTCCCATACGTGAAAAATTATGCAAGGGCAAATTTCTTAAAAAAAATGTTAAATGGCCCCAAAATGGATCAACTAGTGTTTTGAATGGAATGGTATTTATCTATTTTTTTTCAAACTTACATTAAATAATTCAATGTCACCCAATAGTGATAAAAAAATGTAACAGCCACCGAAAAGCCATAAACTTTACTCATTTACACCACTCGTTTTCAAAGGAGGATATTTTTCTCGCGTCCAGCAATCTGTAAGTGCGTGATCTGTGACTCATATCACTCCATTTTAAACTCACAGTGAAAATATTCTCCTGACTTCCATGAACAGAAAAAGTTGCATTTTGTTTATCACCGAAGTTAGGTCCAATGCTGTAAACGTAATTTATAACATTTCGTCACTCTGCCAACACGGTCACATCTTTGGATAGAACTTTCGTCACTCTCGTCATGCAATACGCACTTCATGGAGTTAAAAGTGCTCTAAATACATGAGACAGCGATACGCAACAACTCAATATAATTTAAAAAATGCATGAATCCAGTGATGAACAGTCTAATTGGTGTCACATCTGTCAGCCAACGTCGCTGAGGGCGAGGACATTAACACTGGATTCATCTACATAAGATGAATGTATCTTAACATTGTTTCCGTAGCCGTCTTGTAAGTCAGTCACTCATGGCATCCCTGTACCCCATCTATCAACTTATTACGCCATTAAAACCGCTTTCCTGCCAATATGACTATTATGCATCTGCCTATCGGAGTATTTCTATGACTTCCTCCCTGTATTTCTGTTTTTTAACTCTCAGTTTATTTGTTTGTATGTAAATTTGTATGTCTGTGTATTTTGCCTGTCAGACTATCTTTTAGGATATGTCTATTTGTGTGTAAATCCCAGTGTGCATGTGTTTCTCCTGGTTTATATTTATCTTTGTTCCTCTGCCGTCAATATGTTTGTTTGCCTGTTTGTTTATATGCCGGCCTTCCTGTCCGTCTCTCAATTGGTCTGTCTATTTCTCTGCATGTCTGTCTGTATGTGCCCTTACTTGGCTGTGATTGCCGTCCTATAAATTGCCCCAATCCGATGTAACATTACCTACCAGTCCCTGGGATATTTATTTCACAATCTTTCCCATAATTTAAAGAAATAGTTTCTGCAAAAGATATGATCATTTTTTTTTCGTTTTCCGTTTGTGGATGTGGTGGTGGTGTGTGTGTGTGTGTGGGGGGGGGGGGGTGGTGGTGGTGGTGTTTTTTGCTTTCTGTGCTCTAGCTTTTGTTGTATCCGGCTTTCTTTTTTAAGTTTCCATTCGTTTTGTCTCAAATGAGGTCTGGTGTTCTACTTCCTCACAAGCTTTGAGTAGCCTCCTAGTTGAACTGATAAACTATCTTTTCACTTAATTATAATGCTTACCCTCTCATGTAAGTGTATACTTTATACTTTGATATGGTTTTAATACAGTTTTTCTGAAATGAAGTGAAGTGATATTTTTCATCCCTGTCTCTTAATATGACATTTTATTTTGGTGTTAGTCAGCAATGTCTTATGTGATTTTATCAGATCACCCACTTCGTGCTTTTTTCGTCTTGCTTGAAAACGGTTTCAGCTGAAACGTGCAAGAATCGGATCGAAATTTAATTTGACATCGTCATAGTTTGACCGTCGTTTAACTATATTCCAGTCTCGTTCTTGATATATGTCTTACTGTTTGTGTACTTCTGAATTCGTCTACTTGTAGGTCTATCCGACTATATATTCGTCGGTCAGCCATTTATTTATTCATTCTTTTATTTATTCATTTAGTTAGTCAGTCAGTCAGTCAGTCATCCATCCATTTATTTATTCATTCAATGATTCATTTGTTCAATAAGTTAGTCGTTCATATTTATTCATTTATTCGTTCACATATTAATTCATTTAATCAGTCAGTCAGTCATTCATTCAGTCAGTCAGACATTGTCTCACTCTTTGACTGTGTATCTATATATTTATATATCTGTCTGTTCTCAGTCTATCTTCTAGACTATACTGGGTAATGCAAAAATATCAAACTTAGATTAATACGTTTGGATTTCATGCACATTATCCCTTGCCAAATGCAGTCCTGCGTACCGTGTTTCATGGAAAAGGGAAAATGCGATAACAGTACAAGTTTTCCTTTCGCCGTATTGCAAGTGTGGGGAATTAAGGTAAAATGATTACACTTTGTAGTAGCACCTACGACATTGCTTTGTGAAACCTTAAAAGGTCAACTTAAGGCAAAAGTACATTCTTTTAGGATTTTTAACTGAAGTATCTTAGACTCTCTAATTGATGCTATCACTTTAGTCTAAAGTCATTAGATGTCAATATTAAGCATAGCGGCAAAGTCTCAATTACACTGATAGAAGACCACAGGCTGATGTGGGTAAGAGGAAATTATATCGAAAAGGGGGGAAACCTGTATAATGCCATGAACAAGTAATGTATTATCGTTTTCACCTTTTCAACAATGACTTGAGGGCCCGAAATATAGCTAAAAGTAGTGAAAGTCAGAGTTAAAGCAGAGTTTAGTGTAGTAACACAAGCGAGGTAAACAAATCTGCTTTTTTAACTTCTCTATTACAGAATACATCAGAGAAGTGAAATATTTCTGCACAGATTACCGCTCCCATATCACCTAGGACAATGAACCGAATTACTTTAAGATCATATCCTCAGGTTTGTAAACAAATTATTTACTGCCAATTACACGCACACCATCGTAGTTGTTGCTTCCACGCTGGTTTCGTGGTTTTGAGGTGCATGGGTCTCACAACTAATTACAACAGAAAAAAAAAGAAAAAAAGAATTAAACAGCAAAGAAGTTCGTTTCAACCTACAATAGGTTACTATGGTTACCCTTAGGGAATTCGAATGTAAGAATAACCATTACTTGAAGGTAATTTACAGTTGTATTATATCGACTCTTTGATCGTGCGGTCGCATTGTTTAGTGAAAACAGAGAGTCTATATTATTCTGGTCTATTACATTTTTGGATAGTTCCTAAAATCTCTGACAGACATTGGACCGCACGAAATATATGCACACGCGAAAGTTGGGTATACTAGAGGGTACTTTACGAAGCAATTAGGACTGGAGGGAGTGCTTATCGTCAGTTCGATAATGTGCTTCGACAACGAAATCGAAACACAGGAATGTAATCAATAAGTTAATTTCCATTGCAGAGTGGATCTAATAAATGCTTCATTCACACGCGAAAAAAAAAAAAAACCCTTAAAAACAATATTCCAAGACAAAAAGAAAAGTAAATTATAACAATTTGTGAAACCTGCGCAGTCATTACGTGTTTGATAACCATTTTGAAGTAATTCCAACTTGGACGAAGCTCTTTTCAAGAAGCACGGAAATCTAAAAGTCAAGATTTGAGCATGACGCCCCATGATTTCAGTCAGTCGTTCTCGACTCTTGTCGCTAAATTTGCCGAATCAGAGATAGATATACACTGCAAATACATTTGCTGCTATCACTCAAAAATCGGCGGGTGACGGAAAATGTCAATTCCAATGAATATATGACGTCGTGTGTTTCTAGGTCTGAATTTGAACCTTTCACATATTACCTTTTTCGGGGGTAGGTACCGAAACACAGTGGATTATCAGGATTTTTACATGCATATGTATGACGCACACGCTACAATAGGATTTTTTTATTATTAAGCGCGGAAAATGCCGAAAGGAAGAGGTTTTAAAGGTTAATTACGAAGAGGAGAAATCACTTGGGTCAGTTACACTGAATTGCCTTTCCCGTTACTTTAGATGAAGAAGTAAGTCAATTGAACATCCAAATATAGCAACCTTTTGTTCACTAACAAAAAAAATTGCCTACAGCCAGAACCAGAGTGAAGGAACACAAAAGAAAAGAAACGATATAAGAAAAGTGGAGTGCGCGACCTTCACTGGTCATAGAAATGAGATTTTACATCCATGATGAAACAAAAATAAAGGCTCTTGACAGGTTAGATCAAAACCTAAGAGATATGTAGGTTCCTATCTAGCTGATCCTTTTCTAGTAGTTGCTAATAAACAATACTCTCCAAATAACAGTGTTAGAAGTGTTTAATGCCCTATGAGAAACCCTTTACCAGAACAAATACCCGAAGAGTTGACAATGATAAATTTTAGCAGAAAGTGATAACGGGGCTAATACTACGGTTTCCTCTTAATATGGTGAGGTTTACCTTTAAGGGTTATCACCCTCGTAACTTGCCTTTGCAAATGTGATGGATGGCCGATTGGACACGTGGTTCATCCCTCCTAACATGAACTTTCAGGATTGATCAGACAGTCTTGGAACGTAAATGACATTATTGCAACTGTTTAGAGAAATGTGTGGCTTTCTCAGGGACCCTTCACTTGTTACAAGTGATGACTTCCTTACCTTGATTCCTTCCTATCGAAACGAACGGCAAACCATACATTTCCATAATATTCCTCTATCACTTCCTCTATTTTCTTGCCCGACTTCGTCCTCTCTGGGGTGCATTTCTCCTCGGTCATGTACAACTCTGGTCGAAGCTGGCCTAGATCCTCCATCCGAAAACTTTCCGCGCTACGTTTCCTTTGAGGTATATGGAGAGAGGGGATCTCGAGGCTGGCGTCCGTAGGGTAGCACTCACTCGGGCTTCTGGAACGCGGATAGAGACATTCTGAAGACTTCGAGAGCTTCCTATTGGGGGTGGTCTGCGCTTTCACGGGGGAAAGATGGATGGTTTTGACAGGTGACCTTGGCGTCATGTTGCCCGCAGATATGGAGTCGCTCCCGTCAGAGGAAGACGTATCGTCGTCACTGTAATAGGAATCGTACTCTAGCAAACAGTAAAGAAAAAAAAAAACCAAAATGTTATTAATCAACAATGGAATGCACACAATGAAATAATTTACATTTCAAAGACAACTCTGTTCGGGAGGACCATAAGTTTCCCGTGGACATTTGTCTGAATGAATAAGACACCTATGTTTATATGCAGCCGTCACCGATCGTTAAGTCAGGTACTTAAGACTTCCATATGCGGGTGACAAAGTGCATGTGCAAAAAAAGAAAAAATGATAGTAATAATCATAATAAGTGAAGTATACTAACGGTAATTTGGCTCAGACCTTTCAGAGGATGTTGCAACCGCATAAAGGTTTATGTCAAATAAACGTCAAGGAGTATCATTTGAAACTAACAAAGTGACGTTTGCCTTAAAAAACTGAACTAGGCCAAATGCAGTGAATGTAAAGTCTTCCCTGCTCAAAAGAAAAAGAAATAAAAGAAAAAAGAGAACAGTTTCGTAAAATATGACTCACGTTACCTTTGCTATTGGCCTTTCCCCTAGTGTATCAAAACGACCAGGATTTATTCAACACCACATGAGGGATTACCGCTTCGGCGGAATCAAAAATATGTAAAGAAGATATTATATCCAAATAATTGCCCAGTTTTGAAATATCACGGTTTTTTAACGACGCTGAATCATACGGGAAGATTATCTGGCTTATAGACGGCGAAAACTTACGTCAAGAAGCCTGTGTGCACATTTGCGATAAATCCACTGATAAACGCGGAACGAGAGCATAATTAGAATCCCCGTAAATATGTAAGACTCAAATACAATGCGTACGATAGCAGTGTTCAACTTTTTTTATGATGAAGACGGACATAATCGTTTAAAAGTCGTTATCCGCTTGAATTCTTTTCCCGCGTAACTGCCTGTGGCCGATATCGTTCCCAGTGAACAGTTTTGCGACTCGTAGCATTTCTCTACAGGAGGGAGTCTAGTGTGCAGACGCTTCGTGTGTATGACTACATTACTGTCCTGGCAATCAATTTCGATTGACGGAAAAGAGTCAAAAAAACACCCACGGCGGTTCAATAAACCTAATGATGTACCTCACTCTAATGTATTGTACATATATACATATATATATGTATTTTCTGTTTCCAACGCATGTTCACGTATTGTTCTATTTGTGTGTTTGTGGTAAGAATTCTCCAGCATGCTTACGATTGGTTCGAAAATCCGTCTACGAATATAAAAGGTAAAAACGGTCGATTCAACATCGTCTTCTTCCTTGGGTTCAGCAGAGCAAAGTCCAAGTAAAAATTTTGAAATAGTTTCCAATATTCCGAGAGAGCCATAGAAAGTCGATCCCGGCTACTCCGCACCCTACCGTCGAAGAAGAGCACAATGCCCGCAGCGCTGTGAGCACAGACTAATTTATTGACAAAATTTGCTTAAAAAAAATATTTGACGATTTTGATTAAGGCTTTTTCGGGCTACTCGTTTTTCTTTTGTAACCAGGCACTTTCACGAGGATTTCCCCGAAGACGATGTAATGTCACCGGCTTCATCTTTAACTGAAAAAATTCCCCCACAAATTCTGTACGAATCTGTCCGTGTGTGTGACTGCTTTCTCTAACAGATGGCGCCCATTGAAATGAAGCTTTCTGCGATGTAACGACTTGGAAGTCAAGTGTCACATCAGCTGATCAGGCAGGTTAAGTAATTATACGTTTTAAATGTGTTATGGTTTGACGGATGTGCCAAATTTCCAGGATTCAAGTGAAATTATAAGGATCGATTCTTGTTCTGTGTGAATCATGTAACGACGCATTTTCCTGCGGCTATATTTAGTCAATTTTGGACTACCCTTTTTTCGGCATACGTGGAAATCTTCTTATTTACCAAAAAATAACTTTGAGCGTGAAGCTTTAATTACACGATGGAATATTGTTACATTTAGTTAATCCATTTGGAAAGGTTATATGAACGCCTCTTCACAAACGTTAGAGGAACGTATAACTATAATAAATACGTACATCGGTTCGTAACATTGATCTCCTGTTTTGAACTTCCAGTTTATTACGCCTAATGCAGTATCTCCTTCAGTATGTTCTATAGTGTGTAAACTTAAGTTTCGATAAAGAGAGAAGTGACGAGAGAGGGTGTGGTAATAAAATGTGGAATGATGGCTTCAACGGCAACGATTGTGTTTCTCAATCGAATAAACCCCCCAGTATTTACTTGACAGCTACAGAGTCTTAAGTGTATTACGTAGTATTAAGTATTAAAAGTATAAAAAAAAACGAATAATTAAGACAAGAAGACAAAAGAGAGACAGAGAGAAAACAACGTGGCTTTTGGGAAAGAAATGTAATAGTAATCAAGATTACTGTAGCTAGGGTAACTAAATGCGTGCAATAAAGAAAACTTTTTGACCTTTAAACAAACCAAAAGGCAAACTAATCGTAATCCTACAATTTCGTATCTACAAATGAGAATCCTATAATGGTTAGACCTGATGAAGTTCAGTGTAAAGGAAAATAATATATAATACTTTGCTGGAAGTGTACCGCGTCCAGTAGAATATATGGCACTTATGGAGTATTTATCTGTCAGCTTAAAGTGTCAATACTTTGACTATTAATTCTTAATGAGTACGTGTTACACCATTAATGATTTTTTAATGTGTTATTATAAGTAGCATGTTTTTACAATATCAATTTTACATTATTCGTGGGATCAATTTATTTTCGCATGATTTATGAAAACTGCAATATTGCTATCTATAAAAAAAAACGTAATTGCATGAAATAATTTTTTTGGTTTGCAAGTTTGATTGCTTGATGAAATATTAATGTCCTTTCATTAATGCCACTTCTTTATCTTGTTATCTGCAAATATTATTTATGCAAAAATCGTAAAAATACATGAAAAAGAATCGTATAATGATATTCATAATTGTGCAATATAATATGCACTCGAGATAATTGAATTCTTATGACTGCAAACTTATTCTGTTCGTTTTGTAGAGTGTCTTGCAATTTGAAGGTGCTTCATCGTAGTATTCACATGTGGTTGTGTGTTGCATTCATTTGTGGCGGAATATTTTTCGCAAGAATTCCTCTGTCGATCTAGAAGTAACTGCATGAGTTGAAGTTGGTGTGATATTGCTTAGCAGTGCCATGCTGCAACAGAAGAGATGTATAAAGTATTTACTGTTTTCTTCTTTTAGGACTATTTACTGTTGATATATAGGCTTGAGTTTATTGACCTAGAGCCTATACTCAATCATTACCATCCAGTGCTTCCTTAAAAATGAGCATGAGATCCTTAAATTAAGAAAAAATCGAAGCATCACAGTTTGTAAAAATTTACGTAAATCTGACTCATCACAACCCTCTTACAATTGTACTGGTGAGCGGTGTAAATGCCTATTTCGGTACAAAACTCTTTCAGTTGGGAGAAAACTGTTTAAAACTGCATTCTGAAAGAAAATTCTACGTTTACTACGCGGTCAATAAGGGCACTTTCTGTTGCAAAAGGCGCCATATCTAGAAACAGACAGGGAGGGGGGGGGGGGATGGAAATACCCTGTTGGACACACCCCACAGTATGTTGTGTACCAAGGCGATGTTTTATCCTTTCGTTACCTTAATTCCATACTCTAAGAATACTATATTGTAAGAATGAAATAATAAACATGGAGAAATATGATAAGAGATTCTGAGATACCTTAACGATAGGCTTAAATGTCTTATAACACTATATTAATACCTTTATCTATTATTTCTACCATACCTATAAAGCAGGTGGCATCAGTTGCAAGTAAAAAAGTTAGATTAGGATAATCCAGATCTTTGAAACATTCGAGGGTACCCAAAATGTTCTCACACCGGTAATGAACTTTCAACAGGGTAAGCATATCCTTGTAGCTCACTATCAAAACATGTTAGGAGTTTCGTGGAGTTTTTCTTTCTTTTTTATATCGGACAAGCAGCAGCTACTCTGTGTAAATGCAGTTCGTGAAGCCTTCAATCTGATTTTGTAATGAGAACAAGGCGTCTTGATAACTATCATTGGGTAAACTTTGATCTTGTTCGATACAATACAATTCAATACAAAATTTGTCTTTTTCTTGACTGTCTGTTACGTATTGCTTCAGAAGATCGCATCCGGATGTTTCTTATACTAGTATACTTTAAGGATTTACTGCAATGGATAGCAATGTATGACTACCATGTGCATATCCATGTATGTCTCTAATTTGCATTATCATACTACCATTACTCAGCTTCGTTACACAAAATTCGAAATGCTCGTTCCAAGGCCAATCTCATTAGGCTGGTTTCTTCCATTTTCACAGTTCCTTTTGTCAAAGCTCTATAATAGGCCCCCTACTTTGATGATGGATTTTAAAAAGAAAGCTACAGTTACTGGTGTGATCTCAAACGTATGCAGAGCACCTTTTTCTAACGACTGGGTTCACAATGAGAGATGTGGTTTGTGCCCCTGAATCTGTTAGTTAATTGGCTCGTATACTTCTAACAGCGTAGCCAGTAGCAACAGTTATAACAGTGAATGCAACAATACGAAACCACTGTATACTCATTTCGTAACTTGGTGTAGTTTAAAAATCCATTGTTCGCATTAGACCTTTACTTCAAATACATGCAAGTAGCATAATTTAAAAATGATATTATTGTTTGTATGAGTTCAAGGTAATCTTTGTCAATTTGTATTTCATTTGTCCCAAGACTACATAAGACGACGTGTCCATTGTCGCCTTTTATAAAAGTCATCTTTTTATGGGCGTATCCATTGTTTTTTTTTTTACATAGCTTCTTGGTTTTTTCTTTCTAATCAAAATGCTGTAAAGATTGCATTGAACAAGGATTTCATGACGCACGCATTATTTTCTTTGCTGGTTTGGTTGGATCGTGCAATACAGCTTTTGTTGTAATCGAGTGCACGTAAGAGCTATAGCGGTGTTTTTATCTCGTATCTAATGGCCTACACCGAGCAGCAATAGTTTTTAAAATCAATACGCAACTAGCAAATGGACTCTTTTACCATGTGATGAGTTTTATTTACCTAAAATCATTGTTTCATCACCAACATTGTATGCAAATTCATATACTCACAGACATTCCTCGAGACTGTACATTCTTTTCTATCCTATGTTACAGTACAGTTAAGTTTCAATATACAATAAGAAAACATATTTGTTTCGTAGAAATTGATTCTAAGGACGACATTTTAAGTATCAAACATGTCCTCTAATCAAGAGCGTAGAAATGCCCATGAGAATGAAGGTTGACTTGTTTGTTACCCGTTTACCTTGTTTTGAAAGAAAAAAAAAGTCAAAAGTAACATTAGCAACTCTGCTGCTTACAAGTAGAAAATGAAATGGAATGGTATAATGTTTCCAAATTCAATAACACCGGGATATGTAGAGGTCATCGGAACTGTTAATCAAGGCTCTGAACACCTGGTGCATTAATTCCATGGTATGAACAAAGATTCCCCTGCACTGCAGACTACTGCTTGTATCAGTGTGGTTTTGTACAGCAGATTAATGCTGAAGTGTATGCAGGTTTTGCGCACACATTTTGCAGTTTTATCTCCTGTGTAATCGACCGTGAAACAAATTCCTTGCCAATTTTTAATGGGCGATGTTTGAAAGGAAATTGCAAAGATATTTAAGATGTTCGATGTCCTACATTTGACATCGGGCGGCCATGTTCCATGCTCTAAGCAACCTGAGAACTAATGAAAAGAGGGCGCCCCCGTCGACGGCACCCCGCAAAGTGAGTGCACAACTTTTTCAGTACCTACAGTGGGCTTCGAAACTTCGAAATCGAAATTACAAATGCAAGGGGCCCTCAATAATTAAGCTAACACGTGAAACTACCCCCAATTATCACATTCTATGCAATTTGGCACACAAAGTACTAATTTGTAGGAATTTAAGATGAAGTAGGTTATAATTATATTGCCCATCGTGTAATCTTTTGCGGTGTGCGTTGTTAGCTTTGTGGCTTTAATATCAGCGAAGTCAGTCTCTTGACTTGTTGAGTGTCGAAAGTAAAGAGGTGTGACCAGGGACATGTAATTTAGATTGCACCTCCCTAGTAAAACGAACTTCTGACCTTACAGCATCATGTGACACTATTTTATTGGTTCCATGACCAGTTCATGGCCAGTGGAAGGACTGTTGTCTGTTTGCATGACACCTTTCTCATTGTCATTGGTTATAGTTGACAAATTGACATAACGTTTACCTCAAAACAACAGCTTGTTTTACCTTACTTTTAGGACTGAAAACGATTTTGATATATACTTTTGTATGTAAATTTCCCGTTTGGGAACTGTCCATTGAACTCGAGTGCCAAGTCATTTTTTGTTATTGCACATTGTAAGTCGTGCTACCATATGTACTGGACATGATGAAGAACTCGCCTAAACAGAGTCTATTTACATGTATACGTGTAAAAACCTTTCACTTACAATAATTGTTGTGTCCCATGTTCTTGTAGTATTCACAAAAACGGGTCTAGGTTTTAGACCTTCTTTATTTAAAAACAAACGTTTTATAACTGTTGATCGGTAAACCAGTCAGCCACAGGATCGATATCCCTTGGACTTCGCAAATTATCGTTAAACTGCATACATTTGTTGACGCTTTTATTTTGTTTTACTCCCCAAAATTCCAGTAATCGCGAGAAACCCTCACTTGAGAAATAAGCTATTTGCCGTTTGTAAATACAAGTATATATTAGGCAGAGAATGAATTAATGAGAAGGGGGAAAAATACGTATGCACTGGAAGTCAGCTTAACATTTGCATAATTACCGGTCGAGATGCATAACCTCGAATGTGTTGTGACAAACTCAAAGGTGTTTTGTAAAAACGTTTCACAACAAGAAGCTGCTAATGAGTATAAATCACAGATCAGTCCAGTAACAGATGAAGAGATGTATTTTCACTCACCAGCTGTTACTCACAAAACCAGCAATGCGCATGTCAGAGAGCCAAAACTGTCATAGTTTGTAGCTGTGAAGGTTTTGACAAATGAACTTATGGCAGATTGTTGTTTGCTTGATTTGGTTTTTTTTTTATTGCTGTGTTCATGTATATTCTCTCATTATAGTGTCTCTTGCGAGACGTTCTGGTCGTTAAACATGACGCACATGGTACGTTCTCTCAAACGAGATGAGGGTTTGAGGTCCATATCGTAACAGATGGTCCTCGGAAGGGAGGTGGAATCAAATCATGGTCGTCTTTTCAACTGATTCATGGTTCAGTGTTAAAACCCAGAAAATAATGCTCTATACCACACTCTGTAGGATCTTTTGTTGTAATGTTTTTGTTGTAATGATTTTTTTTTAGCGTTGCAGTGTTCGCGTTCTTAATACGTATTCGCAGGAAAATCGTTCACGTCTACAACGTTGACTATTTGACTGGTCACCTTTAGATTTAGAAGAAACTATTACATAAAGCGTAAAAGTCTGTCGACCCACGAAGCTACTCTAACCTCACACAAGGGCTATAACTCGGGCAATCATGTGCAAGCAACTCGCCCATCCGGAGTTTTCTTTTCTCTCCGGCTTCAATACCGCCCATTGGAACGTCACTGTGCGGTTAAATGCGAGAAAAAAATATACCATGTTTTATTCATTTCGTTTTCCAATCAGATAATGGTTAACGGAGCAGATTAAACTTCCCCTTCAGACGGTTCATGCATGCAGACAAGGCTCGCAATGCCGGTTGGTGAGTCTGATGTAAAGCAATAAGTAGTTCTCAACATAACCAATAAAGCAGAACCCATCCAAACCCATTTTGGGCTAGCTATATTCGAATTTCATTATCGCAGGATCATTGACCTTTATAGCTACAATAGAGCGTGCTAAGGTACAGGCCTGTAAGAATAATCATTATTGGGGGTGGGGTGGGGATCGACACCGAAGTACCTATCGTCGTCCTGGGGAGGGGTACAAGTAAAGAAGTTGTGTCCCATCCCTCTGAATAAATGCTTTTGCAAAGTGGAGCGTCAACACATTTCCTTTTGTATATTGCACTAAACATTTCCATTTTTCTGTGCCTACAGATTGCATGCAAAAGAAAAAGGATTCCTTCTCTTATTTTTGCCCTCCCCTGGTGTAGTTTTGCTGAGGCAATGGGTATATGCTCATTTTGTAGGGAAAGGGCAGTACATTGAATGTTATTGATATGTGATTATGTACTATGGAACGCTGAGAACACTACGAGTAGACAAGTGTTTCATACCTTTTCATTCAATGTACCAATGATATATGGTTACTCTTTGCAAGCAGCGTGTCAGATATTTCCACTCTGCGCCATTGAAGGCAAACTTGATTCATGACTCACATCTGTAAGTTTTTAGTAATTAGTGTACTTTGATAGATTTTGCAATATTTCAATTAAGAAGGTCAGCTTAAGCTTCGTGGACTTAAACCATGACGTAGGGACAAAGGTTCAGTTCGTGGACATTTACATCCAATAACATTTCTAAGAAACAATTGTGAATTTATTGCTGTGCATTTCAAATTGTTTGTCTCGTAAGCAAGTATGTTCACATACCCCATAGCTTGCGTCATGTCAACAACAGCACACAAAAGTCAATGCGCTCGATGAACACGCTGCTTACCATGCTTCGAGGAACCCTATGCTAAAAAAAAAAAAAATAGAATTTTGTCTAAGAGATTTTTCAATTCTTCTGCTAACAATAGTTCTTAGTTTCTGCCGATATTGTGAAGTCGTGCATATGGCATCAGCCCTCCGAAAAATCAATGATGTTATCACATGCTGATCTATACGGACCACTTCTAGACAACACAAAATCGTTTCAAAATGGTGAGAAAAACACAGGGAATGTGAATAATTAAGAGCTTTGGGATTTAACAAAGTGTCATTAGCTGTTTCTAGGAAACCCACGCCCTTTCTCCATATGGCAAAAGCGAATCAAAAATATTAAGCGATAAATATTAATACCATGGAAACGCTTAAGAATTGGGCGATTCCATTTGCTGTGAGGGAAAAGGAAACGAGTTGTTTACTTCGTGAACCGTACGTAACAATAAAGTGCGCGAACCGTCCTTGCACACGTGCATAGCCCGTGCCTTCAGCCAGCTGCACAATAGTGAGATACCCCGGCCACTTCTGCATATTCATTATAAAGTCTAAATTGAGCAGCCAATCCTCACTTGATATCATACATGATAAGGTTTCATCGAAGGAACAAACCCTAACCATGTTGATATGTCCCGATATCGCCGCATGTTCTGTCGTGCAGAAAAGGGTTTTCTCGAGATATGATTTTAGCACATTATGGAAATTCTTTGTGGAGTAGGGGAAACCGAGACATCTGTACGAGAACAAATCATTAAGATAGAGTTTATTTTCACGATTCTTTGATATAGACTTTATGCGGCTTACTGTGTACTCATATAAACCTCATTTTGTGCAGTTCATAACAATATCGTCGCACGTACGAGTCCACGAACTGATATACCTTGAACATCCCGTATTTTGGGTGATGCTGTGGTATCTTTTAAAGTGTCTGTCGGGTAATCTGTCGACAATGTCAATGGGAATTTCTACAGTACAGTTGGTAAATAGTGCATGGAGAAACCTTATAGTGTAATGAGCGTAACGCACACACTGTGACATCACGTCATTAATCTTACAGTATACATTAATATAAAGCGATCACTGATACACACCGTTCAAGGATGGGATGTTTCCCAGCGAGAATCCCAAATTAAAAATCAAGTTAACCGCATCTGAGCATTTATCCAAACCTGGGTAATTTTATTAACACTTTGAAAGTGCATGTGTTTTCTTTGCTGATTTCTATACACCAAATCGTTGAAGTAAATCTTAATAAATATGTTGTCATCGGGTGAAACTGAGTTTACTTGCGTGGACATGTAAAAGACTGATATCTTGTCAGCGTAACACGAAAGGGAGTATTAGCGTCTGCGCGCCTTTCAAGTACAGTGCATGTAACCTTCGGGGACGAGTTTCAAGTACCGGGGGAAACGGAATGCATTCAAGTCGTCATGGGCAAACTTAGTGCACGCCAAATTTTGCACATTCACACGATAAGAAGCAATGAAGGAGACAGACAATTTTACACTCTTCAAGAAGTCTGCTGCATAAAATCGATTTTGGAAGTCGAATTCTTTGATTAGCCATCGATGACATTAAGTTCAGAACTCCATACATAAGACTTCAAGAGAAAGACCAACATTTATATCGTGCAGCGACTTTACAATTCTTCCTTATTAGAGTGTAAATAAAACCGCCCTTAGGTCATAGACGAACGCCAAGAAGAAAATTACGCTCTATTAGATCAAGTGTTAGGAAAATACGGCGTTGTAAAGATTACTGATCAGTTGTAATAAACACCTGCGTAGCTGTTTCGCAAAGATATTGGCACGCATCTTCTCAGTGCAGAGTATGTAATTTCAATGCACCGCTGTATACTCGTCACGGTAATCATAGTCGGTGGAATTAGAAATGACATTTATTACCGAAGTTACTGTTATACGGTCGTCATGCACTGTTTGATTCTTGATAACTTAATGCTAACATGCACACGACATAGACTCAGACCTCTCAACGTACATGGAAATGCCTAAAAAGATGTACTCTGCTTCAGTTGATAGATGAGATAGGAACTAAGTTTTCAATATTACTCCTAGCCCAGCATGGTTCACGTCACTTTTTTTTTTTCCAAACTTAACAAACGACTAAACAAACTTTACTTTAACCATACCTCATGGTCACCCACACACTCTAGTGTCTGTTAATTTACAGAAAATTAAACAAAGGAATAAAATAAGAATTACAGAAATTGTCTGGAAGCTAATTACCAGAACACATTTCTGTATTCCCTTTGTATAATTTTATATTATTTGTTTACCTTTTCAACAGTGCACAAAGTAGGTCCAACCTATAATTTGACTGCTTGGAAATATTGTGTCTGATTTACAAAAAGTGTCATATTTTTTAAACCAATATCTCTGGACACAGAACTATCAACGTATTCACTGTAATGGACGGTGCTTATGACTGTAGTCTCTCTTTCGAGAAATAAGTTTTTTTTCACAGATATTTAGTTAATCATTTCATGCTCTTGAATCACAATATGATCACCAAAACTTTCAAAAAACTTAAATGATCTTGGTAAACTTATCGTTTTCATGATATTTTAAGGAGATGAAACTATTGCTGATGTTTATAGGTAAGACTGAATGGTTTAACAATGAATAAAAAAATCTATATTTACGCCGATGTCGGTGAACTTTAAAGGCAATATTTATTCCTTCAAGGATGGTTAAGCGTTTTAAAAGCAATAAGTATCATGAAAAAGATTATTTTTTTCTCTGCACATAAATAACTACAAGGAAAAAAATAGGTAATATCTGGCGAACGAAACATACAACACAAATAAAAAAGGGTCACTTTTCTTGAAACAAGTTTACTTTATCGGTTCTCGAATACTTGCAAAATACACCAAAACTGGATACTTTCAGTCGAAAAATTTTAGTGCGAAGGTAAAGCCACGAATTCGGTGTCCTTATATGTCTAACATCATTTACGACATAGACTCACCTTAGCTCCTTAGGGAGATGTCGAAAAACTCCAAAAAAAAAAAAAAAAAATGGAGACTGATCTTCAAAGGAAGAGCCAAATATCCACCTCTGAGATGTTGATCGAACAAACAACTACGACCTTCATCCCTGATCATTGTTATACATCCCTCCAAATGTCACTGACTTTGCGCGGGCACACCGATGGTAAACAGACAAAGTCAACATTCGAACAGTCACTTGAAATATACTGTTCTTGAGCTAAACACCTTCCTGGCTTAATTAATTCCTGACGATCTGAATCAACCGACAAAACCAGCCGTCTCGCTGGTCAACTGCTTCATGAGATGGCGGTAGTTAACTCTTCTTCTCTGTCAAACTTCTTTTAGTCTCTAGATACGATACCGAATCTTTTTTTTTCTTTTTGTTTTTTCATTTTTCCTATTCAGCGTCTTACCAAAAGATGAAAGATGAAACACTTTGACCTAATTCGTTTAAAGAATCGGGTATTAATTTTAGTCCCGGTTGAGAGGTACATTAATAAATCAGTAAGAGAATTAATAAGAAAATGGATTATATAAATCGCCGATATTGATGAAGATGATGATGACAATGATAAACTGATTAAGGTTGACATAATTTATTTCTCGCTTTACGATAGTCATTAAAAGTAGAAGGATCGGTGACTTTTATGGTTTGCCGTTAGTCAAAATAAATTTCATAACTTTTGGTTAAGGTTTCCCGTTTGTAACGTGACTCGTTTACTATGCAACCTTTGATTATTATTGCAGGGAGAAATTAGGTCATTGACATACACTGACTTATACGATCATGGTTTCAAAATGGTTAGAAAGTTAGGTGTTTAAGCAAGCTCATTATGTATCTATATTATTAGCTATACCATACATTTGATGTAAATGAGATTCTGCCGAATATCTGGATTTGTCACAAAGTTTGGTGAAAAGTATCCACGGTGCTTTTCTACCTTTGTTAAAGTTGAAAGGCCTATAAACAACCTGACATAGTCACTATATCACGTGAGCAGAGAATATACAGGACTAGTGGGAAACAAATGTACGAGTCAGATAAAGTATCACCAGCAAATATTCAAGTCTAGTTAGAAGGTAGAATGCACATGACAAGGTAACCGGTGACCATCCCCCCCTTCACCAAACTTTCATTTAGCTGCTTACCATCAGACGTCGCCTACATACCTTATAGGAATTTCATATGCGGAACCAATGATTTATGATTACTGATAGCCTACCTGGTGTCTGTGGGTATACTGCACCTTTTTTTTTCTTCATATAAAGCAAACAAGCTTGAAAATCGGTCAATGAGAAAAGAGCTCTGTGATATGACAAAGTGTGTTGCAACAGGGAGTCCCATCGTTACAAGTACCCAGGCAACCTCAGTCGAAGGACACAATTTCTTTGTCTTTTCTAAAGTCGGTTGACTTAGATTCGCAAAGCACCAATTCGAAAAAAACAAAAAAACAAAAACAAAGGGAAAATAAAACATGCTAATGCCTACATTCACTTATCGCACATTACATGTAACCTTCAGACTGTATTGCCAGACTACTAACAGCGTGAAAACAAGCTTAGCACATACGAATGGTAAATCTCTAAGCAAATCTATGAGTGCTCCACAAACGACAGTTGCTTTGTATAGCTGTACCTTATTATATATACACGGAATAAATTTCCACCTCGGAGCGTTGAACACGTTCCCGAATGTTTGTTGTTGGCTTTTGTTTTTTTTTTCTTCTAAACTCAATGTTCCGTCTGAAGACCTAAAAGTAGTAACCAAAACTACAGTGTATTTGGGAGGTTTGTTGCTATTTTCGGCTCGTGACGTAGCAACGAAAGACTGATGATGACGTCAGAGATAAACCTGCAGGGATCTCTGTCTAATTGACGTTGTGAAGATGGCTGCTACAGACAGAGGTTTACTACGGTATACTTTGTAGTATGGACACTCTACCTATATATATATATATATATATATATGTGTAAGAGAAACTGTAAAATATCAGAGCCATCTGCGGCAATGACATTCATGGCTAAATTTGTACTGGAAATAAAGGAAAAGAAAGAAAGAGAGAGAGAAAAAAGTCATCGCCTTAAGACAAACCGATGTAGTCCACAAACAGATTTGTCTTAAAGAAAAACAGTTTGGCATGATGAAGCTTTCATCTTACTTCAACATAGCGTGACTACTTGGCTGAAAAATGGCGAATGTTATATATCACATATCATAAAAAAAAAATGCTGAAGAGTGAACACGTTTCGCAATCATCTGTTCGATGAAGATATTCGAGAGGTGTCTGTGTGTGGCTGGTCGTAAAAAAAAAAAAATAAAAAATCGGCTGAACATACTTATTGTTGCTTAATTGGACAGACACATTGGTCTTTAATGCAGTCACGTACATGTGTGGTACCGACAAAGCTACAGAAACGAAGAGGAGAAAAAAAAGTCAAATTAGAGAGCTTGGAAAGTACTCTGAACTTGGGTTGTTGAACATTCGGCAAGAAGCAAGAAATTTGACTGAGGCTGAACTTATCGCGAATCGTGTACGTTCCAAATTAAACACTGACCGTTGAAGGGACACGTATAGTTCTTTGTGTACAGAAAATAAAAAAAAAAACAGAAGGGGAGGGGGCTTAGCATAAAAAAGGGTTTAGCATTCACACGGTAAATTCGATTCAGGTATCAAAGATAGACTTATATACCCTCACAAAAAAAAATACATAAAAAAATATGTGTGCTCGATTCATAATTCAACTTACATATTACTTAATTTTGTGAAGAGATGTCTCGTATTTCTCTGGCGGGTAACATTACAAAATGTGCAGCGGGCTTAACATGAATAACCATCCCCGCATGTATAGAGTTACCTTCCTCCAAGTTAATGTCGTGGTCATAGGAATCATACTGTAGTAATCCTTTTGTCCAAATGGTATTCTCTCAACCCCATAGTGACGTTCACATTGGCTTTACACTAGGTTTAACGTAGACGTAGGTTACGAGACCGACCAAACTCACGACTCGCCTCTGAAGTAGCTACCCGCATCATAGGTTTTACAAACGAATTTCGTACTGAAAATGATCATTTTTTGATCACGGGTTTTGTTTGCACAGGGTCCACACCCTAACGCGATACCTGGTGTTACTGTTACCGAGTAAAGTGTTATGACTTCGCAACAATATCTTAATGTAGGCACTTAATTTTCGAGTATCCGGCTATGAAATGGGGGTAACCGGGACCTCCTGCAAACACTAAAAAAAAAAAAATGCACGATGCAACATGGTGACTGCATTGATAGGCGATAAACCTTTTCTGCAGTTGTCATCCATACCATCATGATTGGGGCTTGTTCCTTCGATGAAACCTTGTCATGTATGATCATCATGTGAGGATTGGCTTTGTCATTTCAGACGCTCAGTGAATTAAGTCATCGTTCCGTGACGAACACTTTTTGCCGTATTCAATGTTACTACATTTGTTCAAACGCTCGATTTATTTTATTACATCCGATTACTAAATTCACCAATAAAGTACAAATGTTTCACACTCCACATACTAAAGCTTGTTAGTGACCATTACTAAAGTACAAGACACTCTCAAATACGTTCCTCCGCTCGTTTTCCAATTCTACCGAAATCTGTAACGAATAATGAGATTAGCTTCAGATAAAGCCACAAGTTTCCTGTGATACGTAAAATGGGAAAATTAAATGTATGAAATAGCTTGAATTAAGGGATGTAATCAGCAAAAGAGAAAATCTATAAATAATAACAAAAAAAAAAAGGAAAAAGAGGGTACTGTCACTGTATTGTCTATTTAGAATACAAATAATATTTCTTTGCTACTACACACAATTCATTTCAAGAAGGATGTATGGCGCAATAATGTAGCGGCTGGTAGGGGTCTTGCAAAGCGACTATAGTAACAAATCGGGCTGGTCAGGAGGACTAAATCAAGAAACGTAAGGTGCATGGCATAGGCATCTATCTTTAGGTTCATGCTAGATGCAGTTTCCCCATTTGACAAAATGGCATATCCGTGTTGAGAAAAACAAAGAAAACATGGGAATTGTGCTGTTTTCTTAGAGAGCGAAAGGAAGACAAGAACAAAGAGAAAATGGAAGATAATTGATGACAAAGCTGACAATTGGGGTTTCACAAAACGGAAAAAAATCATTAACATAGGCTTAAATATTAGACTGTTCGGTTCATAGCTCACCTGGTTGCACTTTAACGATTTCCGATCGACAAAGTGACCTGTTGGACGCACCACCATAACCTTTGATGACCCGCCGACGAGATAAAGTGGGAGATTTACGTGGCGGTATGATTGCCGTCGTTGACTCCGAATGTTGTAGCGGTCGGCCCCAAGATGGACAACAACAACAAGTGTGGTAGAGTTTATCAACGAAAGTTGACAGTTTTCCCTCCATGACCTAATTGTATAAACACAACAAGAGAGGTGATTGCAAAATGTATACTTACAGATTTCTTGCAGTGTACGTAAGCCATACCTTAGACTGCGTAGCGGTACCTCACTTGGTGGACGAATTCTTTTCGTCCAGCTTATCCTTACCTACGATAGCGACAGTCACAGAAATGCTACGCGGGCTAGCGTAAGGAGTTTGTGACTGACAGTTTTTGCTTTTTGTATAAGCGATAACTTGAACTTGACAAATTTTTTCTCCCACGAGGGGTAGACATATTTACCCAATGATGCTCATTGCTGGGCCAGTGGTGGAACCATGGAGCCACTACCAATGAAGTAAAAGCAGAGTCTTTACGAGATGGTGCTATTGTTCAACACCAATGTAACCTTGAATCACAGTCTTAACAACCCCTTTACAAATCCATTCAGTGCCTAATCTTTCTAATCTGACAATTCCTTGTCCCATTACTCAACATAATCCATTTGAACTTTCTCCATCTGTTCTGACAAACAGTAGTCAAAAACGTCGATTTATGAACGACTGTTGTCATATTTACGCATCCAAAATGGATATTTTTCTCAAAAGTTTCGAATGGAAAAGGGTTTTTTTTCAATGCATTGTGCAATTTCGTGATTAACAGTATATTTTGTAGTAATAAATGTGCACTGAGTCTACAACTAGACTAACATCTATACATCTATAACACTTGGCATCTTTTTCCAGTTCCAACACCTATTTCTCGATAGAGGATATTTTGGAGAATATGAAAACTGAGAAACTATTCATGAGGAAATTCTCCATCTTTCCGGACCCTTGCCGACAACAAAATCTAGCTCATCGTAAAGCCAGATAGTTATTTAGTTCTGAAAATTGATGGCATATGTGAAGACATGTGCGCATCCTCAGAAATCTCTTCTAATACTACTTAAAAATTATGACGAAAACAAGAGTATGACTGTACTAGGATATACAGATAATGCTATATCTTTCCTAACTGTTGCTTAACCTTCAGTTATCCAGAATTATAATTCCTTTGCACCAATTAATGAGAGTTTTGAGCTTTAGAATGTCGGAACAGATCGTAACTTCAAAGGGTTGTAAGCTGCTTTTGCTCCATTCGTAGTAGCTCCATGGTGTGACATTTATTTCAGTCTCTTTGAAAACATTAACAAAATGATAATTGAGATGGAACATATATACAGAACATGCAAAAAAAGAGACTGAGGAGTGTCTATAAAAAGCATGAGTGAGCTTGTAGACGTAGACACTCCAGAAAAAAGAAAGAACACCAACTATGAGCATAAATAACATTTACAACGAAAGAAAGAATTGAATACAATATAAAAGAATGACTAATAATTGGAAATAACATAACTTTTAAAGATGGGGTGGTATTCAAAAAAAAAAAAAAAACGTAGGGGGTGATTGGTATAAAGATGACCATAGTTAATTTGACTTCTCAGATTTCAGTGAATACTATCAGTTTATTTAAAAAAAATAAACGATTGCATTTACTTCTGCTTGTCCCCAACGTAAGTAGTTATCGAACAAACAAACTCTTGGGGCGTGTCTGCATTACATGTGGCAGAGATGTTGTATAATACACGCAAGGACACCGCCTATTATTGTTCTGCTTCATTTATTCAGGGTATTCTGGTTTATCTATTTCATGGTTTTTGGTCACTCTTCGTATGTAGCCATCAAACCTTGGTATTGCGAGTGCGTCTTCACGGCTTTGGTATCGTAAGAGTAATAGTCTCCGTACTCAAGTGGGTGCAAAGAGTACAACTTAAACTGTTGACGTTGCTAGAAAGTTATCAAGAGCAGACTTACTTCAAATAAAATATTAACATTATATTTAATATACATTTTTACATACAATGTATAATCATGTATTATTTTATATACTGTATGTATTATTATAATATTATATAACATTTAATGTATTATTGGCATATTTAATATGCAATATTACACTATATTAACATCTCAATATCAATTATCAACAATATCAACAATCAACTTTAGAAGAAAGCCGCACTAATTAAGTGATCATTGTTACCACTTTCCATTCTATCAGTTTCTATTCCACTATGTAAGAAAAAAAAAGTCAATAAAATTGCGCTGGTTATGCTTGCAGATAAAGTTTGTGACCATTTGACCTATGACAAATCAAAAGAGTTACCTACAAGACAATTCCAACATTTACTGCCCGAGGAAGGCAGCCACATGCAAACTTCCCATTGGTTGATGGTGATCTTTCATGTAGATTGATATTTACATCATCGTCATGTATAGTATAGAGACACATGTGTTTATATCTGTGTCGTTTCACTTGTTCGGACTTTTACTGTACGCAATGAATAAGAAAAACAAAATTGACACATTATTGGGGTAGTTAAGAACGAAATCATCAATAAACTCATCTTAACCATAATTTTTTGTTTGGCCTAGCGCCAGGCAACGCGGTTATGTCATTTCGTCTATGCATGAAAACATCAAATAAGTTCACAGTAAAAGCTAAAAAAAAAAAAAAACAAATGAAGGAAAGAGAAAATGATAAAACCTTAATATCCGGGTCTTAGATTTAACGAGTTTAGAAGACCGACAAGGGCAACTTGTAATGTAATAAAAATGTATCAAAAGATACCCCTTTGCGAAGCAGCGACATGAGGACATACGCGATTTATTAAAAGAAATCAGCTACGTAGGTCATGAGAACGTCTTCGACGCCCGTAAAACTTTACTTTAACGACGTTGCTTAATAAAGATTCACGCACTGGATTGTGTTATATCAAGATCGGAAATAGTTTTAAAGACCAAAAAGGATCACGTTATGAAAGACATAACGTTGAGTAGGTACCGTATGCACTGTGGTTAGCAAAGTATCGCTGAGGGGGATATTGAAATTGCACCGTCGAGATGTAAGTGTAATTAAGTCAAGAATATAAAATGACTATCCAGATATATCTTCACAGTTCATTAACCATAGCGATTATCGTCTTTACGTATCAGAGATTAAAGGGGGATAGACACTTTCCTTCAACTATGTCGGAGACATACATCTTACTAAGTTACGCTCTCTGTGGAAACTGACAAGAAAACTGTTTTTTTTTTAATTCAAAAAAAAAAAAAAAAACAACCCACAATTCGACGAAAAAGCACATTAGCTTTAATTTAAATTTTCTATAAACATGTCCCCAAACTTAAAGGATTATTTTGCATTGAACGTGTATGTATGTATGTACGGCACGTCTGGCGTGCTAATAAATCTCTATCGGCATTTTTTCGTTTCTTCGGTTCGACTATATGGAATTTTCAAACGTTTGGGAAATCGACAACATGAGAGATCACAAGTAACTGACAGATGCTCATTTAAACTTGCAGATGATAATTTAATTCCACATGTGACAATTTCTTCCAATCAGAATTCTGGGAGCCACCATGTGAAAATCATCGTCCAATTACATCAAGGGAAACTGACAGATGCTGATTAAAATTGCCATATGTCATTTTAATTGGATATATGACATTTTTTTTAATACGCATCCCGGAAACTGTCTTGTGTAAAAATTACACCCTATCCCCAATATGCGACTAGATCCAATGCCAGTCCTTGAGGCGAGATTTTTAAGAGGCGTCGCAAAGTGTGGAAGGCTTTACAACTAGTTGCAAGGAGTCGCGCAACTCCGAACATGTTCCGTCGCTTGATACTGAGTTGTGTCACTGACTGTAATTGCAAACTTTTAGAATGGAGCTCTTGAAAATGACTCGTTCGAAATGTATGTGAAAAGCGTATCCTTGGAAATAACGTATAAGGAAAACACGGTCTCTTGAACACAGCGTATAAGGAGTATATATAGCCCAAACTTTATCATCGGATGATGGGTTTATCATCTTTTGGGTGAAAATGTTCACTCACCGGAACCGTTCGGCGACTGAACATTGCGCATGCACCCAGTGTGTCTACATTGTAAAGTAGACCTCCCAAACGGGATGATCACGGTAGGGGCTAAGGAGAAGCTGCACGACAAAGACTTGTGTGGTTGTCAGTATCAAGTAGGGTAGATGAAAAACGAAGTTGTACAGATACATTCTGAAACATACTAAATAATCACGACGGGGTAAAGGATACAGCAAAGGCTCGATCCTTCGATCTGTGACTAGTTGAGCAGCGGAGTGAACACCAAGCTCTTAAAACTAGTCAGTCCTCGACTGGTCATCGCCGCACGTAATGGCCGAATCGCCGCATCGTCGCATCGCCGCACTTAATCGCGAGTGTGGAAGGCGCTCTAACCAATGGAAGAAAGGAAAACTGCCAAGCATAATTACGTGTCATATGGCACTTCAAGATATGAAAATGTAAAAAAAGTAAAACCAGTGACATGCACCCCAATTGAAATCGACATATGTCAATTTCTTGACATATTGCACACTGTATAGAGGGACAGAATGGGAGTGGCTGTTTGATCACAACGCGAGACGTCCCAGAGTAATACGTTTGTCCTGATGGTTAGGCTTAGTCCTCTATCCACTATAAATTAAGGTCTCTGAATTGTACTGGCGCTCATGGCGTTGAAAGTGTTCTGCGGGCTCACTGTTAATGTTCATGTACAACTTAAAGTGTTTAAATCTGTAGCGCAGGAAAAATAATTCTGAGGTCACATCCATACCCGGTAAGCAGCAACTGTAACGATTTTTGTCGAGAAAATTTCCATATGGCATATCCTTCTAGGACTCTGGTGGCAAATAAACCTAACAGTAAGTGAAGGTTCCTAAAGGCAAGGAGTTCTACATTAGGCAAATTGTAGGTTTGAAGGAAGAAAAAGAGACGCTTACACATTATAAAATTGTTATGATATCCACCAATCTATAGTGTGAGTGATAGTAAAAACATCGCAGAAAAATAGACAGAGTAAGTGTGCACGGGGTGAAGGGGGAGGGGGTTAGGGAGAATGTTACATTACGCGTATAAGCCGCAATCTGACAAAGATTTTCAATTATTGCAAAACATACTGTTATAATTACACCTTTTCAATGTTTCTAAATTTATTGCTTATCTGACCAAAGTAATAACTAAAGTAAAGAAAGCACTTCGGTAATCCTGTCAAAGTAATGACAACTATCCTCAAAAATGTTAATATTTTTTCCTTCACCTGAACCATTTTGCATCATGAGTGCATCTCTAAAGTATGAATCATTATATAATACATCTTGAACTCTAAATGGAAATCGGCATGTGACTGATTTACTTTCGAGAAGATAAATTATATTACGGGCTGTTTATCCAGCAATCCACTAAATTTTCTCATAAATACTGAGTCGATGTTTTGAAAGGTTACGCTAAGCTACTGTAGATATTTAAAGGATAACTGAAAGAGTTGTTAAACAGAAAGAGCATATTTTATCACTTCAGTCACATCAAATCCCCACACTTGTTCCTAACTCAAGATATTGTTATGTGAAGAAAGACGTCTATTATCAAGTAATAGCTCCGATTGCCTGAAGGTTACAGAAGGATATGAAACAGAGGAGAAATGAAGTAAAAACAAGGAAAATTTTCGCATCTTTTTGAAATTTTATTGCGTATTTAATCCCGAAATTGACGTTCATTGTAAATTGGTTTACAATATTAAGAATTATAATATTTCATTTAATATTTCATTTCAGGCACCTGGGTATATGGAAATACAAAGGACACTCAATTAGTTGGTACCGTATGTTGTGACATCATGCATTTTCCATAATGCAACGCACGGCTTCGAAATATATATATAATAATATATAGATTTCGAATAATAGTCTATGAACAGAACATGCTTGTTTTCCTCCTGTGGGGAGAGAAAGTATTGGTCCAGCTCCTTCCTTGCGACAGCACGTTCTTCAACTGATGTGTTGCTGTTATCAAATGTTGCTATTTAATATATTATCATGTACCTACACTTACACACCGACTTGTGCGTCATAATTGTCATCCTTTAGTGGCTTCAAAATTTACGCCAACAATACGGCAATGGAAGATCCTCTAGAACTGTTCTACCAGTTGTCACTGAGATGACGTAAGCAAAATGGCTGTACATACCGTTAAAGAAGGGGGATCAATGAGACTCTATAAACTCTGGTAACGGGCTAGTACGTTTCTGTTATGTGATGAATTCGGGATGGGAAACTGTATTGCAGTAACGCGGAAGAACAAGTCCTTGTCAAGAAGGAGACCTTGTCATGTGTACTCATAACACCTTCATTTAGCCGTGCTCGAGGAAAACCATCGTATGCAGCAATTTCTAGTATCTAGCTTACATGATGAATATTGATCAAAGTAACCTTACAAGAGAAAAACAAAATCAATCATGCACTAGAGGAAAGACAAATACCTTGTTCACCTCGAAATAATGACTAGGCTTACTTATACTTTCTGTTGCGACTGCAAAGTTTCACAACGAAACTCCTTTCAGAATAATAGCTGTTCTCGTAGATAAAATCTCACCACTTAAACTTATTTATTCTTTCGACTTTAATTCCATTCCTCCTTGTGTTTAATGTAAACAGTGAAGAGGTAAATTGATAACCTTGACTATCATTCCAATACTTCCCCTTTTCTTTTTCAGTCTTCTTATAATATGAAAGTCCTCATGATACGACTCAGTGTATCACAGAAACTGTATTTTAGACATTGCTCCAGGATATATTTCCCTTCTTTTCACTGCAAGGTCGTCAAATAATAACACGTCTTGAAATTTCGTTCAATGTCTCTTTCACCAAGTATCACATCGAGCATAAAAAGAAAACTGAGTTCCATAAAATGAACTCGGCAGAGTTTTTCCGCTTTTTCTTTTGTTTGTTTTAGTTTGCTTCACACATAAAAACACAGCACGCACACCAACGTGAAGACGGCAGTAGATGTCGCTATAAAAGCAGCCCGAATAGTGTGAAGTTATTTGTCGTACATCTTCTCGGCCATGTTAACTCTGATATAACATTGATCTCACAAGAAACACGTGCCTGTATACTTGAACTATACCACATAAATTTGCGACAATTTTTTTATGTAAGTTAAGAATGCCCATAGGTCTTATTTCTACAGTTTACTCATAAAGTGTAGCCTGGGGTCAGTCAACATGTAATTATTCTTCCAGTGTTTATAAAACAGCTCCTTTTTTCAATGAACATTTGTTACAACCACTTTTGTAATAACAGTTACTTTTGTAACAACAGACACTTTTGTAATAACAGACACTTTTGTAATAACAGCCACTTTTGTATCGGTTACACCACTTTTGTATCGGTTACACCACTTTTGTAAAGGTTCGATCACTTTTGTAATAAAATCACCATCTTTTTGTCACCACTTTTTTAAAGCTCACCCACCACTTTTGTAATAGAAATTTCTCTCAACCACTTTTGTAATCGCCAGCCAACCACTTTTGCAGTGATCAAACAGCAGATTAGGGCACTATTTTCATAGCATTGTGGGTTTTATGATACAAGCATAATATATGGTACGCAGTTAGAGTATTGCCTAAGGAAATATTTGATTTTAAGGACTTGCAGATTTGTCAGATGAGAGCAATGGCGGCCATTTTAAAAGGGCTGCCGCTGCTTGTTGTTTCACTCCTATCTTGGTTCATTTCTGTGTATAAACTGTTGTTTAGATGTACAAAGGTAATATTTTGGACTAGACTAAAGACCCCTATTACAGTGTAAACGTATGTTGCTCATGTGACCACAACTGAGTCCATTTATGTTCTGAGATCGCAGGTAAATTGAATATGGAGTCGGTATAGCTCTCTAAAGTCGTTCACTGTCGGTTTAAATACAGCACAGTAAATTACCGGCTTGTTTAGTGACTGACTCTCGTTGTCGTCATAGTACTGTGCTTTCAAAATGCCTCCAAAATAGTACTTGGTATCAGCTATAGTAACTAGTCTATGCGATAACATCACAAAGTTCACAGATCAAATATCGTACCACAGGAACAATATGAAGCATAGAGGCTCTTTCGCAGGCCATAACAACAGACGAGACAATCTGTTTCAATGTTCTGATGCACCAACTCTGAAATAAACGTACGTAAAGACGCATGAGGATAGTTAACAATTGTACTTACAAAATACTAAGAGATAATAACAATAGTAAGTATAGTAATTACTAATTCTATAACTGATTAGGGCTGCAGCCATTTCGAAAATGGAGGCCATTTTGAAAATTATTGGGAAATAATTTTGACTCTTACCCTGTGATTTATTGGTATACTCTTAAGTATGACTGTGGCACTTTTCATGGGTTTCCCAACTGACCATTGTAACAAAATGGGCTTATTATTTAACATAAGGTATCAAATATTTACAAAATTTTAATATGAATACATGAACAGAGTGAGGTAGGAGGAAGAGCAAAAGAAAAAAAAAGAAAAAAAATCAGCAAAACCTACATGTTTATTGCTTCCTCACAGAATATTAAGTTCTGCTCTTTGTAGCAGTGGGCGGTTTTGCTTGTTTCTTGTATGATATGAAGAAAAAATCAAATGTCTCTTTTATGTAAAATATACTATAGACCAGTATAGGAGCATAAGAAAGACGCAACCATACTAGTCAAGATTAGCCCAATTACGTCATTCATACGTCATAGTGCTCAAAGTGCTTTCTTCACCGAGCAGCAAAAATCCATCTCTTTGTGGTTGCTGACCTCCACGCTACATCATAACAACTAAAAGACTAAGGCTCATAGAACTGAAGGTGATTGTATTTTTTCCCCTCTCTTTGGGCTTGTAAGTAATCACACAGTCTGTATGTCAGCATATTTTGCTTACCTAACGGTGTTGACATATGACAGTTAAATGCCGCGCTGAAGTTGTGACCATTTTATCTATTTATTGAATAAGATAGAAAACTGAAAGAAGGAATTAAGGAATAAAAAATAGGGAGAGACGCCCTGAAACATATCAAGTGCATAGTATCAACATGGCCTCCAAGTTTTTGATTGCGAGGGGACGCGCAGGTGATAAATCGCCTCAGGCCAAAACTCTCGTACATTGCGAGCTTCTCTTTGAAGATGTTGAAGGGTATAGTGGGCAAAAATCTCTCTTAGATTTCAACAGAAAAGTACACCTAGGCCTATACGAGAAGGAGTCTGTGTTCCAGTGAGATAAGTGACTGAATGAAAGAAATGATGCACTTATTGGTTGCTTAATGAATGAATAAACTGAATGAGTGAATGGATAAACAAGATTCAACCTCAGTCATCATTTCGAAATCAAGTGAAACAATACTTTCTTGTAGAGAAAGAAAAAGAGTTTTAGAAGAATGAGATCATGCGACTTACACCCACTTGTCGGTAATGGCAAAAAAGTAACTGCTCTTGTTGCAAATTTATACTCCGTCAAGCGAAATTTGCTCAGCCTGCGCTGGGTCCTGACCGCTTCGACCAAACTTGCCAAAAACGAAGAAAGTAGACGGGGATATTGCCAGATGGTATCCCAACAGTTGAGATCGGAGAAACAGATTTTGGTCACAGGTTGCGTCCAAATTTTAGAACTTGAATTCACCCCGTAGGATATGAAAACACACATCTCATCCGGGTTTAGTGTCGTTAAGCGCCCTCCCTTGTTTCGTAAATTGTTTCAAATGATTTACAAACTGCGAAACTATAAGCTACGTCGGCATTCTCTCTTACTTGTACTTCTTTGATACTTTTGCTGAGATAAGGTTTAGAGCAGAACAAGATTGAGATTTATAAGAAAGGTCAGTTCACATGGAAAACCTAAAGGGACTGTGCCTTGTAAGATCACAAATTAATCCGATTAAGTTGATTTAATACATACCTGATCTTGTAGATCAGGGATATATGTTCTTATTTAGAAGTGCCGATTCTTCTCTATGTAATATATGTTAGAAAGCAGTAGAAAGCACTAAATGTTTGCATTCGTTTAGCTAAATTACGTATTCCGGTATATGTCATTGTAAGTGAAAGTACAATGTAAAGTACATGTGACCGCCTTCATTAAAATGCGATCAACTTCAAGCTCTTGTTCTCCGTTATGCTTAGTTGGGGGCCGATGTACAAATTCGACAAGCGAGTAATTCTGTTAGTACCAATAAGGATTCATTATAAGTTTATTAGTTACAGTATCTACGTTGCAGTTTCATTACTGCTCTTCATCAGATGTCAGAAAAGAAACTGGCATTAAATATTTACATAATCGACAACGTGCGATATGCAGATTCTCTAGACAAAAATAAACACTGAGTACTATACAAGTTCTTATAATTCGTGTAGTCAGTATGTATGATTGCAAATGCTCGGTATGTCACAGTAACGGGAGGGGGGGGGGGGACGTACACAGGGAACATCTGAAGATCAGAAACTTCTCAGAAACTATACCGACTTTGGTCATGTGGCAAAATTCCTCACAGAGTTCATCTAACTTACCTGCCACACATACGTGAGGCAGAACATCCTCTTTTGTGTGGTATTGTCTCGCGGAAATATGAAATTGCCCTATAAATATGTCTTCTAGTGTGGCGACTGAAGATGAAAGCCATAGCGTGGTTGTTAAAATCAATTTCATTATATCGGTCAAGGCGGTAAGATAAAACTAACGATATATTCAAGCCGGTGCCGGTGATGCACATTGAAGTGCAATGAACATAAATTTGAAGCAATAAAACTGGAACGTAATTGATACCGCCAAGAATGTTTGAAAGAAGGATATCACTGAAATAAATTGGGACAAATTATTAATGTAATAAAACTGTGCAAAATGTTCCCACTCTTGTGGAAAAAGTACGTTAACTTCACAATCAGGGCACTCTCCCATTGGCAGAGTGGGAATTAAAGAAGGACTAAAAATAGGAATATTCAAAATAAACCGAAAATGATATGGACATACTAATGACTTCATGGACATAAAATCGTTCATCTGTACCGCGATAGAATGGTGACAATTTTAGGTGCAGCAAAGGATTAAAGGCGCTTTCTGTATTATTTATTGCCAGCTCTTTATTTTTTGTAAGTACGTCAAGCTGACTGACACTCAGAGAAACCATCATTCACTGCCAAATTCTAACAATCCTGTGCTCACTTGACTGAAATGATGGTTACTGTAATGATGAGCAACAAAGCTTTACCAACAATAGATAAATGATTGCAGAACACTCTGTATTTGTTGGTTTAGTATAGATGCGTACAGGGTACGTTTATTACGTGCATGTACAGACTTGAAACTATTTCCCACCTTCACACAAATTCAAAGACAGTAAGTTGCAATAGACAAAAATGCCCCCTCCCCCAAAAAAGAAATAAAAACAGGGAAAATTTCCCTGAAATTATAACAATGACATTGATAGTATCTTAAATGTTGTTGTGGATGCCTGAGAGCTAAGTGAACTGTGAAGCGGGAATGTTCAGGCGCATGAAAGCGTGGTAGGCAAAGCAATGTGATGGTGTGTATTTTATGGCAACGCTATCAATAAAATGTACTTGACTTTACCATTAGGGGTCGTATGTACTTGCAAAATCCTCAATTGACTTTGGACAATACGATATTTTACTCCATCCAGGAATTATGAAAACAGCAGGAGAAAGTCGCGCAATGATAAAAAAAGGAAAAACTTAACAGCGTCATTCGAATATAGATTAATACCAAGTAACTAGTTGTTCAGTAAAAATTGATTCTCTTCGTGATAGCAGCCATACTTAACAATTTTCTCGATTTTTTCCTTAATCAACCGTGTAAGTAATATGTTTGGCCACGATATTGATTCTTTTCAAGTTCGGACAGGAGTTCACATGTAATAACAATAAGGCGTAAAAAGAATTCATCTCATGTAAACTTGCAGTATGAGAATCAACGACAGTGTGTGACGTGCTGGTGCACACAGCATCCGGTATATGCTACTTGATGTGTGTATCTAACCGACTTTAATTAAGCGTGCAGATAATCGTCTGGACGGTTTATCACATCTGTACATGGTCGCAGTCCCTCCTCCGCAGAGACAGTACAGATGCTCGCAATATATACAATACACTGACATCTGACAATATCATGATACGGACTGGAGCCTGTTCACCAGGGAACTATGGAAGCGTAGAAGGGACATGCGAAAATAAAAAAGAACCATCTCGGCAAAATGACAATTTTGTAGAATTGACATAGTGACGACTTAAATAAAGTCTTCCAAAACGTTAAAAGTCTAAAAATTGTCATTTTGCCGAGTTGCAATATCTCGTCAAAGTGACCGTCGAAAACCTGACATTTTGCAGAAAAAAAAAAAAACAAAAAACAACCTAAAACATTAAAACGGCAAAATTCCCGAAATTGTCATTTTGATTTGTTTCATCTCGGAAAAAAATGACAATTTCTTTATTTTTTTTCCTTTGACGAGATGTTCGAACTCGACAAAACGGAAATTTTACGAATTTTGCCATTCTGACCAGATGTTGAAAATTCGGCAAAATAGTAGTGTTGCGAATTTTGTCACTTTGACGAGATGTTGTCACTCGGTAAAATCACAATTTTTCGAATTTTGCCATTTTGACGAGTTGTTTTGTCTCGACAAATTGACAATTTTCCTTAATTTTGTCCTTTTTAAGAAGATGCTGAATAACGTCAAAATGACAAATTTAAGATCTTCGTCATCTTAAGGAATTTATTAAGTCGTCAAAATGTCAATTTTACGAAAATTGTCATTTCGCTGAGATGGTTCTTTTTTCTTTTGCATGTCCCTTCTACGCATCCTTAGGAAACTGCTAGAACGTCCTAAAATCGTCTTGGGCAGTGACAATCATATAGGTGGTTGCAAAATATTCGTAACCACATTTCCTAGTTACAATGTAGTCACTTGATTGGTCGGTCGGCAACTCTGGCCACCCATATGTTACTACCGATTGTCCATGGAGTTCTCTGTAATATCTCCATGCATTCACTCAGTCAGTAGTAACAATTCGTTCGGTCAGTCACCAAGCCAATTATAAGTCCAGACAGTCTATCATTTCGTAACTTTGTCATCCAGCCTGCCAGCCAGAAACAAACACTGCAAAATGTTTTGTGTCTTCATTTTGACGACTAATCCTGGTGAAGGTGAGATTTTTGCAATGCTTCTGACCCCATACGGTACCTCGAATATCACATCAGCTACTGTCCATTGAAAGCGAAGGGTTAGAAAATTCATCTACTTTTGAAAGGTCGGGGAGCTTTGACATGGTCTGATAGGAAGTAGTCGAATGAGCAGGCAGGCAATAATTCATCACCGAACATTCTACAAGCCAACGTACAATAGTGCAGACAGTGTTTATCATCGACGAAAAACAGGGTCGAAAGTTTTCTACATCATGACACCGTTCTTACCATTTATGGATAACAGTAAAGTCAATTTCATTTTGACAAGTAAACGAAAATCAATCCCACGCAATTTGTCAAAAATTGCCTGTAACTCCCACGAGCCGTTTTCAAGAAATTAGTAGATGCAGTTATGACTTTAAGTAAAAAAAAATGGTGAAAGTGACAAAGAAATCCTATGTGAAACAAAATGTTCAATTTCCTTCACAATTTTGAATAGCATTTGAAGAACACTCTCGTATACCAAGGGGCCACGTTCATTCCGGTTGTGTCATGTCAGACTTAAATTTGTGTTATCGTCTGTCTTCTTTCAGATGCAATCAAATGCAAACATGTAATGCAATCACTTGCTAGAATATCATTTATGTAGATGGTTAGGCCTACATATGCAAGTCGCATACATGCTGAGGAACTTAAGTTTAGAAAAACCTTCACCTGTAAAGATATTTAGCGTGTATGACGTTATGTCCCCCTATACAGTTGTTGCTAGGGGGTTCTTTAATCAATGCACTATAAGTGAGTGTTGCCACTCCACCTCGGTGTATAGTCATCACAATAACATTATGTGTAGCACTGCATGTGCTTTGAACGACGATGGCTGTAATTCTGGGGCGGATTTAAGGGGAGGGGGAGGGTGGGGGCGCTAGCCGTATACCTTTGTTACAGAATAAAACTGTCACAGAGATTTCACTCTCTAGATTGCATTATTTGCGACAAACTCAGTGACAGAGACAGTGACACACAGTTTAAGGGATAGCCCATACTAAAACACTGGTATCAGTTTCATTGTTTACATTTTCTATTGGACGTCTTAAGTTTTAAGTTGTTTGAATAATACACTCACGTCATGCATGGTCAACCTCTCTATACCCTCTGATGGCAACATACCCAGAAATAAATGAAACAACAAAACTGAGACAATTTACAGTTTTATGAAAAGCACAAACAATTGCAGCACTTTGTATAAAGTGATGCCTGTTTGCTGAAGAAAATTCTAACGGAAAGGGAAACCCCCTCAATTAAGAAACCTCTCCCAAGATCACTCGTCTTTTCAAATCAAAATGACCTGGGCGGAGGTGGAGACTGTAATGCGAAAGATGTGCCAGGTTGAAAATAAAATAAACAAGGAAAAAGGACTACCTGGAACAAGAAGAATGCCTGTATATCACTGAGGAACATGAAAAAATAAGAGCATTGCTAAAAAAATAGGAATTCCTGAAGAAATATTTGAGCATCAAATGTAGACACCCCTCTTTGGCTCCTCCCCTAATATCAGTCTTTTAGGCACATCACTATGATCTGGGTTGAGGTGCAATGGCTCTGCCAGGTGGAAAAAAACTCAATTACCCAGAAAAGTTTAAAAAATGAATATTTCACCCAGAAACATAAAAAATAAAATCATTCCTTAAGAAGTGAGAATTCCTCAAGAAATATTCAATCCAAATCTTGCATCAAATGTTCATGTTCGAAAAATCTTCATGACACCTACATATGCAAGTATTCATTGATGTGCGACATTTATGGTGCATATCACTCCCACCTGTCGACCTACCACAGTCTATATAAAATGTAGATGACGTTAAAGGGAAATAGGGCGTTTAGAATACACTAACAAGACATACAAAAGAAAATAGTGGTAATCATTATTACACCATTCAGTCTCATCATAAACATCTACCAAAGCTTCATCTCCTCAACACATTATGCATGTGATGAGTAACGGGAGATGCATCATTTGAATTTTGAAAAGTTTGGGTGAACAAATTAGTGTTGAGCAACAAATAATTGAATTTCTGTCTATGAGGAGCTTATTTCTTGAAGAGAATGCTACTGTCCTTCCTTATTTTAAATAATCTATTATTCTGCATCCACAAACATTGGTTTAAAAAATGTGGATGTCTTCTTTAAAACAAACGCCCTTATTCCCTTGAACAGGTGTGATAAATTTCCCGAATTTGAGGCATAATGACCAGAAATGGGATTGGTAAAAAATATTAATACTTTTCTTGAAGCTGGAATATGAAATAAACAATTGTATCCATTCCCAACGGTCTGTTTGAGCTCAAGTAACAGTGATTGACTGGTATACTTTCTTGGAGGGCATTTTGAGGGGCCAATAAAAATGTAAAGGCAATTTTCATATTCAAATACCTGGAAGATAAGTGCATAGTTCTCTTTCAGATTTTGTGACAGGTGATTTTTCCACTCTTGTCTCTTCTCTGAAACACTGGCAAAGGGTAAGGTAGATGACCAGGCGATTGCCAGTACAACTTATATTCGAGCTTTAAAAGAAACACCATTCTCGGGTTAAAATACTTGCTTCTCTGTTAGTAGGACTATAGACTGGAAACGAGCAATAGACCTAATAAGCATAGAATTTTGCATTTAAGTTATAACCAGAATTGTTCGGTCTGTCAGAAGAATCTGTCAGAATTATCCAGTGCAGGGGCGTCTAGAGACAATTGATGAAACGCTGCATTCCGCAAACTTGCACCATAAGAGTACATAGTCGCGCGTATTCGAAATTGGTTGAGCAGATACAGAGGCCTCCAAATACTGATTTTGAAACAGTCTATATATATATATATATATATATATATACAAATATATAGCTAATTTTATTTACCAATGTGTATAACAACGAGATTTAAAGGTAAGCTTTGCAGGATCCAATCATATTGTAATCCTTGCATACAAACGTCTAGCGAAATATTTTCATTGAATAGGTATTAAAGTTGTGTATTGGTCTATTTTATACCATGGTGGTGTGACTTGCAACTTTTCTCTTAACTCACGAATCAAACAGTAAATTTGCACCATTTTCAAGTTGTTGACCACAATACCCTATTCCAACACAAGACATACAAGATTGCAATTATATAGATTTGTAATTTCCAACAGGAGTTAATGATAATTCTCTAATTGCAACAATACTAAGTTTTCTTATTAGTATAAGTTCTGCGAAAAAGCTGAGAGACCAAATTAAACAGTTACGATATAAATTCGCCGTTTATCGTATTAGCAAGATAAATGAATGGGTACGTTTTCAATTCATGAACACCAAACTATGATTATCGCTTTGATGGACGCCACCATTTGCTTTTGTATTTCAAACATTGGTGACAAGATCCCACAAAGGACGTGGCAAGTACCTGTATGCGTAACCCACAACATTCATCAATACCATAGATTAGCACATCTAGTCCATACCTATGCCACCTAGCCTAGATCCTTGAGGAGAAAATTGTTGTATTTTCACATTATACGGTAGGGCGATTGCAATGTTATTAAACGGTATGGATTTCTGGAAGTGATAGCCTAATCCCTCCAACCAAAGACAAATGATTCCGTTTGTCTCCATCAACCAAAGCGCAAAGGAAACCAATATGTGTAGCGACTAAGGAGTCTACGGACCCGATGAATTTTGTGGCTTCCTTATTTGGTCAGAAGAAACTCAAAGGATATCAAAATTTATGAAACACAGAATCACATTAAAGGCTCTCGTGCATACTTTATAATCAGTACCCTTTTCTTACTGAATTGGATTATATAGCACCAAACGAGTGATAAGAGACACAAATTTATCAAATCCGACGTGTGCATTGTTGATATCGATAGCTGATAAACTATCGATATTTATCAATTTTGTACATCACTTACCTTATAACATATGGATTGTTAATATGTAAATTATTATTTTTCGTCTTCGTTAAATATGGGTTTTTAATGTAGTAACGTGGAAATGTGATTCTAGGTAACCGCATTTCACGTCATTACATCAATAAATCAATTTAAATTTGTCCGACTGAGGTTTTAAAAGTCAGAAAAGACACAAATTAATCAAATTCATAACTTCGAAATTTACACGATTGATATCTATAGCTGACATGTAATCCATATTATACGTTACTTACCGTATTGAGGTTGGGTTATCAATGTGTACATTATTTAATTTATTTAATAATTAATATAAAAATTGTTCTTATTTAAATGTTTTTTTTTGTAGTAAGTTTTTGCTGTAGTGTAAAAAAGGGGTGAATCAAAATGACGGTTGCTATACATTCCAGTTAATTACATTTTCAAGTTTTTATATTAATAGCTCAATTGAAATAAGATTAATAATTATACATTCATTGCTCATGTTTAATGAGGTACATGAATTATAAAAGGAACGTAACTTTTTTCTCTGTTGCTTCAGTTGTGAAACTTTGTACTATCTTTGGCATATTTCCGTCACTGTGGTACAATTGTTAGAACATGAATTTTCGAAATTATCTTTTGTTTTGAAATGTCACTCGTGGTTAGGGTAATATGTTCTATTGAACCAATTGCAGATGTTTTTGAACGTTTAGCAAAATGAAAGTAAACACAGAAAAACATACAACATTCAATTATCATCACAAATGCCGTTAATGTCACAGCACAGAAACAGAAACAGCGAGACTTGTCATTCTGTTTTAAATACGTGATTGAATGGCATGCATTTAAGCTCACATATGTCGGGACAAGTCACGTACCATCTCGCAAAGAGGCAGTTTACAAAAGAAAGGCGCGACGAAAATGACGTCATGAAAAAAAAAAACGAAATAGGCATTTCCTTTTTCATTAATGAAAACATTCACTTTCTTATATAAACATTACCTTCTGATAAAATTCTTCAACTTCAAGTGCTACAAGAACAAGAAACACGTTACATTCCTTACCCGCGCAAATACCACTCAGTGATCGGCCGATCGAAGTTAATTTCTGTTAGAAAACGGGAGTTCCTTGCCCTGACGAACATCCTCAGCATTGAAGTCTATTCTTTATCAATTATTGTTTCAGAGGGAGAGAAAGACGTCTTGCTGAATAACCGTTGAGGCGGCCTCTTCAGAACTTGGGGGAAATGCTAAGTTTATGAAACATGAAATTTTGGTTTATACAAATGCAATGACAGAGGGGTTTTTTTTCTCCAGCGTCAAAGAAATGAGTTTTTATGTGGTTTTCGATAATAATTAACAAGAAACAAACGATGATGAGTAATATGGTTGCATATTTTCTTTTGAACCTTATCTATGCAGAGGTCGTATAGCAACGTAATAAGCAATGTTCATGTAGAAACTCGCACTACAACACGTAGGTATACATAACACAAGCATTCCCCAGTTGTGAAAGCAGCTGACTCGACTGACCAGTCGGGTATAGAGGTTTTGCAGTGGCGAGGCGTTGCCCACGGAGACGCAACTTTCCGTCTTACTGGAGGGAAAACAAACCAACTGCCCATACGCATAGTGCCCTGATGTACTTGCTTCTCGAGCTGTCCGTTGGTTTCCATCAAGTGTGGTGACGTAGCAATAGGAGTGACGTCAGGTGCAAAACCTCTACAGAGAGGCACACTTTATTGGATCATGTTACTGTTATATGAAAATTGATGTTCCTCCCAAAAAGAATAAATAAATAAAAAGGCCTTCCATTTCCTATATTAATTGTCAAACAGGAGCCACTTTAGCCATTTAAAAACTGTAAAATGTGCACATGTGTCGATCTAGGCTACCATACGGCACTAAATATAAAGTAATCTACATTGGAGGCAATATAGCTTTCGCTACAACACAACTATTAAACCGGACAATCTAACAAACATTAACGGATAAGTTTACCGTCATCTACATTAACAACCTGTTATTTCAAACTCATTTGACATCGCATAACTGGTACTGTTATTAGCATATATACTTGTCGGTACATGTTACTGACTTCATAGCTGCGTCAAAGTCCAATGATCGCGTTGGACTCCACTTCAGATTTAATGATTTCGTTTTCACCATCTTTTTCCAGAATTAATCTTATTATCAGACTGATGTATTTTATCTTGTTTACACGCACTTCGAAATACATGATACAAGGTAGAAGTCAAGTGTAACTTCTTCTTCTTCTTTTTTGGTGATATCTCAGGTTAGGAACTATTGTATACATGAACTCGTCGTTGTTTGCGATTAAATCACCCTTTTTGTTTTGTTTGTTTTCAATCCGTCAAAGTCACATTTCGTGAAACATTTTTGAAAAATCAGTTACCGCCACGGTTTATATTAACACGGTTTAACATTAATACTAATGCGTGTAATATATCCACCATCTATTCAAGCACAGATTATGCCTAGGTTGTCGAGTAGACCAGGACTATGTAAAACTCGTTTGTAGGGTGATATTAACTATAGCTTGCGATGATTCTTTGAGGGTCCAAACACAACAGAAAAAATAGACAGAAATTCAATTATTCACAGAGTAATTGATCATCTAATGTTTATATTTTACAGCCCAAAATCAGTTTGTTTTTTGTAGGAGATATATCATTCCAGTTCTTGCACGAGGCTAAACCCAGGAAATGGGTACTTGTGATAAGTAGAAATACTCAGCTGAAAATCAATTAACGTCCACTTTTGAATATGCAACAGGTGATAAATAAGAAACAAAAACAACACGAAAAAGTAGATTTCTGGTGGTCAGAACGGAAATTGCGATATGTAAACATATGGTCACGTGATCACCTATTTAGATCAAAATGATAATTGCAAAAAACAAGCAAAAGTAACTGTTTATTCAGTCTGAATTCCAGTATATTTACTTGAAGTAAACCCCCTCCCCCTGGCACCCATGCATGCACCTGATGTAGACCCAGTTGCTTAACGCTGAGCACATTAGATTAGGTGTTGATCATTTCAACGCTTATTCTGTATGCTGGTCAGGTTTGAGAATCATTTAAAATTAAATACTAAATGTGATTATGTTTCTCTTTAGTTTATTTCATCCGAGGGGCGCATGATAAGACGATCAATAGGGAAGAATTCAACACAATCGCTGTTACCACGTGACTATGCCCCAAGGAAAAAAGCCTATCTGCTGTCATTAAATAACACTCACAAACATCCTTTCTACAGGCGTGCATAGTATCACAAACACATCGCAAAGTATGATAATAATTGCATCCAATGATATCCTCCGAGAGATGGAGAGACAGAGAACAGAATATTTGTTATTTTTATATTCACATACGAAACACTTTACACTGTAAACTATATGTAAAAATCCAAGGCACCACATTTCACAGTAAACCGCTTTGGCAGATATGAGGTATCCTTGGGCAACAATAATCCCCAGTTATTGCTACATGTCAGGAAGCGAGAGATTACACGCGGGGGAGTGTGCATATATGATGTGTATCTGTATACCTACTTTGTGACGTTCATTGAGGGATGGAGATACATGTCTGTGAATAGTTTACCATGTATGTATGCCACTACTGTCAATAGCGATAAAGGCTATACTTATCGTCTAGGTCGTACTTTGTTTCTTAAGCGTAATGAGCATGTAATGTGAGTTCCGCTACTGCACTTAAGAGCACACCATACCCTTTGCAAGTCTCGATGTATGAATGATCTGTATAGCTTAGAAGGGCACCTAACAGTAAATCATCTCAGAAATCGCATGTAGGGAATTTGAGATACCGACACCGAATTTTAAATGAAGATGCGGATTAAAGACGCATTTTGAATAGAGGCTGACATCCTTTCTTCAAAGGAGAAAGAATAATCAATGAATGTTTCACTGAGAAACTTCTACGTGTAGCTATACATACCGTGCATGTCAACTTTTATAGTAACTTTGATCACTTTCCATGTTTTTTTCTAAGAATATGGCTGCGTGATATAAAAGAGACTGTGTTGAAAAATTGTAACTGTAAACACATTTTCATATTAAATTAATATTAGAAGTAAACGGTGACGTATCACCTTATGAAAAGACACAAATGTATCTGTTAGTACTGTGGTACTGTGATATGCGTATCAGGTCTATTCCAGAATACTTTGCAGAATTTCATGGTGACGCTCAACCGACTAGCATGTATGGGGCACGTACCCCAATCATACTTTGACCACAAAATTAAATTTACGAATTTAAGCTATATTTATTTTAGGGAGTGGTGTGAGGCGTAAATAAATAGAAAATAAGAGACTCGGAAATGCAATTTCCAGCAATCCAGGAGGTGTTTTCAGCCAAACCGATGGTGGCAATCCACCTGGATAGCAGATACGGGTCACCGTTTGAAATTTTTAATCAAGCCGATCTAAAGATTTTTTAAAGGTTAACGCTCGGCACACCCGCGTTGTTAATTAGTGGAAGCATCCTAGATAAAAGCCATCCAAGTTGTTACCATTTCTAATATTCTGACATTTTCCTCCTTAATCAAGATCCCTATTTCAAGGATGGGTACATGCAGCTTGGTACACCCGGAAAATCCAATTTCAGTGAATCTGGAGGAGGGGGGGGGGGGGGTGAAGCTATAATTTTCTTGTACGCTGCCCGCCAACCAATGGTGGCGTTCCGGTCTTATAGTATACGCAGGCGAACTTAAAATTGTTTAGGCTCCTGGCGATCTTACCATTGTTTTAAAGGCTAACGCGCGAGAGAAAACATTTTACCGAGGGGAGATAAAAGCAACTTAAATTATTACCATTCCCGCAGATTGATTTCCTTAATTAATTGAGATATTGCATAAATGAGATCCCTATTTTGAGGCCGGGTACATACAACTTAGTATAACCGGAAAGTATAGTTCTTGTCATTTTGCGGATTTGTAAAGCAAAAGCATTCTTGTACGTTGTGTGGCAATCGATGATGGCGTATCCTCTTAGTCCTGCTCCCACCATGCCCCCAGGTCAGACCCCCTCAGACCCACTAAAAATCCTGGACACCCGCCTATGTCCGTTCATATACGTATGGCAAAATGTTCTGCCAACTTCTAGAGCCCCTTGTGGTGCCGCCTGCTAGTGATGTCATAGCTTTGTTTACACTTTCTGGAATGATGTTAGGATATGCGACATAAGTGGAAAAATATTCCATATATTATTAAATATTTTTTAAATTATATACATTATGTTGGCTATCCTTGAAGGATCGATTTGCAATCCATCGACCTCAAGCCCTATGAGTGGCGTTAACCGTAACGATCATATCTGCAATAGCTCAGTCAATTGTATTCTTCGCCTAGCCTACAATAGTTCAAATAGGCTTAATTGTACCATCTCCATTGCCTATTCTTGGAGACTGCGTATTCTAAGTTAGGCCTAACCATTTGATGTGATGTCATCTACCTGTAATCTTGCAATCTGACGTCTAACCATCGGTTCTGATATCAAGACTGTGCTTCAGCGTCTTATACCAACTTCTGCCTCTCGTTGTCTTATCTTTAGCGTTGTGGTCGTCCTGCATATAGCTGGCCTAAATACGTATAGTTACTACTGAGCCACAGTCCGACGACCAGAGCTGTTACCAATTACCAGCTTTCCGGGTGCCACCCTGTAATATTTAGTATAATTGTGAGGCCTCAAATAATTGAAAAAAAATTGAGAGAAATACTATCTACATTGTAATATGAATGTGTCTGAACATAAAATCTAAATGGGAATTAGAACAATCTAGTTCAAACTTAAGGTATCACTCCCATTCTATCTATCGACTGCTTGGGGTACATATACTTATTTACATTCATTTCTGTGGCCATTCGGTGACAATTTTCCTAACTTCGCTTTATACCTAGGCATCTAAGGTTTAAACGCAGTTTTAGATCATCACATGTGAGACGCATGTATATATATACATATGTGTCTGCATATCCGTGTTTTGCATACTAATAACTAAAAATCTGTTGGGTAAGTATTGGGTTAAGTAAAACTACCAAAGATGGTTGCAAACTGCCCATTGCTGGATAACGTTGAACCAAACCAGGGTAACTTGTTGACCAATTTCCATAGTTTTTACCCAACAGTTTATCAAGTGCTTCAAGCAACCAACCTGAGTGAAAGTTTACCCAAATGAGCAGACGACGTTTCAATTAATCCATCAGTCTCCTTCAATCTGTGTCTGTCCTACGTCTGAAGCTGTCATGACGCAATAGGTTTCTCAGAATCTGACACCTTGACCCGACATGGCAGAGATCATCATGGGCTGATAGAACCATTTCTGAAATCGTACGTTTCAAGATGCTTCGAAAGGGCTGTTCCAGTTATCTTTGCCACCACAATGACCTTCACTGTTCAACCTCTACTTCAGTTCATTGAATAACTTTCAGGTTATCTCCTCTGATGGAGTTGGTGCACTTGACGCAATCCTCTGGCGGGCTTGAAAGATTTATGCTAAACTGTCATGATCAAGCCGTGAGTGAAGACATTGTCAGAATTAGGCGGGAATCACACATGTGAATGACTGATATCGTGTGGAGAACATATACTGTTTGTCGTTGAAGGAGACATAAATTTTTGTCAGACGTACGACAATATAGACTGGTTGACAACGAGGTGAATCAACGACTCGAAATAATTAAGCACGTAAATCTTCATTACTTATAACAGGTTTTATTCATCACAGAGATAGACGTACCTTATCAATGTCTATTCGATGATATCTCATTTCCACTAATGATACCCATTTTATCTTATGTCATTTTGTTTTATGGTTTCGATAGATTATCGAGTGAAATCCAAAGAACATATCGTGAATTTTTCAATCTCGGATGCCATGTGAGAAATTTACAACACTAATATCACATCCTTGATATCCCGAGTTATTTCGACGACTTATAATTGCATTATAGGACAAGAGTAGGACAAGTTTTGTTGAAAGATTAAGGTGCATCGATAAAATGGTGCTGTAGCTGCAGGACCGCTTAGGCTGTAAAGAAACATTGCATGGCGGTAAAAATGTCACCGAACGTAGCGTTACGACAAGATAACCACGAAAAACAAAGGCAGTCTCTCTCGTACGTTAGTTTCCTTTTTTTTTATTCAGGAGTAATATTTGCTTTTACCTTGCATGTATGCATTGGAATATCACATTAGGTATATCATGTTCTACACAACAAACATACTACACAGGTACGCAGAGAGAACGTTGCCTTGCTGTATGACGTCATGGAGTCACATGTGTCCCCAATAGCAAATACAGAGCAACCGAAGTAGGAAAACGAACTCATTACAATTGACAAATGGTAAACAGTCATATCATGAGAATATTATATTGTAGCCTTTGAAACATAACATAACTGCATGCACAGGTGGTGACATTGAATAACTTTCATAGAATGTTCATTGAGGTTGCTCTTTTGTCCAATTTCAATTTGATGAAAGAGAAGACAAATTCGATTTACTGTTTTACTCGGAAAAATAAAAATATAACCACAAATCGATACATGACCTGTAAAAGACACACTAATTAAACTTATGATTGACTTATCTCTAACCTATAATTAGGTTTAAAACTTATTCTCACATATTTTAAACCTTCTTTGGAAACGTTTGTTATGGTATGAAAGAAATGATAATAGTCTAAAAGCGGTATAAAAATCAGTGGTTTGTTTTCCTTCATGGGTTCCAGTGATTCATGCTTCATCCAACAAATTCGCTCCATTTTTAATCAAAATACATGCAGAAAATGAGTCAGTCCCAGAATTCTTGCTTACGCATGTGTGTAATGAGAAGAGCTGTACGGTATAGCCAACTCGATACCCAATGTCACGCGACACAAACAAGGGCACGTTCAAAGGTTACGTCACCCTTGGCTTGTAGGTCTTCTTTCAAACTCTTTTGTTCATATGAGGTTTGTCTTTCGTTTTGTTCTTTTGGGCTCCGTGAACCCTTCGCAAAGTGCCTACAGCTGATCTTTGACATCTTAAGGAATTCCGGTGCTACTTATTGAATATATATATCACAATGGTATTTGAGACGTTAACCAGATCATGGCTCCAACTTTAAACAAAATTACTTACGTGGGCTTAGTAGTGATTCAGATGTCTTTATTTGATTATAAACTGTACTGATAAAGTAAAGGAAAATCTCCCCTGAAAGAAGTCTATTGACAGTAGCCTTCTGCCCCACGGAATTTGTTTCGTTATTAATGTATTCCTATAAATTTTTCAATAAATGATTACTCGAAGAACCATTTTTCTCCCTCTTAGGTATACAACCTATTCTGAGGACATTCAAACTTTATGAATGCCCCTCGGCAAACATCACTCGACAACAAAACGACTAAGGACTTAAAATAGTTTACAAGAAAATGTTCAATCCACCCAATGCTTTTCAAGATAATGTACTCAAGTATTCATGAACATCACTTTAACGCGAAGACACCTGAACGAAAAGACACATGTGAAAGTTAGAAAAGATAAACAGCTGATCTCAAAATGCAAAGAAGAAAAGACACAAAAACAAAACAAAAAAAGCAAAACCCAAAAACTTACCGAACGCTTTTTGCTTTGGATGACTTTTTAGCTAGAATCCGACCTGAACCTTGGAACATATGCACATGTTGTACCACCTCCCTCTTTCACACACACGCTCACATGCTCACGTGCATGTGCTATGATGTATTCAAAATCCCAAACTACGATATACTAATACTTCAACGTTTCGAAGCCTGTGTTGCATGTGTGTCAATCCAAAATATATTGAATATTGAATAAAAAATCCAAAAACGAAATAAGAGAAGCTCGTCAATTCACTTGGCAATATCTGCTTCTTCTCATATAGTTATACTGACTCAAACAAAAAGCCTCGAATAAACTTACGTACGTGGCCGATGGAAACTAAACATTTGGCTGCCACAATTGGTATTACAAGCATGCAGAACAGTAGCGCTTGGCTTTCTTGCCTGCAATACAAGTTTGCAATATAATACATGGGATTAACGTAACTTTCGATCACAGAAGGGGGAAACGAGAGAAAAGTTTCAATAAAATAGGTTGTTGCCGTGGTAACTGTTGCCAAAGGATTTTGCTACACTCTCATACCAAGCTTTGCAAATGTATCAGCATCGACATTTCCTAAGTCAGTTTCAAAATTGTAGAACAACCCCCAAAAGGAAGAGAAAAGAAATTTATGTATCGAAAAATTTACTCAAACCAAATGGCAAGGATAAATCGAGACAGGACAACCAATCATTTTTCGTTGTTTATCAAAACATTTCGACGGCAGTTTTTTTTTATTTTTCAAGGATACTCATCAGGATTAACTTTGTCAAATTACGGGAGGATGTATAATAAGCCGTCACTGGATGCAGCAGTCTATCACAGGCTTTACAAACACTTAAACCTGTAGCAGTCTCAAGTGCTGGCAATCTTAAAGGGCATGTGATCTTTCTGTAGGTGAATGCATTTTAGCAACATGTTAACTGCAAAGCAATGTATAGGATGTATAGAGATTTAAGTGCGACTGTTTGGAATTGTTTTTACATATCAGGCCTCGAATTAATAGATGTTCCACGCACCTAGCTGTACTTTTATTTTTAAAAATGTGGATTTCCACAGGTTCGAAAGGGTACAGTCGAATTTATGGGAATTCCTATAGGCTGGCAAATGTCATAAGTAATTGGTAGTAAAGGATACAAGAAAAATTATAAGGATATCGGGAGGCCGTATTCCTTTACATGCTCGTTATCTAGACTTTGAAAATGGCCAGTGTAGTGATGATTTAAAGAAAGACGTGACTAGTTTTTTTTAGTTTCAACTTTGTCTCTGCAGTTGTACATACAATCGTGAGACCGCTTATGTTTACTAAAAAAGGTGTCACTTTCACCTACCTGTAAGAGGGTTACTTTTTCTAAAAATTTCATAACCCTTAGTTTAAGACAGACATTCTTCCATTTTCCCCACCAGCTGACTTGGTGAGTATTAATTTGACTCTGTGATGCTTATTTTTTTATGGAACGTTTGTCTTATACACTCCTGATCGAAAGGTGAAAGGTCGGATGGGATAAACATTTAAATATAGCCTTTAACGAGTCTTGTTTTCAATTTAGTTAAAATACAAATGATCAGCTTTAACCAGAAGCTTACACACCCTTTTCATACTCCGAATTAATTTTCTGTTAATATTAAACAATTTTCATTATGTTATGTATTGTTTGTAGCGTAAAAAATTCAAAAATATGTAAACATCTCCATTTTTGTTTTATTGATAGATGTAGCTAACGTTGCAACGTGTACCTATTGTGGTAGTAATTTGTCGTGTTGTTGTAACACACGTCAAACGAAAGGAAAATTAATAACAACAGGATATTTGATAAAACTTAATATTACCATGAACGTACAAACGTCTTCATTCACTTATGAAAATCTTTGGATCCCTTGCACTGCACAACTTGTTAAGACTATTTGCCTTCGATGTATTACTAAACCTGTCACTAAGGATAGTTTCATCAAACCTGTTCTCCAGTTTTGAATATGTTTTATCGATTAAGCTTATGAATTTCCCAGCCTCCATAAAATATTGCCTTCGTTTACGAGCATAATAATTTGCCCATAAACGCCGTTGTGATATCAATTTATTCGATAAACAAACTTCAAGTAATGACCGAGAAGGTGCACTTTTGTAACCTTGGTTTGGTTGAAAAAAGTCACTGTAGAAATATATGATGTATACACAGACCGTGCGAGAGTGTGTAACTTAAGCATCATCTTCATGTTGATATGAATAACGTGTTTAAAAATGATCAAAGTAGCCAAAAACTTGCAATGTTAAAACTTCTTTTCGCTTTAGGGAGAATTTACGTTTAAATGTACGTTAAAGCCATTTTGAATAGAAAAAAATCTCCTTCTCTTTGACACATAGTGATGGAAGTCCTTTTGGGAGTTTATACACGAGAGGTGACCACGGATTGGAAGAAAAATAAGTAATTGCTATGGCTGATCTTCATGGAAAAATAACGTTTTCATGAGTCCGTGAGTTTCATGGAGTTTTTGTTCCAAACCGCTGATGTTGGTCCCTTGTTTTAAAAACTTAATTACCAACTTACGTCTTCTACTCTTGGGTACTAGACCAGTGTTGATTTGATCTTTACTGGAGAGTATTCAACCCATTAAAACAATTTTTTCATCTACGTCGATCTCTTTCATCCTCTCTATAAAGATCTCATTTAAATTACAATGGATAGTGTTCAGATGGCCACTGATAGGTTCTGCACGTAAGTTTTGCAGAATTTGTGTTTTTACCCAAATGTTTTACTGTCACAAGCGGCGTCCGTTGTAGCCAAAAAATTGAAGATAACAAAGAAGACCTGTTGATGTACATGCGTCGTTATCAGTCTTAGGTTCACTGTTGTTGTCAAGATTCACAGTTATGCATGAAATGAGTTCACACAACCGCATGCATGCACCATATTTACCTATCAGACTGACAACCACTCCACTGTGACAGCAATATCTGCTCGACGCATATAAGCCAATTAATTAGCCAATTGTCGTAAATCCGTGCACGGTGATAAATGACAAATCGTCCCCAGATATTGCAAAAAAAAACCCCCTAATAATCTTAGCTCCTGAATTTTGATATTTGCACTGTGCAAAATTTATTCTGATAGAATCATCATATCGACAGAATGTAGTGTACATGTTTCCTGTTTCGTTTTAAGAAATACAAAGTGTCACTGGTGTGTTTCAAATATCGATGGCACAAATCACACGTCACCAATGAACGAAAGGTCTGGAAACGATCCTTCTGTATTGTCCTAGTAGTAATAATATTTTCAGTATGGGGACGAACGACGTAAACTGGCATTTACAAAAAAAAAAGAAGAAAAAAAACCTCACTGTATAATCTCAAAGCTAATTGTTTTTACATTTAGGCATTACATTACAAAATTGATCTTCCTTTGATAGCAGCTAGTTCCTCCCTACTATAAGATTCAGTCCCACCCTATCATCATATTTACTACTGACAATTCTAGAAGCAGCATCCTCTTTTTTCTTTTAGACAAATCGGTCGAAAATTGTCGAAGTATGCCCAAACATGAGATACACATTTTCAACATGTTTACGGTGAGTTTAACATGTCAGAAGATATATTGACATATTGCTTATTTCCTAACCGTGACCACGGGGAAATGGTCTATGTCGTATTCTTTGTAAAATGGCAATCTATCCATCCCACCAGACAAGCGAGGAAAAGAAATCCACCATACTTACTGCAATCTCTGTGGAACGTCGCATGTCGGAATCGAAAATCGCTCTGAAAATGAGGATGACGATGACGCAACAAAGATTTATCATCAAAACAAGAAAGTTGGTCAGCCTGTTGCCAACCACTTCAATTCACTGGTCAATAGTATCCTTAATCTGTAAGTTACTGCTATAGACGAAAAGACGACCGACTGACTGTTCCAACTTCCAGAGAGGATATCCCGAAATTGAATCCACGTCTAATCAGCTCCCAAGTCCAAATTTTGGGTTGAACGTAAATTGTAGTCTTTCTGTCCTCAGTTGGAGATCATGTCAACCATTTGGAGGTCATGTAATACCCTAATTGTCAGGGATCGCTGTATTTTGTGGGCACTATTTGTTGTTCATTATCCACTAAATTAGTACATTTAAGCGGTTGTCTGAATATAAAAGAAACAACTTTACAATGAGATCTCAATAATTACACAATTACAGCTTCGTTTGTTCTCCTTGTCACTTCAGTTATTACCCATTGAAGATAAAGCAGTTTATATGCAAAAACCTTCGGCCGTGTTACAGCTGTTCTCGTTTTTTTTTTTTTTTATACAATTATATCGTATCTCTTCCGAAATCCAATAACTTACCGTGTAGGTATACCCTGTTGTTTTACAGTATTTTTGTTTTACGACCCTGTATCAAGTTTGAGTCTCTGAGTGTAATTATGGAGATATATGGAGAACAATTGTACAGGAAAAATATCAAATAGATTGAATGATTTTGAAAAACGATTCTATGGTGTTGGAGATTCAGAACAACGTTTATCGCTCGGATTTAAAGACAAAAACTCATCACCCCAGACATTTTTAATTCTCCCTACCACCAGAGTTCAGTGCCTCCCTCAGCCTGTCTTAAATTCCTCCACATGTGTAATCAATACGATGGATCCCAGTGTACTCTGCGCAATACTAGCTGCTCTGCATCTTTCGAATTTGCTGTCAATCTAAGGGTACTGTAACTTAGAACCAGTTGAAAATTTTCCTTTCCGGGAAGTTAAAATATAGCTTAGGGTGATGCGTTACAGCCTTTAAGGAACCGGAGAAGTGGTTTGTAAATCAATATTCAAGTTAGCAGCAAATTTTTTTTTACTAGACATGTGACATTGTACAACAAGAATTATTGAGGTGGTACAAGTTGTGTGGGGTGCGGGCAGGGTTGATATTTGGTAAACACACTGTGGTGCTACTATATCGCCTGAAGGACATGCAAAGGTGGTCACAATGTAGCCTATATTCAACCCTGCATACGGCTTTGTAATCCTGTCCACTATACATGAATATTATAATCTACGGAAATAATACAACAACATTGAGCAATCATTACCACCACCCTAGTTGTAGCTCGTTTTCAATGATTAAAACACAGACTGCCTCGATGTAGCTACGAAAAAAACAACAAACAAAAAAAAAGTAGGTTTTTTACATAGGTTGCATATCGTAATAACTGCCAATTGTGGTGAGACTGCATGAAATGTAAGATTCATTGTAACTCACGATCTTGGGACAACACTTCTTTTTATTGCAAAGACTTTACATTTATCGGAAAGATCGATATCTGTTCATTAAAGATACTTGCGCAAATGGGTCTGAGTGTTACTTACCAGTTCAGTTTCAGTAGCATCTTTTCCTTTATCTGAATGTTTGTTAATACGAACGTCATTATCTTGATTATGACTCATTTTGTATAAGTAACAACGTCTTTCTTTGAAGGAGGTACTTTTCACTGCGCAATATGGGCCACCAGTAAGACACACAGTTTCCAATAGAACTATATATTAATGATCAAATCCACGTTATTGACCTTATTGAGTCTGTTCCGTTCGTTTTGGTAAACTCCTGCTCTTCGCTGTCTGAATTTAAGCTATGCCATGGTACCGTATCAGGAATTGACTAACATCACAACTAAAACTACATAGACCAAGTTTGAAGAAGCCATCATTTACATGTTTGGCTACTTTAGTTTGCTATTTACATAACCTATAGCTAATCCAGTTGACCGAAGCCAAGGGGGTATTTTTGGGTTTTCTGATGTGGGTAAAGGCCGGTCGGTCATGCTTGACGAGGAAGTCAAGAGTCGTTGACAGATTTTTTGAGTGTGAACTTTGATCTTAAAACCACGGTGCCGACACTAAAAAAATATTGCGTACGTCGTATTTGATCTGATTCAAGGCACACAAAGACTGGTTATTTCTCGAAGTCCTGGTGTCTGCATAATTTGGTTACTGTATCATGGCTGGCATGCTACAGGACGTTGAAATGTTGTATGATAGGCTTCTAGAAAAGGAGTACCCTTCATGCAAAAGTTGCAAAGTAAAATCCTGAGTGAAAATCCATTGGACTTTTGTTTATCTCTGTTACCGTTTTTCAAAGTTTGAGAAAATTGCAAAGCAGGTGACGTTGAGTGTCGCACATATTTTGCCTATCAATTGCTTAATTACTGAGTTTCATATTGGTAAGTGATATCGATATTTCTGGAGGTAAAAATACATGCTTCCAAGATAAAACCCTCCGGGCATATAAAATTTTCATATGTCCTTGAAAAAACGGTTACATAAATAAAGAATTGACATCAGACGAATCGTGGAAGTCCATCTCTTGACGTCACAAATTTTCATATTTCGCCAATGTTTATTCATGACACAACTGTGAGACACTAATTTGCCTGTACATTTGTCGATGGAATTTGTGGCTATTTTTAGCATTTTCAATACTTAATGCACCCAATACTCAAAAGCGTCATTTTCATGTCACACGACCTTTACCTAGTTTCATCGTTATTCTACAAATGACTTGAGAAAGAAATTTACGTAACTGATTCATTAAGACATGCGGAGGATGAAACCTGTACCGGTAGCAAAGAAAGGCGAGTGAAAACATCACCTAACGTAGACCAATGACTTGAATATAGTCACAACAACTTTTTCACTACTTGATCAATTTGAAAACCGATTCTGCAGGGGGGTTTGAAAACTTGCTTCAGCATTCATGGAGTGTTTGCACTGTGCATATGCAGTTTGTTGGTATGCACGAAATGTTACTCAATGGCTAAAATATGACACAAATTAAGTACGTCCCTGTAAAAAGTATTAGCAAAGATTAGGGCAGGTACACATGACGGAATACATTTAACCAATTTTTTATTTTTGTTTATTTTCATTGGATAACTACCGTAGTTCTAAATTTGAGGTGTCCTTTACGTGACCATATTCCTCACGCGATTTCATTGTCACTGCAAAAGGTATGGGTTTTGCAAATGTTTTGCGTATTTCCAGAGTTCGTAACCATTCTCATTCTGGTGAGGCAGTGGATTGCTGCTTGGAGCCACTGAGTGCCGTAAGACGAATTTCACATAAAAACAGAAACAAAAAAAAAGAAAAGAAAAAAAGAAAGAACATATCCTCAGGTTATTGTCACTGTTTCAAGCTAAACATCAACGTTTCGGTAGGGTATAGTATCAAAGAACAGAATACAGTATTGACACATAGATATATCCTATCTATTATCAATAGCATATTTTCAGGCAAAGAAAGTCTTTTAATTTTTCAAAAGCCCCCTTTTGGAGCTCAGTAAAGAACTTTCCTACTCTCCAGGAGCATAGACCCGCATGGGTCTCTCGTGGGGCAATGTGCAAGAGACAGGAACGGGCCCCAAACCAATGATATTATAAACCTGTTTTGGGAGCGTTCTTCTGAGTATTTGGTGGCGCTCCCTCAACTCTTGAGCTCCCTGGACATTGTCCACCCAGTCATGCTCCTCTGCAAGAGATGGGTGGGTCTCCACACTCACGGAAATAGGGTCTGCTACTTATCAAACACCATCACTAACGCAAGTTAGCATTGACCCCTGTAAAGATAACCCATCCTACATTCTACTTACATAGGCAGTAACACTTCTTTCTTAGTTGTGATATCAATCTCAAATCAAAATTTTCGTTCTTATACGTCAAAAAAAGAGACATCTTGAGACTTTCAGACATATGTGAGAGTGTTGTGACATTTTTCCTTCGATTACAGAAAGGACTCCTCTGCAATTACTGAGTGCTGAGCAAACCCAGTTGCTGCCTAAAACACATACGTAATTTAATAAGTCATTCGTGAACGACATCTGACAAGTATGTAAGGCTATTTACTAATCCCTGCTGACGTCACTTCAATCATGGAATCACATTATGTATACCCAATTCATCGACAACACACGAAGACGAGAAAAATACAGCAGGAATATTATAACTTATAGCAGACGATTATTGGCGAGAAGAAAAAAAAAATGCGACGACGTTCCCCCGAGATGATGAGATATTTAAGTAAAATCGGCAAAGAAATGAGACATGAAGAAAAAGGAACAAAGAAAAAATGTAATGAACCAGAATAATAAAACAACAGAAAAGTCTTCAATATTATAAGGCAAAAACTTGTCAAGGATGTGCTGAAGTGAACCAAACAAACAAATATTCATGAAAATTCTCAGACATTTCCCTTGAGAAGAAGAATTTTATGCAATGACGATTTATCGAACAAACATGTTTAGAAAGTAAAATGACTAGAATTATGGAGGAAAATAACCACATCCTAGATGGCGGGAGAAAAACATTGCTGAATAGTGGCATTGCATGCCAACTTTATCAAATTTCTGTACTTAGTGCAATATGAATCTAGTGACTGAAGCACAATTGGAAATTTCTGACAACAAATACCTTTCTGAAAAAATACCTTTCCAACAAAAAGGTTGACGAAAAGATGCATTGTGGCCTTCCATTTAATGTTTGTATGTTAGCACCACACAGAACAATCGAACAGTTCGTTGGTTTTGCAGATTGAGTTGGCAGATTGCCAGCATATCAAGAATTGTTTATGATGACGTTTGAAGATTTGTACATCATGTCAACGGGAATTCAAAAAGTATTGCTTCAAAAATACAATTTGCAAAACTCTTGTTAAAGTTTGTTCAGCTAATTATTCAGCTATTGAGGAGTTTCTTGGTCAATATATAACGACAATTTCGTACTGTATAAAGCGCAATATTGTTTGAAATGTGACAAACGATGTTGAACATATTTGTCATTCAAATAATTTTTTTTTTTTTATGGAGAACTCTCTTTTTTTTCTATGACTTTCTTCTTTCCCTTACACGTCAACTCAAGCTGAATGTGAACATTCACTAAATATGTATATTTACTTAAGTCAAGATTTGATTTCCACGCGTCAGTAAAATATTCCCTGCATGAATACGAAGGTACATAATTCTCTGGAATGTAGAAGTACTCAGCCGAACTAAATGTCAATACTCCAGATTTTTCACTTGAACTTCACATAGCAGGTTCTGGCAAAATCACTTCACATTTTAGCAGAAATTGCTAAAAGCATCCTGTCAGATCCAATCTTTTTGGTTTTTCCTTATAAAATTGAACTACAGTTCCGTACCGCAGATGCAGACATTAACTTTCGGAATGCGACAGCTACCGCTTTTGAGAAAGAAATAAAAATACAGGAGAGAAGGAAAAAGAAGAAAACGTCACGGGGTTTGTACTCCATGTGTCAAACGCAAAGGAGAGAAAAGACCTAATTGGCGAAAAACTCTCTTCCGATCTGAACTAGATAAAATTAGTTGCAACAGGTCTCACTGCGGCGTGTAATGTAACATTCCTGCAGGTGCTTCCTTCTATATCAATAAAATCTCACATGTAGTCCGTCTTTTTATTTACCACCCCGATCACGTGATCTTTACTTAAGCTCTCTGGTGACGTCACAGCCTGTGTCAGCTAATCTAGAATGCTTTTACCGTATAATGATTGGGCATAAAGGTCCGGTTGTAGAACCTTTAGCAATTTTGTTGCTTATATTTTAATTGTAAAAGCACGCACCGTCTTCAGTGTGCAGCACGACAAGAAATAACTTGCAATGTTGATTTATTGCTCTTTTAACACTGAATTATATAAATGAATAAATATATATCATGATATTTTATTACAAATCTAAGTATATATATATATATATATATATATATATATATATATATATATATATATATATATATATATATATATATATATATATATATATATATATATATTTGTTTCACTCCGGGACTAATCTTATTATCTACTTCTTTTTTTATTTCAAGTTTTATAAATACTTTTAGTATTACCTCACAGATGATATACGTACTTCACTAACTTTCGAAGTTTTACTTAAAGTAGATAAATGAAATACAATATATGAAAAGGCGTAATAAAATACCAATGGGAGATACATTTAACAATAATAACAAAAATGTGAAATATATTATCATCATTGCAATCTTAATACGAGTGAAGAGAACACAAGTTCTAAAAGAATTGTTCTTTGTAGTCTATGTACAAAAGAAACGAACTTTGAGAGGCGACAAAAGATCGCAAATTCTCCATTATTGGGTGTTATCATTCGTAGACGTTCAGGAATGTTTGAACTTCCAACCATGGAAAATCTGAAGTGCTGAATTTTATGCCTTTGTCTTTTCTTGCAGTTATCGGGACTACGTGTGAAGCAAGCTCTACGTTCAGACAATGATTTAATCTAGGATATGGTGAGACTCAAAGTGCCAGTTTTCCTCAAGCAACCAATAACAGAGAGACTGAACGAGTTTACACTTACTGGTTTATATGATTTTGCATTGCCTTCCAATATTTTAAATTTGCATAATCATGATGTTTGTTCAAAAGAAATACAGTGGAACATTTTCGATTTTCTCCCTGTCATGCGTTTCTTCTTGTCTTGAGTTCTGATTCTCGTTAAGATGCCATTGATCTTAGTAAGATGGCCATACTGAGACCGAGATGTAAGTTTTCATAAACAAGCATGAATCATAGCTGACACTGGAATTCCTGCTGTATGCATTGGTGCATAATGATTTATGTTTCTGACCGATGGTTCTGCGTCAGTACTTTGCCGTATTTTACCTTTGTCTATGAGGAACCCAATGACCGTTACCACAGGCTAAAGCTTGAGTATGGTAGTCCTACCTACAAAAGTCGCAAATTACTTGTTACTCACATTGGTATTATCGTACTTCAGACAGCAACATACAGGTTGATTAGAAAAGATAAGATTATAATTTGCATTTAAAGTTGCATCATAACTGTTGTCTGATTTGTCGTGCTAGGACCTATAACGCTCGTGTCGGTATGTTTATCACGATATAACGATATTACGATTATCAGCAGAATGCATTGTGAAACATTAAAAAAGAAAGAAAAAAAATGGCAAGTTTGTTTGGTTACATAACTTGGACATGTCTCGTTCTGCAGATAAGAACTCCTTCGGCAAAGAATGCACAGTAAGGAAAAGTGGGTCTATACGGATTAGTGTCATCGCAGACACTTCCCCAAAATATGTAGTGTTGGTTTCTAGCTTCTTTATTCGTGATGTTGTTGTTACTTCTACATACCTAACTCTTACCTGTTTTTTCCCTCTCTATAAAGACTTTATCCTAAAGTATTTATTTTCCTGTACGTGAAGAGTATCTGCCCTCGTATATCAAAGTGGCTAGTGACAGAAAAAATTCACAAGGTGAACCTTCCGATAACGTCATACATAATTGACATCCAAAAAACGGATACGTCACATCCCACAGCATTACTGGATGAATCTAGATATTACTGCATAACTCAAAGCCAACCATTCTTGAAGGGTATATTTTTTAATGAGTACACATTTTTAGGTCGTTCATTGAACAGTACGCGCCAGTGAGACTGGACGTGAACTATATATATTTGTGAATATAAACTAACTCTGTATTGTTATCTTTAACGTCTAAGATGTAAATTAATCACCTACTTACAAACGTAAACGAGCGTAAGGACGTACATTACGTGACCATCTTGTGTGGTGTGAGCACAATTAAAGTTTGATTGCAGGACTCTCAATGAGAGCCTGTGCAAGAATGTGTTTTTGTAAACTTTTGTAGACTTTAGGGTGATATATGATGACAGTTCACGCTGATTTGTCTGATAACGATATCGTGATCATTGCTTGGATTCCTACGTTGGCATGATGCAATAGTACAAGGCATGAAAATGCCGTCGTCTGCTTTGTTTGTGATTTGAACAAAATAATAATTAAGAGGGCAAGCGTAATCACTATGTGAATCCTGCAATATTTTATGCACCTCTGTGGCAAAACAGTCAAGACATAGCAGAAGGCAAGTGTTTCTCTTGAGCCCCCCCCAAAAAAAAACTCTATTGTCGCAAATTAAGAAAAGTCATCCTGATATTCCCTCCCGCAACCGACGTTATCGTCAAACACGTATGTTGGCCGGTACCCAATATACACTTTACCTCATCTGAGGGTTGTAATTTAAGTAAGAAACAAATGTCTGTTAGAAAAAGTTTACACTTCTTTTCTGGCTGTTGTGCCGTTTCATTCAGTCGTAGAAATGTTTGTTATTATAATCGTTCCTATTGAAAAGTAATGACAATAAAATTCATTATCCAATCATCATGTTGAGGTACCAATTGTGGCATATTTGAATTTCTTCTCAATTCCATGCATGTGCCGTCTATTCTCATCAATGTTGTTTCTTTTCTTTTTTAACTGTTTACATGTTACGGATTCAGCATAAAACTTACATGACAGAAATAGGCATGCATTGTTCAATTCGTGTAAACTTCCCTATAAGGTAAAGCTGTCACGTGATAATTATGACATGACCTCATATATCTGATCCATGTTTAACTATTAGGTTTGTTGTTATGGAAAATGTCATATGAGAAATATCCAGGGTGGTTGTGTGGGGTGGAAGAGAACGGGCTGCAGTATGTTTAATCGGTTGCTTTGTGCAAAGTTTGTTTTTAGCGCCATGTTCTGAGTGCCTATCAACTTGCACCCAAATTGAAGTTAACTGTGCACTTAACCCACTATATTAGATTTTCACAAAAGACAGTTACAAGCTATGCATCCAATCGTCTAACGTTACATCATCTTCGTTAGGCTACATCGCCTACACAGTATAACAGGACGATAGTTCGCCAGGCATTGTAAGCTCCTGCTCGAATCTGAATGGTCCTAGGGGAGATAACATATCGAGTGATGCTATGACACTTAGAACAAACGAAACATCCCTTCTTTCTCATCCCACAAACTAATTTAGGAAAAAGGGCAAAGTTGTAATATGAATATCTCTACCTTGATTTGAGGATGTATTTCAATCCATACTACTCACTGTTTTTTTTTTGTGTGTGTGTGTATGTGTGTGAATTGGGTATCTTAATATAATGCGTCCATGACACAACCTCCACAAAACGCTGAATTCTATTAGAGAAGAAAGATTGTATGTGGTGTGCACACTATACGACTTTTTACCCCCAAAAGGAAAATATTCATTCACCTAGTTTCCAAATAATCAAACAGAACAAAATAAAAAATGTACAAAGACAAACAATACTTGTGACAGTTCTATCATACTGGTGCATATAGTAGTTAGCCAACAATATAGAAAGACCAAAAAAACGAAGAACATCTGTGCCACAACCTGGAGAGACTTCAGAGAGGCAGAAAACTACACTTCACTGACTTTCTCGTTCTTTAAAGTAACTTTTCTCATTATTTCTTTCGAGTGTCTTATTCTGTCAGTAAGTGCAATACCAATGTGCATAATGTACAGAATTGTGATTCGTCATTAAAAGATTTCTTCAAAATGGAAGGTCGTAGTCAGTTTCGAGTATGTACACTGCACAGTCTTTGAAATCAAGTTAAGTAACTACAGGATAGGCGTAATGAATATTGATGTAAGGGTCTGGATATGTATAAAAAAATACATAACGATATCGTAAGTGATGATGTAGTGATGGGGGTCGAGGAAGTTTCGTGCACTCGACATCTGGGGCTTGTTGAGTATCAAGTATAACCAAGCAGTTCAGATTCCCCGTGTGGAATACACAGACTGAATACAAATGGACCATTCTGACCTTCGTAAAGGTTCAGTGATACATCGAACGACTGCACGTCAGTATTATGAGCGCCACTTTCTGTAGCTCAGGGTACAAGTTTCAAGTGAATTTAATGTTAACGTTTCGTGAGCATATGCCGAATTTGCTCTGTCGTGAAACACGCCGGAACGAATAACATTGAACTCGATAAGCTGCACATATATACTTACCAGACGTAAACATTTGACCTACCTGTGTGACACGTGGCGAATTTTCACCAACTGACAGAGGGGAAATAAATCGGCGGTCGCGGTTTTATCCCATTTTGACACTTAATCGATCCAATAGGGAAAGTTAAGTACAGCAGTAGCGGGTAATTGTAATGAATCAGTACCATGATGTGTCATTAACCCGTGTATTACGTAATTATTTTACCAACATCAAAATGTACACGGGAAAAAACACGACAACAACATTGATAATTAACTACGTTCTTTAAATAGAGACGGAAACAAGAATAGTTTAATAAAAATGATTTTTGACTGGTATATAGTTACAATCCGATGTATATATTTCAATACCTAGTATATACTGCAAAATGTGTCTGTGAATTTACAGAAACTAAAACAAAGACATAAATAAAAATTACAGAAATTGCCTGGAAACTAATTTTCAGAACATTTCTGTATTCCTTTTGTATTTCTTTATTTTATTTTCTGTAAATTTACGTTTTACAATTTACATAATTTTTTTTAACAGTGTACCAGATATGAAGAAATGCCACACCTCATGCATATTAAAAAAAACCTGCCTTCATACTTGACTTGCCAGTGGTCGTTTTCGACTCAATCTGACAAGACAGAAAGAAAAAAGTTTTATTTATATGGTTGTGAACACACTGTTTGTGTATTTTTGGACAATACGGCATAATTTCAGACCGTTCAAAGAGAAATATAGAAATTTTTAAAGCGTCTTCTCGAAATAGTTTTGTCGCAAGTAGAACTAAATCCCACTGTGTCTCAGGTCACGGTAAATCCTGGTTACTTCTGCTAGGGGCAGTTGCTATGATACTAGGGGTAACCTTTGAAGCTGGTTGCCTGGGGTGATGAGCGGATGTGCAGCAAAACTTTTGACACTTTGACGACAAAATGACCCATGAAATTTGAAATGGATCATTTGAAAATGATTAACTTGTTCTAATCCGGGTACTAAGATACATTTGTATCAACTCCAAACATTTTTTTTGGGGGGGGGAGGGGGCAATTACTTGCCCAATTCATTCGCTGCTTGGGGTCCAGGGATCCCTTTAAGGGAAGTTTCAAGATTCTGGACATTTTAGTTAATTTTCATTCTCGACATATTTAGGGTTAGTGGGAACTAAAAATGAACGCAATTTTGTTATTTTTAGGAAGGCAAAAACGTGAGTCAATCAATCAAAAAATTCAACGTTTCGACCTCCTTATGAGATCTAAACATTAAAACCTTTCAAGGAAAAACTCGAAAACAAAAACTTTTTTCAAGACACGACCTGATCCCCCGATTTAATACATTGTTTTTATACCTCACTGACATGACCCCAAGATTACATCTCATTTACTTTATGGGCCCTCCAGAGAAAATTCTTCGGGAGACTGGCAATCGGTTAGCCGGCATATGAAAACAGAAGACATAGTTAAAGACCTACTTAAAGTCTTATATCACTTTAAACACTGCCAAGACCAACTGTAAGATGAAATACTAAAGTTTCATTTGTCAGTGTAGATGGGACATCACTGGACTTAACTTAGTCTAATATGTGTCTCACTGTACTTTGGATTCGCTGACGCTATTTCCATAGGTTCGATATTATACAGTAACCCGCCTCACACCTCCCACGTAGAGAATCAATTCCGGGTGGAATTGTTCACATGAAGTTCATTCAGTTAATGTGACGTTGAGCGGGCGGAAGTAGACAGAACCAATTTGTGGGCGTTTAACTTGCGGCTCACACATTTACGACAATCGCAGCTTTCCGTACCGCCGACAAAGTTGGAACATTTTACGACAAGTGTTCGCTTCAAAATCTTAATTTTCTATTTGCATGAAGCGTCACAGCCTCGCAATATGGTTGGTTGATTGACGTAACGAGTGCAAGTATACGGAGGTTCCCAGAGAGTTCGCAGTGTCGCCCTACTATATTTATTACAAGCTGCTGCGGCTAAAATTACAATTCAGCCAAGTAGATGTTCTTGGCTAGGACTTAAAGTGACACTGTGTCTTCGCGTCCTTCTCTGACAGAGCATTAACATCTTCGATATGTCACCTAAGAACTTCTTTACTTCCCATTTCCGTTCAAAGATATTCGATGTCCGCGTTGTCTCGGAATACTGAACGACGGAGAAATATAAAGACAGGTCAGATTTGGACATGACATGTTGAAATGTAGGTTAACGTAATATGTAGCAGTGATCAAAGAGAGCAAAACTGAGAAACAATACGACAGAGAGGCTGGAGAGGATTTAAGGCAAAGCAAGGAATGTTATCCATCGTGGGTTTCATTTCCCATGAGATATATTATACATCTTTTCAAGCATTCGAAGCTACATTTCATTCGAATGCAATTTTCAGTACTTACTCGAGTACTGAATATTGCCTTTTATTGGGCAATTGATTTGTCCCCAGTAGGAGGCTGCAGGAGGCTTCAACGACACGAAATCAACTTTAACTAGTATGTGCTTGGAAGTGATGATGGCTCACCTCAAGCATACATAATGCCGCAACTTCAGATATATTATATAGTGAAGGGATATGAAAGTAGGGTCGGTTAACGAGCAGTTATGCGTAGCTTTGGGGAAGCAAGGTGAACAATGTTCAGGGGCCTTCGACTGTTCTAACTAAACGGTCTAACTGAAATATCTAAAGAGTCTTAATTCAGCCAACCTGCTAACCAACGACATACCCGAACTTATGCACGGTATGAAATTACGGTTGCTAAAACAGTTTTTAAAGTATCGGTAAAATATTTGTTACATACCTGCATGACATACAGTTGATGTTACGGAAGGTTTTACATTATCAGTAGCACGTTTTCATTCACTAAAAGCATTTTCGGGACATTGCTTTTACGGTGTGGGTTGTGTTTACATTATCTGTTGGTTTTTACATTATCGGTTGTAACAGTCCCAACAAATATAAGATAAGGTATAAAAAGACGTAACGAGCTTTTTTGACCATTAGGAAATAAGCATCATTTCATTTCAGTACAACATACGAAAAGCGATTCTTAAATAGGGATAAAATGTGCACAAAATGTAATAAACAAAATCAAAAGAATTAGATTACGTAAAAATATGTAAAATTCATTTATTTCCTACAAAGTTCATTAACAATTTGGAGAATGTGCCTTGTCGAAAACGAACATATATATCTCGCGGTCAGACGTCTCCTGACAGTAGATCTGTCTTCCTGTCTTCTAATTGTCCGAGCACTATACTGTGTATGATATCCCCATTGGGAGACCACACACACTTTTCTTGCTTTTTGAATTAATCCATTTAAGTTCCTGATATAGGCTCTAACTGTAGCAGTCTCTACCACACGCGACCAGTATAGATGAGATGTTTTTAAATAGATTACCAGTTTTGGATCCCTCACAATTATCCATGAGCATCAGAAAGTCTTACTACGCGAGTGCCATAGACCGATTGTCATGTGGGAAAATCACTGTGTACGAAATGACCACGCAGAGTCGACTGTAACAGGACTGTTTGATTCATGCCACACCGTAATACATTTACAAAATAAAAAGACACTTAATATCAAATGAAAACAGAACATGACAGTCCCTCTCAACAACATTTCTAGAAAAGCTATCGCCCTCAATTTCTACAAATATCAGTGACTAATTCACACTCATTTCTTGGACGACAAACACGTGTGGGACAACCAATCCCACGCATGTTTGCGTACCATCTAAACAGCTTTTATATGCTTGTGTGTTATAACATGATCACATGTGTTAAACCCAGGGTGCTTAAAAAGGCGGCGTGTATTAAAACATGTTGAGAAGCAAAACGTCGTTGTGAGCTGTCTTGAAGATTTAGTACAAAAGGCTTATAAAAGCGACAAAATCGTAACCTGTGTTATTTTGTTATACTACAGTGCATTTATGTGCCTCTTGTGCTAGCCAGTATAGAAGCTATACGTAGGTTCGGCATGGGTGTGTGGGAAGTAAGTTTGCTTACTGTATGTACGGCATTCCATTATATGGTGATTTTGTTCTGTCATATCATAGTTCAGTGAATATATCTAACATGTGTATTGCTTAATGAACTTAAACCCGTTTAGAACTATATCGCTGGACAGATCTAGAGAGCACCAAATGTTCCAACGTCAACAAGTAAACATTCTTTTCCAGAATGTTACTGCAAAGATGAAACATAACATTAGCCTAGTTTCTACTATTTTTACTCTGCAGGGGGAGCTTTCTCTGGCAGATAAGCGGCAACAAACACCATGGTTTCGTAAAATCATTGAGATTGAGGCTTCAAGGCATCGGACAAGGTCAAAGTACGCTCAAGTGTAAATGGCTAGACAAAGCTTCTCACCGTATGGCACAGGAAAATACTTGGAAAAACCGAAGGCGTGAAAGCTTCATCGATTTCCCAAATGTAAAGTCCCGCAGATTTGAGAGGCCAAACAGAACATAAATCTCACCGCAGAGAATCTTACACCTTGTTGACCACAGAAGATGTGAGAGTACTCTCACTCGTCTACCGTAGACGTCGACGAAAGTTACTTTAAAGCTTTGTTGATCTATGCCATGTAATATCTAGGTGACCATTCAGTCGAATTTCATGAGGAAAAACATACCAGTGTAACAAGCCTGTGATCATTAAGATTAGGTCTTTTGTTATTATCTAGTAGGCCGCAGTCTACTGGTGTACGCAATCATTACGCCAAACACAGCTGGACCACGAACGTTTGGAAGACGCCAATATGCGCAACTTGTGTAAATTAAGTTTGGATAATTAATTTATAATAATTGGGTAATTCTATAATTGGGTAAGCCTTTCCCAATAAAGCAGGAGGGGGAAGTTCATCCTTTGGGTAAAATTCTGCCTAGGTGGGGTACAATTTTATCTAGTTTAGTGTGTACTTCGTCACGGAGAAATTGATCAAAATTTACAGAAAAAAAAGGAACGTTGAGAAGTACAAAACATTACGTAATGAGGTTAGAATTCTACGAATTAAATATTACGCCAGATACTAGATATTTAGAAGTTTCAAATTTGATTGAAATCCAAACTAACAACCTTCAGCCATAATAGGCGTGTGATGTCCAGGACAAATGTTACATAATTAAGAAGTGATCATGATATACAGAAGTTAGAATCTTTACAATTATTTTTTGTTTTGTCTTCTCTTTTCAAGAATTGTAAATGCATGCCATCAATCAGCATATAGCATCCCTAAAATATCCCCCCAAGTCTTTGATCAAATGTTCAGTGTCATGCGGACTTCCTTCACTAAAACTGGTCCATCAAAATTCCCTTTACCCTCCATCATAAGTTATCATCATATTTACGCATTATAAGCACTTCCCATGAATTTTCTTATTCCATAACTCGATGCAGACATTTTCCCATTGTTAATGCTAGCCGGTTGCTATCTCACACCCACGGAAATGAGTCGTCCGTAATTATCCATTTTTTGTTTTGTTTTTTATGTAGTTTAACAAATTCATTTTATTTCCTTCACTCGTATTCCAATCGTTTTCGTCTCAAACCCCTTTAAGTCTTGGCCGTGGCGATTTTCTCCAAACGACAGTTTGAGTACCTCTGAGTCTGCCAAAAAAATCGATAATCGTTTTACAAACGTATCACCGACGTGGTACATGAAACGTGAAAGATTTGCGTTACATGAATTAGCGAGCAATATTTTTTAACAAAAAGTCTGAAACGTAAAATTCTTTTTAGTTACATTAGATGAGTAAGTATTCCCATGTTGGTCACACAGTTTAATAAGACCATGATAATGAGTTCGTGCAGTACTAAATGTGATTGAAAAACCTACTTATAGCTTCATCATGTCATAAAAACGACAGATTTTTCCTAATCTACCACAAAAGTACCGATGGAAATGTTATAACACCGAAGGAAGTGTTACACAAAAGGAGCAATGAAATATCGGTTTCTCAAGCAGATACATTCATGTATAAAAATACGGTCATATTTTTATTATTATTATGATAATTATTACTGTTATTATTATTATTATTACTTTTATGCACTGTAAAAAATGTCTGTAAATTCACAGAAAATAAAACAAAGAAACAAATAAGAATTACAGAAATTGTCTGGAATTTAACTAATTACCAGAGAATTTCTGTAATCCTTTTGTATTTCTTTATTTTATTTTCTGTAAATTTACATTTTACAATTTACATGTTTAACAGTGTGGTAATGACGAAATGAAACGACTATGGATTTTTAGAAATACAGTGCTGTCAATCTAGATAGTGATGCGTGCATGACAACCCAACAACTTTGAGAACTTTCATATGACTCATTTAAACTTGGGAATCTCGGGAAATGTTTAAATTGACTGCACATTCATATATTTTCGCGGCATCTAATTAAAGAGTCAAATTTACGGCTCGTCACATGAGCAGCGGGAATATGTCAACCAATCGGTTTACAGCGTCAAAAATATATTTTTTTTCAACAGAAATGAAAGAAAATGAAGAAACCAAACGGGTGAAAATTGTATGGGAATATGGAGGAAATCAATAGAAGGTATTGACACATTTTACAATTGTACGTTAGGGAAGACCATAGTGGGGTCGAATGAGGTTTGGTGTTCAGTCCTCACACGGTGCAACTGGTACCCTCCTAAAGGGTCCGGATTCTGTGATCATTAGTTCACATCAATGGATCACTGGGTTTATTATCCCGCTGATAGGTGGAACTTGTAACGATGGCGATTGTATTGACGTCTACGATTACACACTTTTGTATTTATATTGAAGGTTTTGTTTGACGACACTCACCGGCAATACGCATGTTTACCATGCTGGGTATGAAAGGATGACAGTCCAGTTTCCACATATTCTGTTGGATCGTACACTCGGCGGTGTTCGGTGTATGCATTATGGACTGATTTGGTATTTCCTGCATATGCATGAGGAGACAATTCCTCTTAACAAGGATGGTGCCACCGGTGCTTTTTTCGAATTGTTCCTTCCATGTTTGTTTCTTCATGAATTTATCTTGCTTTAAACATGTGTCGTTAAATATTATGTGATAAGTGATTGTACGTACAGTATTACATGTATCTTTGTAAATGTATATGTACACGTAGGTGTCTTATGTAGTTTGCATCAAAGACAATGCATGGAAATGTAATAGACTCCTTTTGAAGACACAGGGGTTATCAGATTTCTGACAACGACGTTGATTGTAGGGCACACAATGTGAAAACTACTTTACGGTTACTCTTGAAAAGTTCCTTAAGTATGTACACCTTTTAAGTGGTGTATTTAATTGCATGAATTAATGCAAACGTTTCCTTTGTAAATTTTACCACATGGTGACTGTATGGAATTACTGTCAACCAATATCGATGGAAGCAGGTGGCATTTAATTATAAAATGTAGCATTTTTGACACTTGCCCTTGATTTATCGATCTCCAGAGACAGGATTTTGGACGTTCTCCCGTCATCAGATAAACAGGAACATGCTTCCTCTTATTAGATTAATAATTATGTTAATAAAAAAATATTGTATTAAAAATAATGTGTGAAACCATTTGCTGCTATCCCACAAACAAATATCCAATGTATATATGTATGTATGTAAAAAGGAATATTATTAAATATATGTTATGTTCAACTGCTCCCTCTGTAGATATTTACATGGATAATTTGAGGACACGATGAGATAATTAATAGTTCTTACCAAATTGAAGATGTAACCTTGACTACAGAGGTCGCCAGAGTTTCAAAGAAGGGAACACGATTCCAGGACGCAAGGAAGTAGGTAAGAGAGGGGAAGGCACGAATGAATCCAAATATCGTATCGTTTATATTACTTGATTTATTTCAATGGCCACTGGTAAAAGTGAAATAAACCTTATTCATAATCATGATGAGGACCATGTTTTCGCAGCATCTCAATGCGGAGGTTATTAGGGCACCAAAGAAGTTGAAAGCCCACTCTCTTCGAGGAGGGCACGTCATGGTCAATGAAAGTTTTTGTTTTAAATCAGAAGTATTTATATCATCCTGATAAAAGGTTTAGACTCTAAAGTGTTTAACTCAGTCAAAACGCTTTAGCTAAGTTGGACGAACCTTGTTTGACCTGTACCCTTTCAAGTCTCTATATCTCGCAGATGACAAAACCTGATATTTCCCGTTTTATTCCTTTAATGATGTCCGGATTTCATCCCACACGGTTGTTCAACTTCCAATGAGAAAGTTTAGCTGGAATAAATAAAAGTTGTTAATCCATCTTTTAGGCTAAGTTTACAGGAAGAGGAGCATACGCAAGTAACACCGTTTTCACGTCGATACGATAACAACAACGTCAGACAATTAAGAAACACACCGAATGAGCTAAAAAAGATAGCGAAGATATGTACCCCTGAGGATTGCTACGAAAGACACCCACGCTAAGCTCTGGCTCTCTCAAATCTCTCTCTCTTTTTCTCACAAAAAAAGAAAGAAAAAATATAATTAGAGACAAAATAACCGACCAGCAATGCTTCCATGGAATGATAAACATCCACACAATGACTCAACATCTCATTTCCATTCATTGGCATTTATTTGCATTTACATTTGAATTTTAGTAATGGATTTAATAGATGTAATATCATTGTGATTTTAAATGGAAAGTAGGACTGTAGGAAGGTTGACATTCAATATAGATTGTAAAATAAAAGAAAAAAAATATAAAAACAAGCAAAATCGAAGAGGGTACATCGTTACAATGGGGCTCTCCCGTTATTCATCGGTGAACCTGTTAACATGAGAGTTAATTAAAAACTATTTTCCTTTGATAAGATGGTAAATTTAGTATAAGGTGCATATTTATTTTGTGGTATGTCTGTCTCTCTTTGTGTCTACTGAGTACTGCCTTGGTCAGCCATTTGCACTATAACACTTATTTCACCCCGTTTGGCGTGATGTTTTTTGCAATTTGCAATAAAATACTGGGACTAACTATGAAACAAAGACGTTCACACAGTTTACCCGGCTGACGAAAGGTTAATGACTGAGTAACTTTATGGTACATAGTTGACTCTTAAGCAGGTGTCCTGACAACTACATGTTTCATATTAATCAAATGCACACACTGTTTCTGTTTCCCTGTTTCTTTCCAAGTCAACCGATCACTTATGATGCGATGTTTACATATGCATGATAATCATCCTGTGGCATCGGTACTACACCACAGTATACAGTCCACTGATGCACGCAAGAGGCACTGGAGAACAGTCAGTACAAACTTTGAACTTAGGAAGATGGTTCTATTACATGGTGGGGGGGGGGGGAGTTTATTTACAACTTCGTAATGGAAAGCAACTCCCAAGAATGCAAAACAGACGATTGCAATTACTTGATACCATTTCAAATAGTAGGTGTATAATGTCTATAGGCATGGTAATTTACAGTCACTATACGATCTGTGAAATCGCAGTTTGCTACTTTAAAGGTTATAGAAGCTAGTAACCAAAGTGAATGACGGAATACTTCTTTAAGGATGGGCAAGAAACAAAAGTGACTCTCCTACAGATATTTTACATATAAGCAGACGCAAGAAATATTTATCAAATTTGTTATATAGTGATTATAAAATAAGCAGTTTAAGATCTCTTACACATATTTTCAACTGGAATCTGATACATATTACTCGGTCTATTGTATCGTGGGCAACTCTATACCATAAAACCATTTTCTACTTCAATTCGGTTCTTTTCTCCTACAGAACCGTTAGTCAGTGCTGAAAAATGATGATAACTTCTTGACACCTCGGCACACATGATGTCCCGCCCCCCCCCCCCGCTCCCCCATATGACTCTAAAGGTCTACAGTTACATCAATGGCACCGCTTGCAAGTCAACATGGACTTTGCTGGCTGATGACTTTAATAACAGAATTTCTTGGCTTGCGGCTGTAGCTTACCACTTACATTGCTTGGCATTTTAAGGGATGATCTATCGGGATTATACGTGAGACAATTCTGCAATTAATATGTAAATCTGAATGTAAGCAGAGAAAATGAATACCACTTCACACTATTTCTGACACTTTCACCGTTACTAGCTGCAAGATGACACCATTAATGGCTTCGAAAATCTATCCAACGAGCTTTGAAAAAAAAATGATGCGAAGGAAAACTACCAGCTCTTTCCAGATGAACTGGATTCTTGTTTAGTTTGCGTTCTTAACGGCAGTAGCTACTGCAAAATAATCCGCACAGTTTGTTGATGGAACGGATCACAGAAAGTTGGCTATCTTAAAAATTCATGATTATGAGACATTGACTGTAGGCTTAGTAAAACGTTAGAGGAATTGAAAGGTCAATGTTAGGAATAAAAGAATGAATAAATCAATATTAATTTGGAAATATAGAAGTACATACGTGCTTTTAGTATTCGTAGCCAGAAATATGCAAAATGCAAACTTAATGATGTAAATTATAAAGTCACACTCTGAGAATGCTTCATGTTTGATGCATTCTTTGACAATTGACATGCAGGATGTCACTATAATTTCAAAAGGGTTCTTCCTTTTGTTTTACAAAACACTTTACTTCAATAATTTTCTTCTTATCGTAAAGTACCAAAAAAAAAACGACTGAAGATAGAAGTCTACCACACCATCATGTGATAGTCATACTAATCACATTAGGTGTCACATACTTACTTCGTACTTTATTAGAGACAATGAATTATTACGCAAACTTTGTGTTCGAACTCCCTCTTTAGGATACTGACTGTCGGGTTCGGGGTAGCAGGGACGGCATGCTAGTCATATCAGTGATTTTTGGTAGATATACTAAAAAAAAAAGATTACAAAATTAATACAATCCTATTCTATCCATATTACTAGTTTTAAATACCCGAAATAATATTTATCGAAAAGTGAGGTTTCGTAAGTTGACAAGTTTGTTCAATTTTGCAGAAGAACCACAGTGAATAAGGCACCAGATTTATTTTGCTCAATAACAAGACTAAAATAACTGAAGCCAAATTTTCTCTTTGATTATTATTTTTTCTTCTCTTCATGAAGCTGAGCTGGGAATAAAACCTATCAGACACCTTACACTGGCCTCTTTATTTTAATATCATGGCAACGTCTGGAATCCACTTGCAGACTTTCTTATAGTTTGAACTTTAACATCGTTTGCGGTTTCAATTTATGTATTTTAATGTTATCCTGCATCTGTTTCTGCGTCTTCCAATAATATCACAACAGTTATAGTTTTTGTTCTTTCTCAGAGAAAACTGATCCCATCTGTCTTGTCTCAGCTCCGCCGATATTACAAGTTGGTGTTGTCACCCATACCAATGCTGACATTTGAAATACAACAATCTTGCTTGCTATTTTACTTTTCATGCCATAGGCTTATGGACAACGTATCGTGGGTAAAATTCCATCGGAGTGAGAATATATAGTCTAAACACAACACAACCTTTTGGGGTACAGTGGCAAATTTATTTCGTTCACTATAAGAAATAAGGTTCTTGATGAGCGAAGGGTTCTTCCTTCTCTACAAAATATAATCAAGAGTTCCCAACAGAAACTATTCCTCAACTATAACTCCTGTAAAATATTCTCAACGAACCTTACGGCTCTTCCGGCAGAGCAAATAAAACCCCTTCTTTTCTAAGAGTGTCGCCTCGTAGTATTTACTCAATCATTTTACGCGAATCACAGCTAAAAGAATATCTATAACAGTTTTTTGCTGAAGTTCTTAAAACAATTTCTGTGATTTTAACCAATTTTAGTCCATCTATTGGATATTTTTTTTTTATTATGCCTCCATAATGACTATGGCGACAGGGAGCAGAGGAAATGAATGTGCACAACGCTGATGTAAAATGTAAAATAAATTAATGTTTAAATCGTTTGAGAACTAACGCCTACAAAACTCGAATTGTGCTGGATTGAGATACCACGCAATGACGTAGTCACTTGTTATTCATTTTTGATCAGTGAAATGTACATAAAATCCTTTTCCATTTTGGCATTTTTTGTAGTATATAGGAATAGACTTCTTTAAGAAGAGACGTAGTTCTAAGTCTCCTTCTGATGGAAGGATTGATGAAGGATAACGAATACCTAAAGCATTACCCCCCGTGAGCTTTTATTACTATGCTTTTAAATAATTTGATAATGAAATCTGTCAACTCGTTCAACGTGTGCGTTATCTCATAGATCAAAGCGATCTCTAAAGCCCCCCCCCCCAAAAGAAATAAGGGAAGAAAAGAAGATTGAAATAGAGAAAAGACAAAAAATATAAAAGTAAAGAAAAGATAAATCATACGTTTCCAAACGAGAAGTGATATATGGAATTCGGAAATAGTGAAGTGCGATTAAATAGCGTAAATCTTTGGAACTGTCAATCGTTTCAAATGCCGCAACACTTTAACTTATGGTTAACTGAAGACGTCATAAAATAAGAAAAATATAGATGAAAAAATGGAATTTGAATAACTTATTACAAAGATCCATACTTATCATCTGTGAATACATCCGGAAACAAACATTACAAAGGACATAGTTTTGCCTTGGAAAAGAAAAATGAAGCAATTGTGATCGGTATCAGTTACAAATCCTCTTCATGGTAACCTCCTAGTGAGGTACCATAACTAGAGAAAACAAAAATGACGATTGGCTCCTCAGAACCTATAAATACTTCATACACATTTCTGATGGCAGTTCCTCATTTGAACATAAATGTTACAAGAATCACATTGTTCTGATAGCTAGAAAGACCACAACAACATTTCCAAACAGAACTGTCTAATCGTCAGGATGACGCGGCCTTATTAGAAATTATTATAAGATTATTACAATGGTTCAAGAAATTGTAAAATTCAATTTCCTATTACACTCAGAGAATTATTTACTTAATTTATGTAAAATAAGAACTCCATAAATTTTATTAAAAATCAATGTAAGCAGTACTTGTAAATTTTACATAATTTTGGTAAATTTTACTACATTTTAGTAAAATTGTTATATCATAATGTAAGACTTACATTAACTGTGTGTAAAATTTTACCAAAAAGTTATGGAGTTCTTATTTTACTTTACGTTTTTGTGAGTGTAGTTATGTATAAGTACTTAGCAAGACCCGCTGAAGTAAAAGACCAGAGCGCCTGATACGCTGGGCATGAGCACAGCGTCTTTGTGACAATGACTGGATGCTTCCTTTTTACCAATGAAGGTATTGTCCAAACATATACGACTCTTGATGTGATAGGCGGCTCTATTAACAGCGACTTTTCTGTGTCATCAAAATGTCCTACTAGTTTAAATCGCTTATGAGGTATTGTGTCGCTTGGGCAAGCATATCAATCATGTGTGTAAGTTACGGCTTTGCTGAAGGATTGACCAATCAGCGCTGATGACGGGAAAGATCTGCCAATATTCGTTTCGTGCAAAGTGCAAATAGGCTAGGACAGTGTCCCCCGACTAAAGCCACGAAATTTAACCGAAACAAATCTGATGAAAGGGGTGACGAAAAGACCGTTCTCTAAATATTGAAGTAATGAATCATCAACACAATATAGTGGGTCAAATTAAAATTGAAGTTTATTATCATTATTGATACATTTTGTCATCACCCTTCTGGTATCATTATCATTATGTGTCTTTGTTGCTGATACACAACCATCCTCAGTGGTCCATAATAAGTTCAGTATAACTTTGCACTACAATGAAAATGATGCAACTACATGGACGGATCTTGAAATATACGTTACAATATTTCATGTACAGTCAAAGTGAGTTTCCATACATTAAGATATTTACACACGACGTGATCATAACGTAAACATTTAAGTAGAAATCGCTTAGTTCCTGGCAAAATCGTTATGAGAAACACACCTCCTTAATAAGCAGTAACTTTACTCTATTTTATAGTATTCATGTGCAAGAATTTGTAAGTCGATTTTGTTGGATATACGTGGCACCTCCATGCAATTTGTATAACAGAACCGGAAATGCTCATATCTGTCCAGAGGTACAATTAAATATTTCTATGCACTACAAAAAGGAAATTATAGTTTGAAATGATTAATTTTATTAATACGGTCTTTTAGGGGGTGGTTTTGTTATCACGTCGGATGATTACCATCTTAACAATTTCGGATCAATTTCATGCATGTTATTCCACATGGTCAGGACGGGTGGGAAAATCTTAGATTACTCTTACATGAAAACACATCATACTGTGACATGCCCAAATATGGAACCCCGATTTTCTCGGTTGTTCAACTTCATTGCTTAAAATACCACCACCTTCATCCACTCGGGCATATCACCGGTAAATATTTATCGATGTAAATTCTCGAAGCAATACCTAAGCTTGTGTAACTGTGTATTTTCTCTCCGAAAGAACCAGTTGGAGTTTGGCGGAAGGAGTGAAGTGGATGCCACCCAGTTTCCTATTGGTATGTGTTCAAGACAGAAAATAACACGACTTCCCTCTAGCGGAAAATAACTCAAAAAGTGTTAGTAATCGACTGCAGGCATCGAATTCTCCTCAATCGAGTGGAGAATTTATTCTTGACGTATTTTGCAGAGCAGAACCACTCCTGGACATAGCATTTCAGAGCTACACACTCATCGATAACCTTTCAGTAGAGGACTTGAACACGAGGCCCAAAAATTTTCACTTGAGGCTTGTGGAAGGAGTAGATATGTCTATTGCTATACGTGCATACTCGATGTGTTATTGCGATATATAGTGTGATCCTGGTAATTCCCTTCCAGACAGTTTATTGCATTGTTTCAACGTCAGCAGTAATAACGTTTGTGCAATTGCCAAACATGTCGCCGGCAGGAACTTTAAATTCGCTTTATACACACGTTCATTTGAATACTTGGTGTTTGGTATGCCCAGCTCAACTTATTTTGACAGAAGTGGAATGGAGTGTTATGTCCATCTTCCCAAGATGCCATTTTCGACATCGTGTGTATCACTTGCGAATGAGGTCATCATATGGTTATGTCAAAAGCACTTCATGCAAACATTTTCCTTAGGTTTGAACGGTAATATCGCTGCTGAGAGGTATTGCCTTTTCTTTTTTGTAAAGAGACATTTAAGTCCGCAGTGTGTTTACGGTATCCTTATTTTACGTTCTTCGTAGTTTAATGTGAATGAAAAAATTGTATACTCATTATCGCACGTTAGAATAAGTTCAAACAGTGTGCATTCCGTGTTCATAAATAATTTTATAGAGTGGATAAGCTTAGTGTGTTGTGGGGTGCACTAATCACTCAATCATAAGTTACTTTCATTTCTAATGTAACTTACTTGACAGACTTCTGTCGTTACATTAAATTTTGTAAAGGATAATATCCACGTAACCAATACAGAACATTTGGCAACACGAAGAAAAAAATTCCGACATTTGTGTCTTGATTAAAGTAGCAGCCGCCTAAAGATGCAAAGAAGAGCGCTCTTGGCAATCACTGTGGTTAACTCACAATTCCATAACATGTATGACAACATTACATACAATGGGTAGGACATAAAATGTGGATAGGTTATATGAGGGAGACCCTGTGATTGGTGCACTTAAGGAACTTTTATATTTAGAAGGAACGTACTCCAATGGATTCATAATCGTGAAATTGCTAAACACTGGAAAAGATCAAGGAGGTTAGGCTTACTTCAATAACGTTGCCACAGTGGTAGGCAGTAATAATCTCAACTCACACACCTGCCCGATCGTAATTTATGTAAGGGCAGAATACACCCAGGGAATAGCTAACCTGCTGTGGAATGTAATTATTGTGCACAGTCTTTCAAAAACGTCCTCCTAGCCTTTGCAAACTAAATTGGGTGACCTATTAAAACATTCAAATCCAGCATTGCCTCATCCTAGCCCAGCCTTACCCTATGACAACATGATAACGGTAACAGCAAAATGACAGGCAATCAATTAAATATTTATCAGCAAGTATTTTGCAATGTCATTTTGATTGCATCAAGTGACACTTACGAAAACAGTGGATTGTGGAGTACTTTGTTCATTTTGTATGTACCCCTGTCTAATTTACAAATAAATTGGAGCTCCCACGATTGGCACTTCTACTTGAATTCTATCGCAGATATTGTTAATGTGCTATTGAGCCAATATTTAGAAGGGAAAATGTATTCATAGTCGTAACGTCCTTGTAATCTTAAAATACGTAACAACAGTACAGAAACGTTTGCAAACCACAGTTACAGTGTGTAATATTTAGAGGTAGAGCCAATTACGGTGACTGTGCTGTACATGTGCCTCAAGTTAAACATTAGCGTTAGCCTTTTGAGTGCAGTTAGATCATAGTACTGATCTTGAAAGTAAAGTTGCACCAATTTAGTAGTTTTGTTTTACGCTTCATGCTGTACGTTACCATTCCGATGGGTATTTGAATATATGCTTAATTAAGGAACATGTCCAGGCTGAATGGCATTCATTTGCCAGGTTTGTTTGGTTTTCATTCTGGGTCTGAACTCTTTCTTCATTTCCAAGGCATGGTACTCCATCTGTTGAAGGCTAAAGGACCGTCAATGAATGTTAAGATCCATTTCTGCATGCATTTACCATTATATATGTGGACTATACCATAATCTATCGACACAAACTGGAAACGTTTAGTTATATATGAGTGACCATATCCTAAGAATTTTTTTTGTGAAAAAACACGAACATGATATTATTTAAAAATGTAAATTTCAAACATTCACTTTAGGCCGTTCATCCAAGTTACCAGTTGGTTTCTTTTTCACAGACAGTGTAGATTTATTTGGTGCTGATGATCAAATGCTTTCTCATCACAATAAAACACCCGAATAACTAAATTTGACTGACATAAATGGCAAATGATGCCCTAGGCAATCAAAAGAGGAATAATGTATGTCCATTATTATAGAGGTGTAAGTGTTTTATCTGAATAAATTAAGAGAATATACTGTTTTTTTTTTTTAAATCGATTTTCATGTGTTCAGAATTTCAAATAAGGTAATGCATCATCACATTCCTAGACTATTATGACTCACTATACATGATTGACACATACTGTACTGCGTACAACAAACTAAAACACCGCATGCCATTACCAAACACTGTATAAGGGCCTATAGTGCACATTACTAATAACTCGTATGTTCAATTTTTACTAGGAACTACATCACTCTGTGTAGTCACTACGTAACATTACTGTTTAAAATGTGACATACATATCATCATTAATCTTTTGTAACTCGGTCAAGTAATATACGTTTATGAAGTTTTTCTCTTTTTTTTTTTTGGAAACTACCGTAACTGGGTTACTCCTGAGCAAATTAGCCTTAGTGGTATTTATCGCCGTTGCCATGGTATTGTGTTGCTGGTATTCCAGTCAACAATTCAACAAAGCTTTGTATCAACATTCCTGAAAAATATTTCATATATTTATATATTTCATATTTCAAGCATTCTGTAACAAACTGTAAAATGTTTTACAGTTATGAAAAAGTTGCCTTGAACAAATCGATTTCCTTAAGTTAAAGACAGTCTTGCTCTGAAAGTTGACAAAACTCACTGGATAAATATCGGAAGAAGCTTATCATACTGAATGGTTCCTCATCTTCATTTATGTTTAATGCTGCTTTAAGCAGTATATGATCATCGGTATATAAGATTGTACTAATGGAGTTGTAATCCCCCGGTACCCACACAATGGTCGGCTGTTCTATTTTTACTAGGTCACGTAATAACCAAGTCGGTCACTGTGTAAGTGTTGCTAGAAAAATAAAAGTAAAAAAAAAAAGACCTTCGTCATTCATCTAGAAATGTACAGCTTGCATTTTCTCCTTTGGAGGGCATTTCTTGGTCAAATATTTCTGTATGGTTGACCTAAGCTGTCGGGTTTCGAGTGGGTACATGTACTGGATTTCTTTAAAGTGAAACCGTAACCTTTGTTGCCGTAAATGTATGGAATAACTGATCATGATAAATTGTACTTACAATGAAAAGCTGTGATAATTCGTAATTTCAAATGATTCCATTGTGTTGGTGTGATGTAATGAAGTACATTACTATCGAGACATTGATGGAACTATTTCGTTAGTAGGTAAATTCCACTACCCTGTGTTTTCCAGTGATAGAACCAATATGAAAATTCTTATAACTCCTTTCGTATAAATTGTCTAATCTCTTAGTAGCATTGAATGACTGTGTTGTTCGCTTATTTATGATAGGGATCGAAACGTTCTGTTTACATTAACCACTAGTTTCGTATAAGCCATGCGTCATAAAGCAATCGGTATTAGGTGAGGACGTGCCGTCAAAGAGTGACGCCGTGGGTCACCTATAGTGTAAGAGATACATCAAACAAAATGCCACTCATCACCGGACTCAAAGGTCTCAACGTAAAAGCTATAAAAAAAAAGGAAAAGGTCAACACTCCCCCTTTAAGAAGCGAAGGACTCGATATGGCTTCCTCGTGTTAAAATTATTTTATCGTGAATAGTAGGTTAAATTCAAATTTATTGATTCCATTTGGACTTTGTCCTTCAAGAGATGACCTTTTTCGTTTCATAGATATCTAGCATCGATATTCTTCCCGGCACGGACGATATGGAAGGACAGTATTTTGTTATTGAAAGATTATTCGATAGTGACGCAGCTTCGTGAGAAGCCGTCAGTGCCGCAGAAGCCTGTAATTACTCTAGCCCTGCGAGTTGCAGACTGGTAAAAACACAAATGAATTATCCCTGCATGCAAGGCAAGGCAAATAATATTATCCCAACAGTGCAAATATACGTGAAGGATATACATGAGATAGACAAAACAAACTGTAAAATTAATACAGTATATGTGTCTCCTGACAGTTGCGGTGAAACAGTAATAACGTTGCATGAATGATAGACTAGAACAAAATAGCACGACGTTGAATCTGAAAAGGACTGAGAGGCAAAGCCTACGAGTTGATAGGGTAACGAGAAATTTGAAGTAGGATTACGTAAAATAGATAGAATGCAATACAAACCGTCATTAGGAGTTGTTAGCTGGCGCTACGCAATTGCCTACACAGCGAGTTTAGGCTTGCTAAATGAGGAGAGAAGGATGGGTGAAATGTTTTGCGATACCTTTGGTATCATAGCTGTAATACACCCATGATGGCGTGTAGCGAATGCCTCGTTCATGCCTTCTTTACTGGGACTATACACCAACAAACAAGTGGGGGGGGGGGGGGAATGGAAAACACTCAAATCTGTTTTGCGGACATTCAGGTTAAGCGTTGACATTTGAAGTGCCCGCAACGGAAAACCATTTTCTTTCATTTAAAAACCCCTTTCAATTGTCAGTAAAATTTGACTTTAATACATACGTCACAACCCACACTACTAGTTTTGCAGACACACCTGCAATCAACAAAGATTAACGAAAATGGAAGGACAGTTAAGTCTTTGAAATTTAAGTAATATCGGAGATACCATATCCACTTTGTATGTAACAGCGAAAAAAAAAGGCATGAAAACTAATCAAATGTATTTACCAACGTATGGCGGTGATGTAACAGTGACCAGAGATGACAAAATATTACCGTAGTTAATTTTTCCTAATTACGACCTAAACGTAAAGAAACATTTACATCAACGATATGCTGCCGAGGTTACTTATTGTTCCTGAAGATGCAAACGGACAGCTAATAAAACTATGTTTCGCGTTCAAGCAATATGCACAAGACATTATTTCTTCAATTTAGACCTGTCGATTACAACTGCAGCTTCGGGCAATTTCGATACAAGAGTTTAGATGACGGGGGTCGCTCTTTCTCTTCAATTGAACGACGCAAGAGAGGTGAACGTAGTTATCACAACACTGAGCACAGTGTGCGAATGTGTGTCCCTGGCTTTTGAGTCCCCCGCCCCCCGTCCAAGAAATGAAGTCCAAGCAAACTAAGCTGACGCACTTATGAAGGACATGTATAAACAGGTTGTAATCGAATAAAGATTTCTGACTGCTTGAAAGCAGGTACATGAATGATATCATTTTTACTTCATTGTTCTGGATTTTCGTTACTTTACATCTTCCCAGCTGGAATAAGAGACTACATTTCAAGTTCCTTACTTTGAGAGCGATACCTGGCCTATGTAGGAGTCGTCTTATTTAGTTTGCACGTAACACTTTTTTACTTGTTTATCCAATTACTCAGATAATTTGGTGGAACGGGCTAAGAACTAAGTATAAATTAATGCATTAGTAAGTGACTGGAATACTTGTTCGCATGTACCTAAGAAAGTCATAAAATTTATCAATTAATTAACGGATTATTTTAAAGACCGAACTGTACGTATTTCACTAATCTTTGGATTTGTTAAGACAGGGTTCCTAATGCTCACATTTGACTAGTCGCCGGCCATTCTCGCCAAACGTTGATGACGTCAATTCTGTTCTTGAACTTAAAACGGAGGGTATATATCTGTTGGGATAATTGACACTCCAAAGAGGCAGCTAGCACCGCATCGTATTTTAAATTGCGTCCGGTTCGTTATGATATTATTCACCGTTACGAGGTAGTCATAGTGAGGAAGAAAGAAAAAAAAACATTTAAAAAATTCCCCCAGAATGGTTCCTTATAGATGTATGTTTTAAAGAACGATATCGAATGAAAACCAACAATACACCACTAAAGGCACCGTCCGTCCTTAATACGTCGGTATTGGGATGATGTTGGAGATAAACATATCATGAACAAGATATGAGATCGGTACATAACCAGAATCGTCGGTTGAAAGTTAATTTACGAATGGTGAAATGGGGGGGGGGGGGGCTACCGTTAATTTTAGTTTCACACATAGTACAATTTATAACTTCATATATAGCTTGCAACGTTTCTCGACTACATCCCGGCATAGTTTTCATTTTCGTTTCAAGGCACGATCTACCGTGGGTGATTTCCAGTGACTTTTCAGTAAACCTGTACTTGAGTATAGGCTACATATACTTGAGTATAGGCTACATATACTTGAGTATAGGCTACATATACTTGAGTATAGGCTACATATATAAAAACATCGTTCATTGTAACGTTCATAGTGGCAGTGATATACCAAGAATATGTTCACCCTCAATGATTTTTCAGGTCTTGACTATACTACAGGACCATGACTATACTATCCGTTCATCTTCTTCCTCATTGACTCATCGTCATTATGCTGACGTCATCCTCCGCCTACCTACCTGAGAGTTCATTAAATACATTCTCCGTTGTCTCCTCTCTAGAGCCTAAGCAGCTGCGAGAGGCATCTCAAGTATATTACGTGAAAGTTTAGACACATTTGGGAGGTACAAATATGCGGAGAAAGGTATAGTCCCTTTCCAGAAAATAGGTTGAATGGTAATTCTAAATAATGAAAAAATCATGTCTTTTTTAGATACATATTATATATAATTGCGCAACTGTATAGTGTTATATACATTTAACCTAGACAGGTCTATGAGGCGATCACTCAAAACAAAGCACGTGTCAATGGAATCCTCATTTTGGTATTGATATGACAAAACAAATAGCGCTACTTTACAGCTGGCATCCTCCAATATCGGAATAATACACTCTATAATTATTGAAAATGCCACATAAATCTATCAGAAAATTAGTTTGATTGATTAACGAGGAACGAATCTAGGGTTGATCACGTTCTGCCGCTGAATCAATATACGGTGTGAATGTCAACTAATCACAATGTCCGAGATTTGAATGGATGACATTCCGAGTAAAACTTAACCATTTGTGTTTGATGAAAATTTAATGCAGCGGAAAATTGGCAAAAACCTTGAACATTCTCCGGTAACTTTCCTCTTTCCTGAATCGCTTGCGTCTTCCTCGCATTTGTAGAACTTTGGACGACATTTGTGGTATATCTTATGTTTTTAACGTCATAAAGAAACCCCGCGCAGGTTCCTTAAAATTACTTTGTTAAATAGCCTCAAGCTAGGTTTCCGAGACTGCATCAAGATACAAGCCCGCTTCGTTTCTCTAAATTCTTTCTGCAATGCATTTTCCAGTTTCGTCTTTGAAATTATAACAAGATCCAACCCTTGGAAAAAATTGTCTCATGAGAACCATGTCAAATTGGAAGACAGTGCTTTTGTTTTTTTATATAGAATCAATTGTCAGTATTGATTTCAATTCATCATTAATCGGACTACGCCTGTCTTATTTGATATGCAAATATTTGTAACCTAGATAGAGGTTCAGTCTCTTGTGATCCGGGTTCTGTCTATTTGAGGTAGAAATTACCTTCTGTAATGTTGTTCTGTGGCTCGAGCAGAAACCGGGCAGAAACATCCTCGCATGCTTGATTCGATAATGCCGAACCACAAATTACCTTCACGCGGTAACGTTACAAAATAATCTCGTAACGATGAATTTAGTTTTACTTTTCAGATGCAAATCAGTAAAGACCATTTCCGTGTATCACTTTCAAGTTCGCGACCGAATCAATTAGCCGTTCCCTGACACATCAACACGAACTACAAAAATTTACATGCCAGCGTATCCTAGACATGAAAGAAATTACAGAACAAATATCAACAAAGCAAAGGAAAAGAACATAGTCAAGAGCATGGAACACTTACTTATAATTTGATGAAAAAAAAGATACAGTAGCTTCTAACTTATTACAGAAAAGTGACGTTCCATTATCTTGTTTGTTTTCTGTAGTAGCCTAACAAGCCTTTATACGCCTCACGTTAACGACCACTATACGGTCACCAGAAATGATCTTGAGATTTACATGATGGATTAACACAAATGACATTTGTCTGTTAATACGCATATACTGCTAACAATTGAATGATGTTTGCGCTTTCTCCAATAAGTGGGTCAAACTGAATCATTTCTTGTCTACATTACGTGCATCTAAGGCCACATGTCAACGTCTTCTTTATTATTTTAATATTTTAGGTTTCTTAATTATTTCTTATTATATACCTTATTATTATTCTTACTTCATTTTACATGGCGGTACAGGTACATGCGATTGACAGGCTTTCTTCCCTTTCCCTCTCTACAAAATGAGAAAGGAATTTCAATTCCTTTCTCATAGGAGGATAACTACCTGGGATACGACTGGACAGTTCAGCAAACGTAACACTCATCCCGTTTACCCTATGTGACAGCTGCTTCTGGTATATAGGATACACGTACCATTGATGGGCTCAGTGTGATTTGTGCGCAGCTCTGCGGGGTAGATATCATGCAGCAGTGACAAGTAATTGTTACGTAATGTAATGTTATGTAATCGCAATAATTACGAATAAAATATCATAACGCCCCAAAAGGGGGCCGTAATTTCATGGACCAATACAAGGTGGGCCAAAAATCGTTTATACAACACACACCTAGGAAAAGGAAAGTTCGGAGAAGAAGATTAACTACACCACATCTTTGTCGCACCAAAAAGCATCTGAGGACATTCGATGATAGAAAATAGATTCCAAACCGGACGGAACACTCCTCCCTTTAGACCCCCGTAACACTTCCCACCAGTTTGGACACCCAGACGAAGGACTAGATTTCATCAGAGATAGAAATAACTCACATAACTAACTCACATAACGTCAGAGGTACTGTTTACAGCTTTCGTAGGTTATTAGTAAGTGGAATGGAATAATTCAACTTATTTTAAATCTCTTTCAACCGATGAAAAATACAAGTTTTTTTAGAACATTTTAAGACGTTTTAGAAAAAACTTTCGTTTGCATCTCCTGTATTGAGAGTAGGTCAGCTTGACTGGATGTCCATTTATATATATGTACGGAAAATATTCCGTGTCTCATTCTCTCTTTTTTTTTGAACCTTAACATTTCTCTCAACATTTACCCGACCCACCTCCTCCTCCTCCTGGAGATCTAAATGAATCGACTGACTCGTTATCAACTAACTCTCCCAGAACATACAAGAAGAAATGTTCTGACTTTTGCTATACCTTTTTCACGTATGTAAGCTCAATACCTTGTATGCATTAATTTAAGTGAATGCTAATGAATTCACAAAGTAAATTAAAAAATACAGTCCTCATCTAAAAAATTATTCCATTAATAGCCCACCTCTCGATTTGAGACACAGGGATGATGAATAATTCATACATACTTAGAATCACATAATCTGAACTACATTAAAGTAACTGCCTCTCTGTGTATGTCAGTTTCCTCATAACCCTCGCTGTCAGCAGTATATCTCTTTCCAATTGGTGGGAAACCCCTCTTTGTGGGAAAGATCACCTTGTTACCTCATCCCTACACGTACCATTCCAGGGAGGAGATATTGTTCTTTGTTGAGCGGTTAAAGTCGCCAAAAGTGACACTTAAATGGTAGCCCACCTTACACTACTTGTACCATTCAACGGAAACTGGGTAGGTCGGTAGTCCTTATGTGGGGGTACCTCATGGTATACAAATAATGTGTATCGGGATTACCTACAGGGTGGGAGGGGTTAGGGGGTAAGAAGGGGTATGCAAATGTATGTTCGTGTTTGTAAAAAAGGAAGTGTGTCACGATCTCCTCCTAGACGATAAATCGGATAAACTTCAAATTTGGTGGGTAGGTGCCTGGACAAGAGATGTAGTAACCACTCAAATGCTGACGTCATAGGTCAAGGTCAATGGTCACGGTTACTATAAGGCCTAGTGCAGTGTGTTAGGGACTGTTAGTGCATGGTGTCAACATGACTTTTACATCTTTCCCTTTTCATGAATGTGACACGGTATTTTAAGATATATGCAACCATGTTATTGACTGCGTGATTATATCTGGTCAAAGACGACGATAACGATGATGGTGATGATGATGATGATGCTGATGATGATGATGACGATGGTGTAAAGGATGACGATAATGACAACGATGAAAACGATTATGATGCTAGAAATGCCGATGCTAATGATGATGGTGACGATGATGATGATGGACTACTCTTTTTTTTTTTTCAAACTCTGATAGTAATTCTGATCAGGAATAAATTGCAAGAGTGAAAGGGCTGCATGGCGCATTCAAGGTCACATTTGGTAACTTACAGACAGAAATGGAGTTACATGTTATACGCTATATGCTATTTTCATGTTGTAACGTGCGATCACAATTTCCCTCTCATAATTACCTGTTACAAGTCTTGTAAATCGTACTTTACCTTACAAAACGTACTTATTTTAAATATTTAGCAATTACGAAAATTCATGACGTATTGATGACTGCAAGGTTCATGAATAAGTGCAATCATGATGTCTATAAAACATCTTTATATTTACAGATCGTGCAATAAGTATTCTAAAGTTGGATTTCGAGAAATGTATCAAGAGATTTATTCCGTATTTAGTAAGATGATCCCAAGGAAAGTCAAAAACCATAACAATATATAACTTACTCTGCCATACATGGGGAAAATGCTAGAAGTGTTACTTTCTATCATTTATCTAACATGACCTGATAATTCTGCATTTTGTCAATTGGGTATCTCACTGGGAATACATAGGACTTTCCGTGTTGTTTTGTTGTGCGTGTGATTGCCTATGCAGCTTGCCTACATTTCATCTACTTCAGATAAACGAAAGACTTTTACACGTCTTCAGGTCGTCTTCAGTTCGGCCTTCTTTCCTTCTAATACTCACACAATTGAAACTTAATGTGATTGTTGTGTTTTCTTTGGCTGCATATTGCTTCATATGAAATAAAAACTTTACAAAAAAAAAGGAAAAGAAAAAAGAAATCAACTAAAATTCCCCATCTATGTCGGTCATCAGTAGAATAGACTATCAAGGCAAGGAATAAAAATCGATTCAATTTGGCTTATGTCGTTCTTGTCTTCTAGGCACGTCCAGCCTTTGAAACGGCCAAATCCTCCTCTTTCTTAGGTGTTAGTTTTATTTTGGATTGCAAATATTCTGCTTGTAATTTTGTCAGGGCAACGTTCTCAATGAAGGTTTGACAAGTCAGCGTTACCTTTTCACAGTCTCTGATCGATCGTGCTCGCCTCTTCCTAGGAATCCGTACTTGCAGGTGTTAAATTCTATTCATATCTTACCGCACAAGCTGCTGGAACTTGAGGCTATCTCGAGAGAATTTATTGCGATTTATATATATATATATATATATATATATATATATATATATATATATATATATATATATATATATATATATATATATATATATATATATATATGTATGCAGTAATCTTTGTTGTGCCACGAGCTGGTTTTCCTACCGGCAAAGGTCAACGGATGAAAGTCAACCAATAACGAAGTGAACCAGTGAATAAGTAAACCATTAATGAAGTGAACCAATGAAGTCAATGAATGTCAGGAAGTCAGGAACATTTAGAAAATGTCCATAAAACGATTCAAACAAAACTCAAATCTCTTGTTGTAGACGTTTTAACTATTGAAAGAAAGCTGTTGGTTAAGAGAATAAAAAGAGGCACACTTGCAAAGATGTGCTTTACCATATGGTCGCTTTTTTGGTGATGATACCATGTGTGGTATTGATTACGTATGTAAGATCATCTTTGACAGAGTATCCACCATGACGTCACCGTAAAAAGAGTTAGTCCACGCTTCTATTAATATTTGGTCAAATTTCGAAACCTACTGGAATTTCTAATTTTAGCAGAGATATGTATGGCTACCTATATAGGAAGAATTTATACGGAATGTATGTAATGTTTAGTTTGTTCAAACAACTGTTTTCCTACAACTATAGTGAGTGTAACTAGATAGCAAGTATATAGGTTGAAGGTGTGTAGGTTTTAGGTAAACAAAATACCATGAATCGATTATAGAGCGAACAGAATTAATAACACATGGCAGCTAAGTTTGCGGAGATTAGCCAGTCGTGACATTTTCCGCCTAAAGGTAACGGTGATTGGTTGCCCGTCTTACTGATATTTCATGTGATTTCAGTCTCTTATTGATAACTTTGTGCAAACGTTACTCGTTTACGGTCGCCCTCGGCAATTAAACATTGCTAAATTTGCTTGTTGTATCATAATAGTATTTTTCGGTTGCATACGGAGTACGTGCAAAGAGTAATCGTACATGAGCGCGTTTGCCGAAAGCTATCAAGAAGAGATTGACGTACATCACGTGAAATTTAGTACACGATCAATCACGTCTGAATTGCGTTCAATGACTAGACGTAACAAGTGGGCAATCCACGGAGTTGCAAATCTCAACCCTATCGTTTTGCATGGTAATTCATACATCATTCCACGTACTCTCGGAGTGCATATAAGTTTCATCAGTGATTCAGATCGCTCGTTGTAAATAGAAGTGGTGATTATTCAAGTTACTTGGCCTTAGTGATTTAGCAGTGCACCCCATATGCGTCGAACGGCACAAATACATGTGCGCAGGAATCGAGCGTGGGTGAAAAGTATTCATAGAAATGTGTGCGCGTCAAAGTATTCCTCAGATCCGCGCACGCCGTCTCTCCAACAATATATTATCATCATCATTATTAGCATCATAATCATTATCAACATCACCATCATCATCGTAAACATAATCATCATCAGGGTCATGGTTACCATCTTCATCATGGTTATCATCATCATCATCGTCATCATCGTTATCACCAATAGCACCGCTTTCCCATTACAATTATCATGATCATCACTATTACCACCATCATCATCATCATCGTCATCATCATCATCATCACCATCATCATCATCATCATCATCATCATCATCATCATCATCATCATCATCATCATCATCTCTGACAATATAGGAACAATGTTATTTGGTTGCAAAAGCTTTAATTCATGACTGACGTTGATATTGGTCAGACAACGATTACGAAGGATAACATTCTGCTGAACATGGAAGTTAGTTCTTTCAATCAATAAGATGATAAATCCAGTACATTTTACCCTTGGAGTAATATCCCCCTAAAAGCGGCTCTTTGGAACACTGGATGAATAGTCATTATGAATGTTCAATTTATTCGTAAAATTATTTTTTCAGTAAATATCGTAACCGTTTTTGTTCTGCTGTCGATAAGACCTTCAATTTCCTTTTTCTTTTCACTGAAGTACTCTTTTAACAATTATATACATTTTACCCACACTGATATACTCTGAGACTGTAGTCCTCGTGGTACATGTTGCATTTGCATATTGAATAGTATATAAAAAATTGAAAAATAAACAATAAATATTGAATATCAGAGAGCCATAATCAAAAGAACAGTTTTGTGTCTTGTATAATGCAATGATGCTTTTATCCGGGACAGAGTGGCCATCGACTACAATTCTTCTCATCAGACTTGTGGAAAATATTACAAGGTACTCCTCGTACTGGGTTCATATAACCGCTGCGAATGACGTTACATCCTTGAATTTTCTTTTCGTTATAATCTGTTCAGAAAATAATAAGGCATCTGGGAAGTTCTATCATGGACTCGCCAAGTACATCCGATGGATTCAAGACACAAAATCGAAGTATGGAAATGTACCTTCGTTTGCAACACCGTCGTGACGTCGGCAATTAAACGGTCAATACGACTGAATAATAAATAATTGCTACATTTTTGAGTGCCCTGTTCGTGGTAGAAAAAAATTCAAGAAAACTTAGAGAAACGAAGTCAAGGGGTGAAACTAATTTTGGATGAAACGCTCTCGGGTATTAATCAAAAGGTTCTCTGTGACTGTTATCAGTGTAATTGTGTCAAAGTGAGTTTATGGGACAGTAATTGACAAAGAGTTTCGGTCCGAACGTATCTATATCAAACAAGGCGCAGCCGAAGGTAACCGGTCATTTTTCAACGTAACGGCATCGTATTTTACCCATGCAAGACTCCCTTTTAACTACACCGCGTTGGGGGACTGTATTTACTGAGAATGAGACACTAGGTAAAACATGTAACACTAATGAACAAAGAAAACGAAAAACGTATTGCTATATAGACTACCCAAATGTACAACCCTCGCCGTAGCTTCCTTGTTATTACCTACCTAACGTACAGTTTCGCTTGGGAAAAAGCTTTTAACGTATGTTACAGCAGAATTGTCATCTTAACATCAACCTAGAAGTCGGGTTGATGGGAAAAAATGTTGTTGCAATGAAAAAGTTTTGATAGGGTCCGACCTGCATTTTCAACGGAATAGAGAGAAAAAAAATCGAACATTTGTCATCTGACTGATGGTTGACATAATGTACGGGTCCTTGAACGGAGGAGGTTCTATGAGTAAATTACTGTCTAGAAAAAAAAAAACCAAAACAAAACTACGACAATCAAACGATTAGCTCATAAGACATCCTTCCTTCAGTACATGTAATCCGGTGAAGTCATATTATACGTGAAACTGCTACAACGCAATTGTGATATTTAAACAATACTTACGTCATGTAAGCTCAAGCTCAAAGTCTATGGTGGGAGGTCGAGGCCGGGTTACAACTTTATGCTTACACGCACACGCATACTTACGCACACACAAAAGAAAAAAAACAGCGAAAAAATCTAAAAACTAATATAAGATTCAACGGAAGGCTTGTAAAAAAAAACTTGTTACTAGTGGAGGGCTTGCACAAAAATATTACTACTTAGATTCCAAGTATGTTCTAATGTAACGACTGTATATGCTTATTCCGTCGGGTTCTACCGATATTTATGGTGGTGGTGGTGGTGGGGGGGGGGGTAGAGGAATGAGGTATCAATTGATGGCAATTGTCTCCTTGGTGAATAACTTTTTATTGGGTGTGGCTGTTGACAAATTATTTCTCATACATTAGCATTGGAAAACCTTTTTTGATTACAATTGACGACAACAAAAGTGTGTGGCCAAAATTTGTAAAGGAAATATAGCTTAATGGATACGGTATATTTACAAACAGGGGATTGTTTTGTATGCACTTACCAAGTACGACTGTGGGGAGTCACTAAAAAAAGATGCAGTAACTTCGAAGATAGTGACGAGGTACATATAGGTGGGGGGGGGGGGTCCAAACAGGGACACAGCAGGCGCGCACCTTTATTGAAGGGGAGAAAAAAAAATAGAAGTAAGGAAAACGAAGATGGAGAAATCAGAAATTAGTATATGATGTAGGAATCAAGCAGGTGCAGTCATTGACTTCTCCAGTAAACCCCCCCTCCCACACAGACACAGGATGGCTAACTATCATCCCCCATCACAAGAATCCTGAATACGCCACTGAAAAAGAAGTGTTGTAGTCACTCTGTTGATACTTACTTTATCATTTCTAGTGGATATCTACTTTTACTTTTCAGAGTCGACTTTCTTTCAATATCTTTAAACTTGACTGACTGAAATGTGAATATGTGAAATGGAGGTAAAAACCTTTCTTTGGCCATTTTTTTTTGTTGTTCTCCATAAAGGCCTACTGTATCATTAATCGAACTTAGCAACAGCAAAGCTTTATACATTCCATATCCCTTTTGCTCAGTTACCCAATCAGGGTTACGTTGACAAATTCATCATCTCTTACAAAAAAGAAAGAACCTGTGCATGGATCACTGAAATTTCCAAGTTTAATCAGATTAAAGAAATCCCAAGAGATCAGTCAAAGTTTGTACGTTCTAATTTGTGTTTGAAGTTCTCTTCTTCTATCTATAAAGAAAAAAATGGAGGTTAATGGTACAAATCAATTTGGAGGCTGTATTTACGACTCGCCAAAAACCTACGAGGCTTAATGTGTAAGCCAGGGTCGAAATTGGATGTCTGAGGATGAGATTAAAGCCTCAAATGGCCCCCTTTCCTCATGTCAGAGATATCAACGTTCGGTTGCAAGGCAGTGCTTTACTAAGCTTTACATCACTTTGTCGTTGTTTGATGCACGCAAATGAGAAAAAATAAATGAAAAGTGATCAATGTTATTATTGAAAGATAAAAACATGATTACAAGTTGATAGTGAAAGTAAAAAAAAAATAAAATGAAAAGACAGGAGGCTAAGCGAAAACGTGGTATTACAGTTCACGAGATTTAATCAAAATGTACAATATTTGGCATTGCGTGAAAATGAAATGAATGCCGTATAATACCAGAAGCTTCAAATTAATCGAGAGATTAATTTTAAAGGAGCAGTCTCTTGCTGTTATCTGGGTTGATATGTCTCTTCTGAAGTGTCGGTTTACCATAGCAGATCCGGCTTACGGAGATACTAAACAGTGGTTGTTAAGGGTGGAAGGGTTGGTGCGCGGGGGACTTGCAGCTTTGGACAAATTGTATGGATGAGGAACTTCACTATACTAAAAAAAAAATTGATAAGATATGTCTACTATCTACACCTGGATTGAAATAGGTAATTCTTGTTCGATAGATGACTCAAAAAATCAATTGGCGTTTTTAGGGTTGCCCAAAGAAAATTGCGAATTATAAAAAAAAAAAAAAAGCTGGTATCAATGTGGCGGTCTGATCATCTCGGAAAGTCCTCTCTTTTGTTGTAACCAAAAAAAAAAAAACCGTGTGGATATGTGTGTGGGCATGTGTGTGTGGGAGCGAGGGAGGGGGGGGGGTCGGTCTACGAGAATGTGATATTTTGTGACCTCGCAAAGAAAGGAATTGGCCAGCCCAATGGAAGGATCGGAAACTGCATGTAATGAATCCCAGAGAGAACGGTTACTTTCAGCGATACTGTTTTACAATGAGTTAAGACTCTGAATGCATAAATACATAACTCGTGAAATGATCTACGAGGAGCTGTTTGTCAGGGATCATACTATACTTATTTGCCTATGTTTGGCGCAATGACGTCACAATTGAAGCACGCATAAAGATAACGATACGCTCCTTTAAAAAGTACTCTTCACCATTCGTAGCTTCGTATTAATATGATGACTGATGATCAATAAATCCGTTACGTTTATGCGGCACTGCTCAGATTAACCTACAATCGTAACTATTTCTTAAGGCTGGTTCATATCCCAGTATGGAGAGCATTAGCAGTCTCGTATAAATTGCTTCCTACTTGATGCCATATAGCAAAGCGAAACCGCAATTTAAGTTCTACATTATTGTTGGTAGGGGCTTAACTGTCGGTAGGACGAACCCCGATCCTAAAAATGGCGATCCTAATACCAGTGAAAGACCTAATACCAGTGATAGACCTAAGTTGTACGCTCTTGTGCAACAAGGTTACTTTGTGAACACGAAGACATGTGGTGTAGCACATACGTACACGTATTGCTAATAAGGCCTTGTCGTGCGCGCGTATTGACAACACACCAGGCTGTTTTCGCAAACAAGACGCGGACGTAGAATCCAGTGTGCAGTGTGCAAAATGGGACAGTCACCATAGTGACCATGCAAATATCCTCCCTCCTGGCGAAATCTACAACCGTTCTCAGGCAAATTAACGTTCGTTCTAGACTGGTGCGCGCCACCAGTAGCCACACGTTATTTGGTATGTTTCATCCTGAGCGCTCCGTTCATAAAAAAATAAAAATGCGAAACCTTTCAAGTGAACGACGCGTGTTCGAGCACACATACCGTCACAACTGATTAACAGGCTGTTTTCGCAAACAAGACGCGGACGTAGAATCTAGTGTGCAGTGTGCAAAATGGGACAGTCACCATAGTGACCACGCAAATATCCTCCGTCCTGTGGAAATCTACAACCGTTCTCATGCAAATTAACGTTCGTTCTAGACTGGTGCGCGCGGCCAGTAAGCACATGCTATTAGGTATGTTTCATCCTGAGCGCTCCGTTCACAGAATGCGAAACCGTTCAAATGAACTACGCGTGTCCGAGTATACATACCGTCAAGACTGATTAATTCCGCGTACTTTCGGCGCTTCCGTCGTGTTTGCGACAACAGTCTACCATCTGCGCAGGGTACACTTTTTCTCTATGGCACAATAGTACAACATTACACTTATGCAGCCGAGGCACAATGGATATATCAGAAGATACGGAGTTCGTGAGATTTCTTCAATTGTACGAACAGGGATGAGGCTGAAAACAAGAGAAAGGGTATTTCTTTCCATCGGGACACATACCTTTAGTCTCACATCAAATTATCAAGCCATTTCATCAAATTAACTTTGTGGAGGGTGGTGCTGTTGTCGCACACAATATGGCAGTTTCGTCGCTTCATGTTTACCGCACAACCTAACGTCCAGTTTATAGTATGGCTGTGTTTCTACCCCTTCATCCGACAATTACGTGTTTTCTTAAACTATATTTTACAAACAATCTGAGCAAGTAGCAACAGGCAACCTTTTGTTAAAGCACATTTTATTTATCACAATACGCTATTGCAAATTATGACCATAATTTTATATCGACGTACCTGTTACTAGGGATGTATTGGGAAGTCTTCTTACGCAGGGCTGTAACTAATGATGAGCAGGAATATCTTCATTAACTGATCCGAACCACATCATGTTTTTCTACATATTGTTTTTCTCCGAAGGGTAGAATGTTATATTCTAATTAAGGAAAAAGGAGTCTATATATACCATATCACAAGAAACATGAGCTGATGATTAAAATTGTTTTTATTAACTTCTCAAAATTTCAGTCATTGCAACAAATCATTCTAAAATGAAATTCTTGGATGTATAAAACATTGCTCATCTAACGTTTAAACCTTGGAATTTCCAGCTGCTAGAAATTCAAAATCCCCATAAATCTAGTAATCTTGTTTAAGCAAGTCTGAAATTCCTTTCAATATAATTTGACCCAATCTGGTAGGAATTAAACCTTGAAATATGCTATTTTAAATAAAATTTGCTGGAGTTAACGATGCGATGTGAACGTGCCAAACCTCGCGCACCTCATAACGTTAGCAGGATAATCCTTACTTGAAGAGTGTCTCTTTGAAAAAAAAAAAAAAAGGAGTCCTGGAGTAAACCTACAGCAATTACCAGCGAACAATTAAGCCCGCAACAAAAACGGTTCATGAACAAGTCCATTGAAATGGTCATATTCATGATTTGGAAATTTGTAACATTAACTGCAAATAGCTAGTTGACTTATGAGGCAAAGGTGACTAAATAAACTATTGTCTCAAGTTTCTTTTTTAAGTCATTCCAAGGTGCGTTAGTCAAACGTTTGTCAAGCTGTTTATGCCATTGCATTTTCGGGCTTCTTGTTATGAGTGAGCGAAGTTTGGCAGTGCGCGAAGTTTGTTGTATGTACTATACTACCAGTAGCTACCAGAATATATTAAACCAAGGATCAAGAAGTGAGACTAAAAAGGAAATGCGATATAAACTGAATCTTTTCTATTAGGGGAGAAATATTTTTTTGTAGTAAATGATAGTCATGCTAAGTTTTTAATTATGATTGCCAACGTTTCGGGGATCCAACATTTCTACGAAGGAGACTGATATGAAATCACAACGGTACTAGCTACAAAGTAATCAGTAAAGTATTATATTAAAATACCGCGCACAATAAAGATAAATACAGAGTGCGTGTATGTGTTCAAGCAAAATCTCTTGAATACCTTTTTCAATCTTCCTTTAGCTTTTCTTATGTGAAATAACGCTGCAGAAGAAATGCCTTATTAGGTGTTGTTTCTTTCACGACAGGATGGTATACATGTCAAGTTTTCTGAGATTATCAATTTGCTCAGAGCATATTTTGACGACTGTTGTCTTTTCGAGTCTCAAACACAAGAGAGTAGAGCCCAACATGTCCTTTCGGGCTTTTGTAAAATAAATGTATATTCCTGCTGCAGTGACAGAAATACAAAATATATACTGGATGTTAAAGGAACTGCTTTGACAGAAGTAAACGCATATAGTTTATAAGAACTTACTTTTTGTGAAACGTATTTATCATCAGGGAGATGTGTTTATGCCATTTTTATAAGGACGTTACGTTGACTTTTAGGTCCTATTGCATGTATTGCTTTAAGCTGGGCTTTGTTGAATTGACTACATGAGAATCTTATCAAATCAACATACACCCTTTTACAAGATAAGACTTATAATTTTAGAGAAAAGACATGTTTTGCGTTCGTTTCCATAATGTCTCCACGATATTCGCTGAAACGTAAGACAAGTAATTGGGCACCCCTGCAGCAAAAAATAGTCCTGAGACACATAAAGCAAAATCGCATATACTAGTACATGTCGACAGTATACTGTTTAAAATTACAGGTGATAAAGAATGGTAGTCGACGAAAATAGACGTAACGGTTTCTTTGTTATAAAGGGGGAAAACCAAACAACCAAACCATTGACATACGTTACAATATAGTTACTAAATGGAGTTATGGAAGTCCTACGATCTCAGATTTGTCAAGTTCCTTTGGCATTGGAGATTACACCATTCAATAAAACACACAAAGCGATAATTTGAATTGTCGTCTTTCTTTTAATTTTCTTCTTTCTTCCAAGATTCGTCAACAGTTGCTATACTTTTTCTGTTCAACAGATACACGTGACTATGAAGAGTCGTTGCCATAGTTACTACTACCAGCAAATCGAGCCCTGTGTCTTTTTATAGAATCATCCACATACACCAGCTGAGGTCACCACTGCCTTTCGGGTATAGGAGAGATAAAATGAAATATTCCTGCGGCTAAGGCCTTCATCTAAAGAGGCAAGGACTTTTTATTCATAGATCAAAACAGACGATACTTTCCTTATTAATAGTATTGCGATTGAAAACACGTTCGTACTAACTAAACTACTCGCGATAACACAAATAATGTACATATAACTGGGAACGAAGAAAATACTTTAATGAAGATACCGCTAATTCAAGAATCCATTTGGAATAATAATTTGCCCTTGGTCTATAATAAAGGAACGAGTGTTTCGAGTGATGTTATTTACTGTAACTCTAAGGAAATTAGAGAAACTTAGAGATGCTCTCGAGATATGCCAAACATTTTTTCGTAGTGTCCTTTTTGGTTCCCTGAAAGGGAAATCTATGAAGCCGGCCTTGAGTCGACTAGGCAAGAAAAAAAAAATTGCGAATTTCAAAATCGGAAGTGACTATGAAGTCCATTCAAAGTTGGTCAGGTACAAATCGCGTGGGCAGCCAGCTCCCCCCCCCCCCCCGTGTGGTTTTATTTCGTAAATACGTTTAAAAATAGAATAGAACCTACTCAAAGTCAAAGACGGTGTTGCTTTTGAGTCTGAAAACACTTATTACGATTAATAACTGTAAGATAGGTGGTAATCTGAATGATAAAAATATACCCGAAGGAATAAAGTTAAAAATATGAATATTATACCAAATACTATGCACTGATTATCGGTAACTTCATACATACTTGGAAAGAATCCTCAACTCCTATTGGCCCTTTTCAGTCAGGTGACCGTGGGTTAATCGCTGGTAACCCAACTTGTTAAACCACGGTCAATCTCCGGCGGATGAATACAATAAAACTGAAGATCGACAGTGTGTTGTCAGTCTGCTATATCTTGCACAAAACAATGGCTAACATTAACATGTAACATGCTACTACTAGTATCAGGCCTACACTAGTGAAGTAACGTTTGATTAGAAGTTCGTAGTTCTTAGTTCTAACGTTACCTAGGCCGCGCCTAGAGCCTAAGGTCTGCTCAAAAGTAAAATGTAGGTAAATTTAAGGAACAACAGCACAGTATACTGTCAGTGGTAATCCCTCTGACGTAGGGTAGCCTAATCTTACCTTCTCGAAATGTTTATTCAATGAATCTGTCACTGTCTTTATCCAAAATCAGTAATTAGGCCCTGTAGCTGTACCACGCTCTGTATAGCACGCAGTTACTTACACACTACACAGTGAATACTCATACACTGGCCACAGCCTGCACGTACATATTTTTGTACACTGCAAGTTAAGTTGCAAACAAACTATACTAAAGCACGCAAACGAACTAAAGCAAGCGCGTTGTTGCTATGTCAATTGTTATTGTTATTCCTTTGTCTACGGATTACTTTCTGTTTCGCGCACAATTATTGTTGACATGTTGTAAATTTGTTTACCCTTTCTCGGGGTTCCTTTTCAATAAAAGTGCAGTTATTTAAGGACAAATTCCTTTCTTTTTTCGTCCTTTTTTATCAAAATCTTGTCGGTATGTATGAACAAGGTTAACCAACTTTGGACCTGTGTATTAACTGGAGTATAATGCACTCTCGGGGGTTAATACTATCGCTGGATGCACTCGGGATGCGCCCTCGTGCATCGCTTGCATTAACCCCGATCGTGCATTATCCTACAGCTAATACACGGTCCAGCGTTGATTAACCTTTAAATCTACGGCTGTGTTAATTCAAATGCTGGATCATCTTGCATTTTCTTCGGTAATGTTTGATATTGCAAATCCTGTCCTTCTTAGTCGAAGAAGCCAGCAACTGCTTCGAGTCACGAGTATTATGTTGATATGAGGATTTTTCAGTGCTACAAGAAAAAAAAAACAAAAACAAAAAACGGCAATCCACGGAGTTGCGTATCTCATCGCCAACATGCACATTGATTTCAATACAAGGCCTGCACATGGGAATTTGCAATAGCTTATTGCTAAGTACTTACAACACTTTAAGTTAATTGGTTTAATAGTTCTGAAGATATGCTGGAAATACAAATTTTGGGGCAAAATTGGCTTTTTTTTTTCTCAAAAATCAGCAAATTTCACTCTTTTTACCACACAAGTGATATACCTTAAATGTTTCATTCTCATGTAAGTTTTTGCAAAATTTTGCATTAAATACTCAAATACTTCTCAAGATATACTGGAAATAGCAATTTGGGGGCAAAATTGGCTTTTTTTTCCCTAAAAAATCAGCAAATTTGACTCGATTTACCATTACAGTAATATTATATTGAACAATGTGTTCTCAGGTAAGTACTTACAAAACTGTAATTTAATTGATCTAATAGTTCTCAAGATATGCTGGAAATACAAATTTTGGGGCAAAATTGGATTTTTTTCTCAAACATCAGCAAATTTCACTCTCTTTACTACAAAAGTGATATACCTTGAAATTATTCATTCTCAGGTAAGTTTTTGCAAAATTTTGTATTAAATGCTCAAATACTTCTCAAGATATGCTGGAAATAGCAATTTGGGGGCAAAATTGACTTTTTTTTCTAAAAAATCAGCAAATTTGACTCAATTTACCATACAACTAATACTTCTTGCACGTATTGGCATCATGCACAACCTTACCAAGTTTCAACTTAATCGCTCATATGCTTTTCAAACTACAATGGAAAAACCACAATTTGGACAGGTCCTGACACACACACACACATATATTGGCACGGACACGTTTTCATTTATACCACCCAACAGGACCTTACTGTACCCATGGTCACTTTACCATGGGGTACCCCTGGGGTGTCGCTACTCATCCACTCCAAGCTTTTCCATGGCAACCATTCTCCCATGGGTGCACTGTACAATATATAGCTCCACTAGCCAAGTGACTGCAATATCTCATCTAGCCCTATAGGGCGATGAGATAAAAAGAATGTTTGGTAAGTTGATTAAACTCAGACGACAATTACATAAAGTTTAAAACATAGCAATAAAGAGCAGAACCTCAACCACTACTGTTCTCTTTATTCTCTCCTCTAGTCGTAAATGTTTCATAAAACAATGGAGAGATATTCCTTCCTGAAAGCAATCACTACTTTAGTTTTGATTCCTTTCAGTCATCTATATCATATCTCTAGCAATCTAAACCATGTGTATGTATTTATATGTGAACTCTGACTTTATGGGAATATCCTTAACACGTGACATACTGTTTTTGAGCATGACAGTATAAACAAAAACAAACAAGAGTAGAAATTATAAGGAAAATGAGAATTAAGCCTAAAATCAGACTAGACAAACAATCTGACGTGATCACACTGCAAACAGACATTAAGGACGAAAATGTGCTCTAAATGTCGTGTCAATATGGGAACTACAGATACGCCAAGGAAGAGTTAAGGAAATAACCTTTGGTCATTAGATTAAGCACCAGAGTGATGTCGCCTTAAAATACATTTTATGAGCGACGAATTAACGGGGGGAAAATCAATACCACTTATGATGATAAAACACTCAACAACTTGGATACGCAACATCTTTCCAGACATCGCTAGAGTGTGCAGTGCAAAGAGTTTGCAAAGAGTTTCAAGTAAGACCGTATCAGTGCAACTAAGGGTGAAATTTACACTTCATTTACTGTATGTTTATATTTATATATTACTTATTTACATTCTCCACTGTTAAACATGTTACAGTTGCTTCCATGATCCGTTTGAGAGCTTTGTTTACTTACCCACTTCTGTTTTTGTTTTACGTAATGTACTTTCACAGTAGCAGGTTTCAAATACTTACGCACATACAGGCATATACACCTACGAAAGTAACACATTGCTACTTGTGCGTTTCTTTAAAGCGTAAAGAGCATGTGCTTATTCTTTTTTTTCTATCTTTTTTTTCTTTGTTCAAGATGTAGTATTTGACTGTTAATGAAATCTGAAATTTATGACGTAAACTAGCTGGATCAGGTGTTTTGTTATTTTTGTTTACAATTAAGTAAAAATAAGTGAAAATAAGTGAAACAAAGTACTTTGGGTAAAGTAATAGGAAATTAACAAGGTGCTTGACCTCATCAAGATAACCAGACTGACGTAATCGAAATATGACATTGTATTGCTTGTTCATGAGAATTAAAGACCTTGTACAAAACTCGATTACACTAGAAAGAAACGAGAAGAGGTGTTCTAAGGATTTATGCGAGGCCTTACAAGAACTGCATCAGGGTGAACAATGTAAAACTTGTCTGTAAAAAACAAAGAAATAAATAAGAATTACAGAAAGTGTCTGGAAACTAGTTACCAGAACATTTCTGTATTCCTTTTTTATTTCTTTATTTTATTTTCTGTAAATTTACATTTTACAATTTACATTTTTAACAGTGAAGCTTTCTTTTGAATCCGAAGAAAATAAAAATCGTGTCTAAGTGTTGTATGGATAAACTTAAACCGAAAATATTGTATCTCAAGCCATCCCCTTTTCCAGTTATACGGCATCAAATATAGTTAAGTAAATATATCATTTCAATTGGGGTTGTCAATTCTATGTTCGCTATCCTATTTTGAAATCGATTTTGACTGGGACATGATGTATAAGGATTGCAGCGTTTCAAACAAACTGAGTTGTTTAGGTCGTTTTACGTTACCATTAATTCCTTCCAAAGGTGTGGGGTTTCATATCCTTTAGTCTTAAGGATGGTCGATGTGACGTCTAAAATGACAACCCGAGGAATGTCGGACTTTAAAGAATATTGTAAATCATTGGTGTCGGCATCTCAGAAGTCACTAAGTAAGATTTCCTGTAATTATTAAGCGTCTCAAAGTAAACAATGGTATTACCCATCTTCATCGATGAATCAGGTTAGCCCTACAATACATGTTATTACTCACAGAATAACAGTTATAATCAGACCGTGCACAACGTAAGTCGTTATAAGTGAAAACGGGCTTACAACGTAGATATCACTTTTAAAAGAACTGCATTCTTACAAGAATATTCCTCCCTGTTTCCTTAACTTAATGTTTCCACAGACCTGGTCTTATGCCTAAGCATATAGCTTCATCCATTTACAAGTCAATATTTTGGCAAAAGTAAGGGTTGGCCTCTTCAGTCCCCGTTTGGTATTCTGTTGTTCAGTATTCATCTTTTGATTGTATCGGGTTTGTTTGGCTGGATAAAATGGTTTAAAAAACAAAACAAAACACTAATGCAATGTCACTAGTCATGCAAATTCCTTTGAAATATTTGCAAACATATTGCTACAAGCATTTCAATTTGCATTCCTAAGTTTATATATTCCTTTAAGGTCCCACTTTAAAGCGCGACTCCCAAAATGTAAAAAAATGTAGTGCGTCTGCCATTTTGTAACAGCTGTGATAACGGGGTACAGAGAATCTGGCAAAACATTCAGACTATGTTTCAGTATCAGAAAAAGTCGATAAGAGGTTTTACAATTGCCGAACATTTTAACCAAAGAGTGAGGACTACTCAACCATTACACATTGTGCAAACACCCATAGTATACACTTCGTTATTCCAATGGTAACTCTTATTGAAAATCTTTTCAGTAGTAAGTTCTTTTTTTAGTTATGAGAAGAAGATCCAAGGGAGATGAAAATTTCCACTTTATTTACTATATAGACTAAGAGTATTATTTTTAACTTAAATATGGCTAATGGTACATCAAGATGCTGGCCATAACAGATAAACATAAATTAAAATCAAAGGCTATCGCAAGACAGATATATCAATGGGCAAAGCGTAGAAAAAATAAAAAGTGAATACATTCTGACAGAAACGATGACACGGTAAATGTTGACCTTTATTCACTTGATAACACTTGAACAGAGAATGTTAGGTTGGTTGATAACAACGAACACAGAATTTGGTATTCATGCCTATGGCAAGGTTTCCTACATATCCCTAAAGAACGATGACTATTAGATTGTAATCATTATCAGAGTTCCTATCGTAGAACACATTTAAAAGAGTGTAGACAAGTAGGGGCACTGTTCTCACTGAGTTTGCCAAACCTTCATGACGTAAATACTTACGTAATTGTGACGCAATCCTTGGTTGAATATGTACTTAAACACTTCTCTCAACAAAACTTCAAGTTCGATTATTTTCGAAAACTTCCGTCAATATGAAAGATTGCTTATATTTCCACTTATTCCAAATCTTGACTGGGTCTGATTGTACAGCTCTCTGCAAACTGTTCAACCTCTGTGTTACATCGAGGGCTCCGATCGAGGAGCATGAAGACTTCAGTCTCTGTAGTTTGATTCGGCTCAAAAAGACGCCCACAGGAGCCTTACGCGGTATCCTCGAGCCTCCCACCGTTGAAATGAAACCATGGAGTGTAGTATACACAAGAAAATGTTGAGTGTTTTGACGGTCGGGTTATTGCAATTTAATCACATTAACATTAAGCGCTGTCGCCGCCATCCCCTAGCTGCGATACATACCTTCTTACGTCACAGATATATGACAATGGAAGTTTACGCCTGCATAGGCCAATGCAAACTTCCGTTGAAACCAACAAACTGAGGAGTTCGCTTATGACGTAAGATTTAATTTGGTAAAAGGTATATTTGTTGGCATATCCCTTCAGTCTCGTCAATATGAGTTTTCATCAACTCTTGCTCTTGCATTCATCTGCTCTGATAAACATATTTAGCAGTTCTTGTACCACCCTACTGGAGATAAAGATGGTTCGTTGCACGCACGTTGAACTTGCTCCCAGTTTCATCAAAGCTAGACCAGTGAATGAACAATTTAAAACAAATGTGTTTTCATAGTCACACAGAAGTGAACACTGAGAATAAAAACACTGTGTGTGATATTATTTGATCTTCCAACTTGAATCAGTCGCATCAACATAGACCACCTACTCAAATTCCCCTCCCCCTTCCTTAACCAAAAAACAAAAACAAAATAGGAAACAGCAGTTGAGGGAAACGGAATAAAACACAGATGGGAAACGGAAAAGTAATTTTGCATTTTCTCCCCCACTTACACTTGATGTGAATATATCCCAGGCGACAGATTGTTGACTTGGTTAAGTGGGTTTGCAACCAGGTGACAAAAGCTAGTATGAAAGCGTTATGGGTTTAAATGTGTTTTTCTTTCGAGTATGTGCGGTGAGAAAAGTTTAAACCGTTGATGAGCTTTAGCCTCTATAGAGCTGTAGACGTTATAGCAAAAAGCACCCAACGGCATGCTGAAATAAATAGAAAAACAGGCGCTGAACTGCATTTTGGTTTTCTAGTCATTTTAAGACACAGGCGTGTAAGGAAGATAAAGAAAACAAAGTGAAACTTGCAGAAAATGAATGCATTTATCTCCTATAAGATACTGAAACTTGGTGTGCCACAAAAGTATTTCTAGAATTCCACCACACTATTATTCCATACAAATGCCTGGGTTCCTTAGGTCGGTATTAATTAATGTAGGCTAGGTTGTTTATTGATATCCTATTCAGCCTTAAGACCCTTTCCAAATTATCCCCACCCATTGACATGTCAAGACCTCCCTATATAGAGGGCATTTGGCCCTTCCATGGACTGTTTAGGAAGTCCCTGTACCTACAAATGTGAAATGAATGAGACGTTTTGTTTTCTTCGGTAAATGTAGTCAAACAGCTGTTATTTATTTAACATCTAGTGCATGTTTCTCTTGCGATTAATGTCTCAAGGTATGTAAACGCCATAATTCTTATTCGTTCGTTGAATGTACCTACATTTTCCCTACACATTTGTGTCCATTCTGTATGTTATTCTAGACCATTATAACCGATGTATCTTATAATTTACGATATTTAAGATCTCGAGGTCCTTGCGGAAATATATATAACGTTGCGCAGAAACTGATTACTAAATAACCAACGCAGAAAAACGTAGCAAATTTATATGCATTTTTGAATGGAGATCGATTGAAATGCGCAAAGGAAAGTAACTATTGACAAAGACGACTCTGTAGGAACTTATATAGTAAACATAAACCACACTTACGAACGGTTAATTCAGAAGAAAAAATAAAGAAAAGACGGAAGGAATGGAATAGAAACCTATAATCTGGCTTTAATTCTAGAAGCCACCTGGTCATATGATACGTATACATCTCCTCTAATTGTATTTGCAATAACCGTCTTCGAAGACAGTTTCTCTTCAAATTTCACATGGCGAGGAGAGCTTGCCTGCACGTTGTCTCTTCAAATTACAATAGGAATAACATTTTGGAGGACTTACCAGCCATGTTGAGAACCTGAAGAAGAGGGAATGACGTGTCAGACAATGGGCTCCACTGCATGGATGCTCGGAAATGAAGCAAAACAAGTAAAATCAGCTCAATATTTTTTTCTTTTTCAAAAATCCTTGGCCTGCTCACGTCTGTAAGGTGGAGTAAAAGATTAACGCGTGCTGAGGGATTAACCGTGGTTAGTTTTCCTCTGGAGTTAGACAACATCCCTAGACATCCCTATATCGTAAAGGGAACGGTGTGAATATACCGTGCATGACATGTTATTTTCGATCTGAGAACGAAACGATTGTTTTAGACTTTATTTTAAACAGTTAACAGACTGCAAGAACTCCAAGAAAAATGCTCTTTACTTTCTTTTTTTCATTTAACAAAAAATGTCTGGAGACATATTGCGAAAGAGCCAATACAAACACCGGTATAGTTGTACATACACAGGCTGGATAAATATTATTACAGGCTGGATAAGTATTATGTACTACACCGATTGTTTAAACCATTAAATTCCAATAATATCCGATAAAAAAAACTCGTGACACTCAGGAATGAAGAACAAAACTGATGTTATCTGTCGTTTTTTTTTTGTTAATGAAGGTGGCTCTAAAGATATGAAATCTAAGCCGGTATTGGATATATTTTACCTTGCATTTTTTCCAAAATATTGTTCGCTTGCGAAAACTATCATCTTTGTAGATACAATTTTTCAAACTTGACTTGTACTCAGGAAATTAATTGGTTAACACAACTTTCTGTAAATGTTATCAGTGAACAAGGCAGTCCCTCAGATCTTTTCCCTCGGCGTATGAGCACCCCCTGCTCTGTCGCTGATGCAGGCTAAGTTATTGATTTGATTTCATTATGCTCCAATAAATTAAGCCGAAAGACTCTTGCAGTCGAAATATTGTGTAAGTCTATCCGCATCGACGCGTAGGTAAAGACAGATTTGTCTCAACAAAGAATCTTATCCATTTCCTTCAGAGTTTAACTATTTTCCGCTATTATAGTTTCTTTTCGCTTGAAAAGGGAGTAAACATCTTACACGTTTCTTCTTTCGTTCGATACTTTTCTCAATCTGTCAGAATTGCATCAGATCCTGGAAACTTTTTTTTTTTCTGCATCGCCAAAGATTTCCCACATTGACATCGCGATTCGAGTTTGTCAGGAATATGTTACATAAACAGAACAGCTGCAAAAACACGCGGAGGCTGGCATTCAATTTCACTTGATGTTAACTTAATTTTAAATACATTATTCTGAACAATACGTCACGGTACATTTAGAAAGTGTGAGAGTATCTACTTGTTTCAGCGTGCAGTAATCATGGAGAACATACGCGAACAGTAACCGCAGCCTTAAGTGAGTAGAGCAACCTCGCAATCTGTTAGTTTCCATACAGTTGACCTGTTACACGACGGAGTTTGATTCCAATGGTTTAACCTTTCGCTTATTTTCCATTCTCTCGATCCTCTGAATGTTATGGGCAACGCTCCCCAGAGTTAAGCTCTGCGGGCTTCTCGAGATCGAATTTGGATGAAGCTAAGATAAGCTCAAGGCAGTTAGGAAATGCTTTAAGGGGAAAGCACGAAGAATGTAATTCTATTAATTATTGGTATGTTGATAAAAAGTGAAAGTGTACTGGGAAAAAGAAATGGGAGATAATTTCGTTGAGGAAAACTACGGTAATGGCGGCATGCACTTGAAATTGGAAGAGTGCTATTAAGTAAACTAGTTATGGGTCATTTCTGCCATTAATGTACTGCGTAATGGTAAATTGTGAATGGTATGAAATTCATGTGTTTTAAAAACATCTCAGCTTCCTTAGGTCACGAATTTGGCTCTCGAGAATTACTTGTTATAAGTGAAATCATTAGACATAACATATTCAATAAAGACGTCATACATTTTGTTTTATATGGCAGGGAGACCCCAGCCGACGGACCGCCATCGAGCTAGCGAACACTTTTCCGGCGAACGTGGTCGCCAGAGGTCCCTCGTCGGGCCGATCAAATTTTGCTACCAGCGAGATTGGTCTTTTCTCTGAGAAAGTTAATCTAAATTATATCTTTCTTTAATTCCAATCATGGCCTTAATGTTAAGCAATTATCCCTTGAATGATTCTATTTTCAAAGAAAGTTAAAATACAGTAAGCGATTAGGGATTATTATCTTTGTCTGCTATAGAAGACAAAGGTTAATGTCAGCATGGAATGGCAAGAACAAACTACCTTGTCAAGAAAAAACTCGACATTGACAAGTTTGCAACTATCAGAGAATGGTATATTTATAAACATCTTGTGGTATACGTTGATTACAACAAACGCATAAATGTAGCTGCTTTTAGGAGGTACTTTTCCAATTATTATGTGAGATGTGAAGAAAATGGCCATTACTTATTTTGTGGTTAAATAGGAGACTAGGAGAAGTGCTTTCTTTGGTAGACTTATCAAAAACCACCTGAATAAATTATTATAGAAATATGACAAAAGACGGAAGATAGTTCATAGTACTAATCTTTCCTTGTCATGAAGGGAGATGAAACTTTGGAGAGAAACAGGGGAAGAATATACTATGAAAGTCAATCTACTGTAAGGATTAAAGGGCTCATGGGCAACAGTGGTGAGTTTTCGTCATTTACTAATATTAGGTGGAAGAATATTTTCGAAATTACCGGCACGACTTCATGAAAGCTTCACTGAAACTTTCATCTCTCTCATGGATTCGACTATGGATTTTACTTTCAAATTGTTTTTCTTTTAGAGAAGACCACGCATGTACTTGACTTTAAGACAAGACATGAATTCGGTCTAGCTAGCTGTTTTTCTGTAGCAGTCGAGAAACAATCTTTCACTTGGGCCTAATTTGTCAACCAAGTTAATCGATACAGTTTCATATATGCAGGATGTCATAACTTCATGCAATTGTATGAAAGCATGACGGAAGAGAAGCATTTTGAACAATGTGAATGTGTAGATAGATAGATAGATAGATAGATAGATAGATAGATAGATAGATAGATAGAGAGAGAGAGAGAGAGAGAGGTGGAGAGAGAGAGAGAGATAGATAGATAGATAGATAGATAAACGCCAGACGCCGAATCATTATAACAGCTCAGACCAGATGGCTCAATCATTAACTATTTCTCTACAGCAATTGTAATGTTCCATTTGAATGCGTGTTAACGTCGGGGTTGGCGCCCGATGACATAATATTGAAAGGTCAACGTAAATGCGACGTATTACCCATTTGTCGTCGAATTACATTCATCTAGGGCAGAAAAGTATTAGACTATATAAACGAGTTCGAAGTGTTACAGTTCCAGTAACAAAATTATAATAAATATTTACAAATTCAGCCCAAAGTTTGCAGTAATTTGACGGCTGAAACGACAGTTCCCCGAAGCTTATTCCTGCCAGAGAAAAGTATAATGGGATCGCGTATGTCGAGTATACCTTATTACTGAAACGTGTGGGAGGCAACGGCACTAACAGTTGTAACTGACAAACTCTATAGGTTGCAACAACAAAATGGATCCATACACACAAAACGCATTAAAATTATCACTTTCCGTAATGACCGAACAAATGAGAGCAACATTTAACAGACAGTGAAAGAAATCAGTCAAAAAGGAAAGAAAATGTACATACCGATCTCATAAATTAATCTACATTCGAGTGTAAATAACAAATTAACTAGTGTGTGCATGTATGTATAACACCGATTTGCAAATTGGAAGATCGCAGAGATGTATATGAGGTGACAGTATATATTACCATACTGGAAATATAGCAGGTATAATAGCATTCACATCAGGTATTACACCTATAACATTGACTTCACAAGTGACTTCTTCACGAGTGACTTCCTTTTCATAGAGTCATATAAGGTTATCCTGGTCAATAATCTTATTTTTGATCACCGAAAGAAAGGCGCAGATAGGTGTCTAATTCCATCACAGAATGTAGAGATAATATAAATTGGCATAAAATGTTAAAAATTAAATGTACAAGTCCCTAAAAGGGAAATGCACAAGGTAAGTAATACAGAAGAATCTGGTTTGCTAAATGTAAGCTGATCAAAGACAGCTGAATGTTAATATCTCGTTAAACAGAACATGAAACTTAATACTTATCAGCGTGCTTATACCCGCATACTTTCCCTCCGACCTATCTATTTACCTACCTACTTACTTACATACTTACTACCTACTTAGCTACCTACTTAGCTACCTACTTAGCTACCTACTTAGCTACCTACTTAGCTACCTACTTAGCTACCTACTTAGCTACCTACTTAGCTACCTACTTAGCTACCTACTTAGCTACCTACCTACCTACCTACCTACCTACCTACCTACCTACCTACCTACCTACCTACCTACCTACCTACCTACCTACCTACCTACCTACCTACCTACCTACCTACCTACCTACCTACCTACCTTTCACAATTTCTGCAAATTTCTCGTTGTTCATTTTCTTCCTAATTGAGCGATTCGACAATTCAAAATGACTTATCACATGTTGCTGATTCAACAATTTTCGACCAAATTTCCACGTGTTCATTTTCTTACATACAGTAGTAAGCAAATGAACAATTTTCTGCAAATGTTCGAATGAGAACTCATCAGATTTTGTCATTTCATTTATTTCTACCAAATGTCCACTTGTTCACTTCTCAAAACAGGAATAAAAACTACAAGATGAGATAAGTAAGACACGCTATTTGTACCAATTTACGTTAGCATAACTTATGCATTTGATAACGTACCAAAGTCATTTGATGATGCGCACTGATCATTGATGAAGGTTTGAAGTTACATGTACGCGATCAAGTCTTTTGATGATGTACACTCATTATTTGAGGAAAGCGTAAAGTTTCTACATGTACATGTGATATATCCAAGTCATTTGATGATGCACACTCATTTGATGATGGTGTGAATTAAGTTACACCTGCCATTTTTATTATTATTGGCGTTCCATAGTGATTATCGTACGTCTCAGATCATTTGACGGTACGGTGCGTGCTTCTGTGTACGTGCAAACACAAATTCAATGAAGATAATCGAAGTATCCTATTTCATTTAATTTCATTGATCGATCCATCGAAAAGCGATACGGGGCGGCAAGCATAAACTTTATCAATCTGTCTATCCACACAATGCTTCTCCTCCCACATTCTTTCATAAATTTGTGTAAAACCTGAACACAATATTGCTTGGGTGAAGCAATAATAACAACAACAACAACAATAACAATAACAATAATAATAATAACAATAATAATATTAATAACAATAATAATAATAATAATAGTGCTACTGTTACCTTAAAGGATTTCAGGAATTTTTAGAAGGGGCAGCTACATTGTGGGCCTATGGTCCATGTTATAAAATTCTGCTCAAAAATGTTTCTTCTCCCTCATGCATACTTTCATGAATTTGTATGAAATTTGCAATGTTCCTTGGATGGTGGACCATTTTAGGTGCTCAAAAACCTTTGATCAAAGGTCCAATGTGGACACTGTGGACCATATCATGACACCCGGCAAAACAATTCACTCTTACTCCTACATGTTCTCTTGTACAATGATTGGTGGTTTATCATAATGATACTCCGTAAATTAGTGGTAGCTAAATTGAGGGTGTTCTTTGAGGGTCTCAAGTGGGCCCTGTGGTCCATATTCAAATTCTGTAGTGTTTCTCCCACGGACTTTCATGTACAATGGTGGTAGGTTGTCACAATGATACTCTGTTATTGGTACATTCGGTTGTACATAAACTTTTAGTAAAGGGTTGTATGTGGGCCCTATTTCCCATTTTTTGACATGCGATATTCACTTCAATAAGTGACTCCTCCCACATGCGGTCATGGAATTTGTATGAAACATGCACACCACTTTTCGTAGGTGGTGTGTCATTTGAGATATTCCAAAAAAATTCGTCCAAGGTCCCACGTGGACCCTGTGGCCCATTTCATGAAATTCAGCAAAATGTTTCTACTCCTACCTATTCTCTTGCACCATGTCGATGGTTTGTCACAATAAAACTGCTTTAGTTGCACCTACAGGATAAGGTTTCATTTTTAGGCACTATAGATTATGAGAATGGGACTTTGGGTAGTACCGAACCCAGGTTTTCTCGTCCATCATGCATTGTAAACGCCATCTAGGAGGCTGTTGTTAAAAAGGACATAGGGTCTAAGCCTGTGAAGGGTACCCAGGAACCTTATTATCTAGCCTAGTCCTAGTAACATTTGGCTAGAAGACATAAGTGATTACGTTATAACTTAGTGGGGCAGAAGAACGAGGGGGAGGGGAACTTGTGAGCTCAGTCACTCCAATGAAAAAGTCATGGGAGTGAAGGTATATTTAATCCCCTCAGTATTTGCCAAGAGCTCAGAGAATAGTGGAAAATAATATATAATTCAAATTCATAAATGAGATGTCTAATTCAAGGCTTGGGTAAATACAGTGCAGCTTAGAACGCTTGTGAAATATTGTTTCCTGCCATGTTAATGGCGTGTGAAGCTAAAAGATTTTTTTAGTACGCCCCGTTCCAACGGTGGGTGGCGTTCACAAGATGGGCCTCTCAAAATAGGTAAATTTCATAAGCCTTCGTTTATTCAGTGTGGAAAAACAAAAATTGACGTAGGCCTGCTTGAATTTTGTCTTGTACAAGTTTTCACGTGGTACGAGATTGCGCGACTTTTTGAACTTGGAATGCGCCCTATTAGGCTAAGCCGATCAGTTTCGTTTATTTTTGCCGCCATCGTATCGCTTTTCGATTGATCGATGTATTAAATGAAATTGGATACTTCGATTTCCTTCATCAAATTTGTGCTTACACGTACATAGACGCACGCACTGCACCGTCAAATGATCTGAGATGTAATCACTTTGGAACGCCAATCAAGCAGCTGTAACTTAATTCATACCTTCATCAAATGAGTGTACATTATCAAATGACTTGGATATATCACGTGTACATGTAGCAACTTCACACTTTCATCAAGTGATGAGTGCACATCATCAAAAGACTTGATACCGTACATGTGTTAACTTCAAACCTTCATCAACTGATAAGTGGCCATCATCAAATGACTTTGGTACGTCATCAAATGCATAAGTCATGTCAACATAAATTGATACAAATTGCGTGCCATAGAAAGGTTGTCACTAGAACACTTAGCACAAAATGTAATTGTTTACTCAGAAATATATGTACAAGTTATAACATCCTACTGAAGCTTAAAAGTGCCGTCAAGAGAAGAATATCTTTGCCCTGTAACTTCACAATTTGCAGCACAATGTCTAGATAATGACATAAGAACATTAGGAAAGACGACAAGAGCCCCAAGGGTACTGTAGTTCATTGTACAGATGTAATTTAAATTGGAGAAAAAGGAGCATTTTGCATGATTTGTACACTTGAATAGCCCATATGGCCCATTTCTGACCATGAACCCTCATATCCTGAACATCCCAAAATTACCTTGGTGCTAATGTGACAGAACCTCCGCTTTTGTAACATTAAATGTGTAGAAAAAGAAACACATTTGATGATTTTATAAAATGGACCATATGGTCCATTTCGCACATTAGAAACGCCAAATGAAAACACCCAACTTCCACTGTACTAAAGTGACAATCCATCAACAATATTACAAACAATCTGTTAGAGAAGAAGTGTTTTGCATGATTTCATAAAATGTGCACATGGGAACTTCCACCAAAATATTATAACACCCTGAAGGTACCGAACACCAAGAAAGAACCACTACCATAGTATTCATGTGACAAAACCTTAACTTGTACCATACAATCTGCAGGAGACGCAGTTTGCACAATGGCCGGGCCATTTCAGACATTGGACCCAATAATACTAATCAACCTGAATGTACCACTACTATAGTAGTTATGTGACACTACTCCAACTTAGTACCATATAATCTGCAGAAGTTTGCATTTTGCATGCTTTCATAAAATTTTCCATATGATCCTTTTAAACCTTGAACCCCAAAATATGGAACACGTATAATGCACAACACCCATAGTAGCAATGTTATACAACCTCAACTTAGTACTGTAAAATATGACGAGAAGAAGTTATTAGCGCACTTTCAAGCTTTGTTAGTTGTACTATTCGAACAGTTCAACAAATGTTTGAATGAGAAGTTATCATACGACACTTTTAAGCTTCCGTATTGGAGCGCATTTCGAAAGTCAATAAATCTGATCGATTCCCAATAACAATTATACACAGCCCATACAGATCGTTGCAGTAAGTGATGGTGTACCTTCCTAGTTACGAAAGTACGTGTTACATCGAAAAGATAGCTGTCCATGTGAAAACTTTAAACTTTGAGTATCTAATTTGCATTTGAAAACCTCGCGTTTGTGTTGCTACGGTTGGCTGATGTTATGAAGGAGATGATCTCAAGAGTCGCCTAGTCCTCACAAGATACACATAATGTGCTAAAATCAAGCCTCGAGAAGACATTTTCTGCAGGATAGAACATGACGTCAAATCCAGATTATACCATAGTGATAAGGGTATGTTGCTCTCGAGAAGGCATCAACATGTATGGTATCATGTGAGGATTGGCTGAAAGAGTTGATGACGACGTTCATGAGACAGTGCATTACTGTGCATCCCCTGGAAATGAGTACTACGTTCCTTATGGCTGAGGAATTTCCTTGTTCGCATTCAGTATAGTGCAATGCTACGTGACTTTGCTTTATGTTATGACTGTACAATACTTGATGTTACCAGGGAACATATTTTAAGAAGATATAGGGAGTTGCTTCGAGTTCCCAGTGGGACCATTACATGGGCGTGAGACTTAGCGAACGTTAGGTCTAACCATGTTTTTTTTTTCGTGGGGGGTTATTTATTTTTGGGGGAGGGGGTTGTCAATAAAAGACACCAATGCACAACAACGCTATAGGATGACATACTTTAGCATACGCCAACCCACGACACTGTTGGGCATGCCCTATGACTATGAAAATTTAACAGTATAGTGCAGTGCTTTTTCAATGAACTTATCGCAAAGTTTTGACAAGTTCTGTTAGAACGATCTGTGCGCAGGTATTTCTGAGAATACCTATAAATTAATTTGACGAACATGTGTAGACAGGCAATATGAGATTTTACACGGTAATTGATAAAGAGGGAGCTACCCTGATAGACGATCAAGCGCAGTGTTTCAGAGTGTGGGACCCCCCTCACAAGATCTGGAGTTCCGCTCAGCCTATGATAGTAGTCTTACGCCTAGTTGGGTTTTAATTTGGGTTTAAAAAAAAAATGGGTTTTAATTTGTCTGGTAAAATGTTCCACTTGCAGTAAAGTCGAACACCCCCCACTGACAAAGCTGCATACGAGGTTGGAATGTAATAGTCTCGATTACCACTTTACAGAACAGAGAAATAAGGGATGCTTTTTTTTTTTTTTTTTGCTACAACAGTTTTCACATGTTCATCCTAATTAGACGTCTTAGTAATAATTACGCCCAGGTACCTGTTAGACTGCACTTTTTCTCCTGGTTTATTCTTAATTTCAGTAGAGTAGAACCCAGTTTTTTTCGAACTTGCTGTTGGGTTTCTCAAAACTGTCATGCTACACAAACTTTGTAAAATTTCAACATAGAACAACACATAAAATTTTACAACAGTTTGATTCTCTATTTCACTCTTTCGATCCGCACCGCTTTTTATTCCAGTAAAACCCGAGTATTGTTAATTTTTTACCTCTACTACCGACCTCAACTGTCAAGCTGGAGAATGAATAAACGATACAGATTTACCCAATTCCTGTGGCTTTCGTTTCTTCGACTTCCATGTAGAGTATGTAGAGTAGAGTACAGTATTTTTAAGTTGTGACTCACTACGTCAGAAATCAGCTACCAGCTCTTTTGTTTTGGACACATTCGGTTAAAGCTTGTTTTCATCACACCAGTTTATGAAGGAAGGTGGATAGCTTTTGTTGGTACCGTGTCTCATCACCATTCTTACCAATATAAGACCTAAGATGCAAGCGTCATCTGCAAATTTAAAAATATGTGTGTTTAACTTGAATTGCACTCCTTTATAGCCTATTTATAGTGAAAAACAATCCAATAATGTCAACGGGAAGGGTTTTTAATCCAACTACTAACAGTGCCATATCCATGATCTTACTTGTGAAGCTTGGTCGTGGAGATTGTCCACTTCCGGCAATCTAGGTTGCATTTATATCCAATATTTTCTTGCACGCCAACCGATAGTGGGACTCCGCTTAGATGGTAGATACAGGCGACTTTACTGTCAGACTCTTGCTCACAGCGATCTTAAAATGGTCATCTGGGAGGTTTGTGAAGCCAAAACTTGTGTTGTACGCGCAGGGCAAGATAGTGGTGGCGCTCCGCTCGAATGATCCCGCAAATTCTCCCCCTCTTAAAATCCTAGACACGCACCTGAAATCATGGAGGCTTTGCTTAGAGTGATACTTCCATGCTGAAATTTCCTTTTACAAACGTAGTCCTTTGGCGATATGTGCCTCCATCACTAGATTCTAGCGACGTTCCACCCTATGAATCACGTAATACCTATTGCACTGTGAACGACATACCGACTGATCATTTCCTCTAAACTTTTTTGTATTAATGGCAGTTTGTTAAGGTATGGAGATCAGTATGCAACATGCGACGAAATAACAGACTTAATTGTGTTAGTTTCCAAAACATGCAATTTGTGAAAAGTGGAATATATCCTGTCATTATACTCGCTACGAATGAGTGAATGAATTGCACCATTTTGCATTTCACTAATGAATGATTCTCAAGCTTTTTCCAGAAGAGGGAGAGAGGGAGGGGTATCTCTCCCTTATTATCCCTTCTCATGCCAGTCAGGGGGAATTGCATACTTTGGCACCTCCATCCATTGAACGCTGTCCACGCCGCCGGACCTGACTACAGTGTTACTACGAAACCCCCTGCCCGACGTCCAGAGCTGCCACCACCTTTAATACCAGGTACCAATTACTGTTGTAGGTTATTGAATCTAATGGTTAAGTTTGAGTTAATTTAAAATCATAATCACTTTGCGCTAATCAAGATACACTTTATACACTGTAGTCTGAATGTGTCGGACCCGAAGTCTGAATGAGAAATTATTATTATCGTTATTCCCGTGACACTATGGAAGAAAAGATCTTCTAAACAATTCAAACGAAAGAAAGTTTGAGGATTGCATTCAACTATGAATGTCTGATTAGGATTGACATTCGAAATCGAATCGAAGTGGAGTGGCTTAGTAGATACACGTTTTCCAAAGTATTTATTTAGGTCTGTATAACTAATCAACCTTAACTTGCATTAAAATTTAAAATCTCCAAATTTGTAAAGAGATGTATTCTTCAAGTATATCACCACCTTCTTCTTATTTCTGTAGCAATTTATTTCCTCTGCTCCTATATTATTTACAGCATGATCAGTTGAAACGAACATAAGAATATTGACTTCATGACGTCAGCTGCTTCTATATTCATACATAGTTCAATTTTTCTTGTCCATTTAGGAAGAGAACACCCTATTTGAAATGTATTGCTGTGATAACTGTGAAACAAAAATGCCTCTGGGGTGATCATCCTTGGATTGTTAAATAATTGACAGCAGTATCTCTGTTTTTGTCTTCCTAGAGCAACCTAGAGAGGTACCCTTTCTGAAATTTACATTAATTATCTATTCTCTTAGCTTTATTCGAAGAATGGGAGGTTGGCTGAGACTTCACAGGATTGTGCCTCTACTGACAAACTTGACTGACTAGGTTGAAATTAGTCTGTGGATTAGTCAGTGGTTACAAATTAGTCAGTTGATCAGTTGGGAATACACGGACTAATCCGCTGACTAGTTTGTGAATAAAAAAATTACGAAGAAAGATTTAGCATTGAACAAGGCAAATTTGCTGTTTGAACCTACGACTGGCATAGTGGCACGCAAAATAATTTTTAAGTTTTGTAATTTGTTAATTTGTAATAAGTTTGTGGGAAATTGAGAAAACTTTCAAGATTTTTATTATCATGGACCATTGTCTCTATTTTCAAATCGACTGTCAAATTGTGTATTTAGACGAGACACACACTGATTTTTACGAATCTCTCACGTGGGTCTGCTTTGCTTATTATTGATCGATTTTCAACACAGTTTCATTCATTCAAGAAACTGAGGCATTTTGCGTGGTGAGCAAAAATGAAAAGCAACAGTGCTATACTGCAGTAACGAAAATGGCCTTCGACGTGCGGATGAGTGCGCAACACTTCTTGCTTCCTTTCTTTTCCTTTTCTACCGATTCAATTTACTTTTGACATTTATAGTATATTTTGACTCTCGCCTGTCTCCGTGCTCCTTCTTTGCTTCTTGTTTGTCCTATCTTTTCTGCTATCTCTTGACAATCTAAAATAAACATTTACCGTACCTTCAAACTCAATTATTTGGCATCTCGTATTCCATTAAAGTCAATTTTGATAGGATCTGTCCCGAAAGCCGGTCAGATGAGCTGCAAATAAGGTTACTGCTACACTGTATCTACATGAGACATCTTAATTTGGACTAGTGTTTTCCAGTTGAATATCTGCAACGGATTTGTAACATTACCAAGGGGAACTATCGATCATAATAACCGTCAAAGTTTCACGGACACGCTCGTTTCGTATATAGACTAAAAATAAACTTACGGGAAGTAGACATATTGGTCAGCGTACCATTGTTTCAATTTACCTATATGTCAAATTTCAAACAAGCAGTTTATCAAGTTAAGTAGACAAGACCTACTTTCTGTATGTATTACGTCATAAAATCATCAACAATGCCTTCTATATTAAGTTTGAAGTGACATCTATATTAACTTTGAAGTAAAAAAATACATAAAAGTAGATAAAATCTAAGTCTGCCTGAAAATTAAGTATGGATGTGATTTTAGTAGTAAAGTAATTTTTATTCAAATAGTATTCATTTTATACATATCAGACTATATTACTCACGTACGTAGGAGTATATTCGTACATGGCTATGGCTACTCATGCTTACTACTCGTACTCGGCAATTTTGTACCTCTCTGTACTCTGCAAAGTTGGTACTCATAGTCGCGGATTTGTGCTCCAACTCAAGACAGTCCTCGTGATCAGGGTTCGCTATTCCTTCTTTTGTGATGTGCATGCAGTTTTACATGACCTTTGAGCGTTGTAAGCATATATAACTAGGAAGTGAAACCACATGTTCACAGAGCTCTTCTTTTATTATGTCCTTAGTCTCAGACAAGACTCTCTTTATCCCTTAGTTACACTGCCGTCAACAGTGCACGGCATCATGATTGTCAAAGTTCTTTAATATCTTGTTGTGATTCTTCTTCTTATTGGTAATGTTTTTATCATTTTGTTTGCTATATATTGCATGCTCCTTTCATGAAGACGACGAAACTTCAATTGTAATTGCTTTTGTTTATTAATAGGAACATTATATTTGTACTAGGGCCTCAGACCAAGTTTGTATAAAAAAAAAACAAAACTTAAGGGGCAAAAAATGAGACTCGAACAAAACTAAGTATGTGAATTTGAGGCCATAGAAGTATGTTTCATGTGTCATGTTTTCTTAGTTTCTTATTACAGTAGTTTCTATCTAAAATACAACAATCAAAACTTATTCGCCGAAAAAAATTACAAGGTCGTCATCATCATAGGTAACCTTTACCAGCATGACATAGATTGCTTTTCTCCCTCGTGTACAGTTTTGTCCTACAAATTTTATTAGGAGGTTTCTTCTGAGGAACATGGTGAAACACCTCGTCTTTTGCCATTACAAATTGGTAGGAAACTCAGGCTTGGACTTTAATGTAACTATACGCTTGACGGACATTTAAGGGAGCGAATTGAATGAAATTGTTGCACTCATGATGCACAAACAACATCATGCTCATGTCCATGCTCATGTCCACGCGCTTGTCCACGCTCATGTACTCACAGGCTTTGAAAATCAAATACTAAAATACAGAATTACCATACAGTCATGAAGGGGGGGGGGGGGGAGGGTTCGGGGTTGCCTCAATTGTCAGACTAAAGTGGATTACCGGCGCCCTTTCAGCTTTTCAGCAACGCCCTTGCAGCTTTCCAGGACTGAAAACGAAAGAAAAAAGAACGACAAAAGAAAGAGAAAAATGTAAAAAAAAAAAAAAAAAAACAGAAAAAAAAAAAACGCTTTGTGATTCCTTGCCACATGGCCATATTATAACAAACATGAATTTCCCACATGACAAGTGTAAGATCAATTACAGTTATTCTTGCTTTTTACCTTCTCCTACTTGGCGAGAGACGATGGGAGATCTTTTTTTTTTTTTTCCCACTGATGCACTGAGTGCACTCTCTTGCGAAAGTCACGGGAAATACCCGATGTTACGCTCTGTTTGCCGAGTTCACGCTGCACTAACACTGCTATTGTCGGCAATATTCCAACCATCTGACTGTCACCAGTGCAGCTATACCACTGATCAATAAATAATGGAGCTTACTCACTATAGAACAATACGTGGCTTTCTGAATGATTATGTTCGACAGTAACTAGTTGATACATCAATTCACACATGTATCCCAAATGCTCCAGCTTCAATCCTTTTCAAAAGGTAAAAGAAATTACTCCATTTGCACAATCTGCCCATATTTTTTACTCTTGGTCAACATTTTCCAAGTTCGAAAGAAAACAATCTTACGAAATGTTTCCCAAAGGCTCTACATACTACATGGTTTCTCGAATTGTTGGGCATTTGGCGTTGATGAACCTGGTTTATCGCTCGATAAACCAGGATTATCAAATTATTGGGCATTTGGTGTCGATAAACCAGGTTTATCAACCAATAAGCCAAGTTTTTTTTATAAACCTGGTTTATCAATTCGATAAACAAGGTTTATCAACTTGAAAATCCAAGTTTATCACCCATGAAGTGATAAACCTGGTTATCAATTCGAAAAACAAGGTTTATCAGCCAATAAACCAGGTTTATCAGTTGGAAAACCAGGTCTGACTCGATAAACCTGGTGTATATGGCGTCTATAAACCTGGTTTATCGGTTGAGAAACCTGGTGTATCGGTTGATAAACCTGGTTTATCAACAGATAATCCAGGTTTCTCGAATTATTGGGCATTGGCTTGCCATACACGTCACGTTTTTATACACTTGTGGGTATGTCTGACTGCAAACATACGCCGATAGTATACCGCAAAACGTTCACAGTAGATTGCCGAACAGTCTGCATACGTTGCATGCCCCGTCGCAGCTCAGACTTCGATCGTGTTGCGCGCATTCGCCGTCGTTCACCGATCGACGCAACACAGCGCAGCACGTTTTGCAAATAGTTGCACGTTCTGGTTTGCAGACCATTCGCAGTACATCGCAGGACATCGCAGCCAAGTTGCAGTACTGCCTGCGTCACACTCCCGCCCCGATTGTAGACGGCACTAGTTACAAGCAATTGCATGCCATTTGCAATTCCATGAGTTGCAGTAAAGTCGCAGACACGTTTTTTCGTAGTGTGACCGAGGCATTAGGACGCAAACATGTAAACAATTATTGCGCAATGCGCACAGGTAAGTTGATGTCACTGTTGTGTATGCGTTCCATCGATAGACCACGATTGCACGCACTTCAGGTTATCAGCTTCAGTATAGAAGTGGAGTTTCGTTAGGCACAATGTGATAATGGGCCGCCATGTTCGAAGCAGCCTAGGCCTAACTTATAGGTTAGGCCTGTACTTCGGTTTGCAATGAACTCATTAATACTGCGAACGTTGAATATCAGTAATGCATGTAGTAGCAACGGTCCTATTCGCACATTTAGCAAGCAGTGTTTTCTGTAAGTAACCTGATAATTACATACCACTTTCTTCATTAATTAGGTCTCACGTTAGACTAGCGAGGCCTAGGCTAGAACGGACCTATAGCCTCGGTCTAACAAGTCTAGGTTCGAACTTTAACACTGATTGGGCCAGATGGCTTTGTGCTGTTGACTGTTGAAGTGTAAATTTGGTCAGTGGGCAAAGTTTGGTTGGTTCCACATCAAAGAATTCCTAAGTTCGTTAAATTGTATTGGTAGGTTGGGGTCTTCCCAAGAGGTAGGAATAAGACTAGCTAATTAGTCCTACTCCAGTATAGGCTAGCTACTGTACTGTAGCTTAGCCTAGCTCAAGTGAGGCCTGCCATTCCAGATTTAAACTAGCATAGGGTAGCTTAAATAAACTGAGTGTGTGGGCTTGATTGCTGACATAAGTTTGTCTGCCCAGTAGGCCAAGACTTAATTCTGTGAGTTGTAATGCACACTTTGACAATAACATTTGATTGATCATTTACTACCATAGGCTCAGCTTAGACCATGTTTTGAACTATAAGTTGTGGCCTAGTTGGAATTGGTGAGCTGTGATACTAGTGCTGCTTAGGCCTAGCCTAGAAAGTTAGGCAAATTATCATAGACTTAAGCTAATTTAAAATGTATGACGAATTGAAAACATCAGAAAATAGTATGTCATGTTGAAACTTGCTTTCTTAAAACTTCAGGCAGGCTCTCAATCTGCCTGAATTACACCTTATTGCTCCAGGTAGGAAACGAAGCACAGTGCACTGAAAACTCATACACTCAACTTCCCCTCTGAGCAATTGATTGACAGTAGTAGATCTACTTTCTGGCATCTATATGCCATGGCAACAGAGCCAAATGAAGAAAGTTAGGTAAGCTGTCTGGCATAACTGCTGGGGTAAACAAATACTTAGACTAATTGATTTCTCACGCAGTGCGAGCAGAACATAGCTTTGAGGCACAGATCAGTGAACAGGGTCTGATACAAGATATACCCCACACTGCCTTTGATGTTATGGTGTATTTTTGTTGAAATCTTAAGAATGACCATCACTGCATGTGTGAACTAGAGACTGGAAAAGATCTGTTGAGGATTTAAGTGCAGTCAATACATCATGTTCCCGTTGGAAGGCATTTCCCCAAATGGTCACGTTGTCACTCGTTTAAACAGTGGCATACTGCATACTGAATGAGTACTCATGTATGTAGGGCAGTCAGTTTCATTATAGTAACTTCACACTGATAGTGTTTTTCATCATTATGATGAAGTTAACGTTTTGTATATATAGGCGTAGCTAGTCTAAACTTGCCATATAGTTGCAGCCCACCCAGTAATGTTGTAGGCCTACTAGCCTATGCCTTGATGAATTTTACTCCTTTATAGGAATTACTCCCAGTTACGATATCTCTTAAACTTTTAGCAGGATATATGCTTCAGACAAGTAAGGACTAAATATTTAGGCCTACTGTACATAGTCAGGAAAATGCATGATTTAAGTACAGTGCTATAAGTTATTGTGTAATGGAAATGCTTCCATTGTAAGGAAAACAGGTTTTCTTTTTCTTCACTGACAGGGCCACAGCATATGTAATAGATGGAAAGCGAATTGCAAATGAAGTGCAATTGGAACTGAAGGCAGAGATTGACCAGTGGAAAGAAAAAGACAAAGCAGTTCCTCATTTGACTGCCATATTGGTTGGAGAGAATGAAGCTAGCAAACTTTATATCAAAAATAAGATGAAAGTAGCTAAAAGTATAGGTAAGGAGACTTAATAAAGTTGTCTATCATTGCTTCTTTAGCATAACATCATCCCCTGAAATATGGCAATTACCAGTAATATGCTGTAATTGTTGCCTGCATATAGCCCAGATGTTTGCATAAATGCCGTATGAATAGGCAATGTATTTGATCACTCATCAACATAGACTACTGCATGTTTCACTGATGAAGTTCAAGTTTCAAGTTGGAAAGCTTTATCAACTGTATTGTGATGTCCATGGTTCAAATTTTCAGGTATTAAATCTTCAGTGATTAAAAAGCCACACAAGACTTCTCAAGCAGAACTCGTTGACGTTGTGACCACGCTTAATGCAGAACCATCTGTCAATGGTGTGCTTGTGCAACTCCCACTCCCTGATCACATTAGTGAACGGAAAGTTTGTGATGCCATCCATCCTGATAAGGATGTCGATGGATTCCACATGAGTAACATCGGAAAACTTTGTTTAGATGTACCCAACCTTATTCCAGCAACTGCTTATGCGGTATGGGAGCTCTTGCAGAGATCAGGTATGGTTTGTAGATATCTCTGCCTTTCTCCAATCATGATATGATGAGGCAAACATCACATGATGAAGTGAGCTGTGTGAGAAAACATATGCTACTTGATATAAAATACTGTATCAAACAGGCAAATGTAGAAAATTAATGAAATGGACAGCTTTGAACAGCCTCTTGATGCACTTTATGGCCAGTACTAATGTCTCTATCAACATCAACACTTGAGTCTCAGCTTTCATTATTTATTCAAAGTGAAGTAGCATGACATAGAATTGTAACCTCAACAGTAAATAAATTCAGTCTCATAATAGGTTTTTCAAGGACCAAGGGGTACCTTTCTTATTTGCAAAACTGAGGAAATCATCAAATTTGTAAGCCTTTTCTTAAAGCTACAGCTGTTCAATACTAGCTCCACAGTACATATCATAAGACACTTCATGTAAATGTCAAACAGTGTATCTGAGGATCACATATGTCACAATAGTATTAATTAGGTCATTGTATGCAGAACAAAAAGTTGTAAAGCAGGAGGTGCTGCTAATGAACAAAAAATCATTTTCATCGTTAATCGTCCATCTTTCTCTTTGAACCAACCGGAAAAACAGCATTTTTGCTGCATTTCTTGCAAGAGATATTTCACCTGTTAGAGTGCTAGTAAAAGACAATCAATTATTTTTGGGCAAAAGTTGTAGTGTGTTATTCACACAGAAATTCTGTGCATTCACCACTGCAGAACCTTATTTGTGATGAAAATTGAAAAACTTGTAAATTTTTATATTTTATATTTATTGTCAGACAAAGCATGTTAAAGTATAGTTTTTATTGCTTTTTACAATAGTAAGAAGTATAGCCTATAGCTAAGCCAGTCCTTTGGTGCACTTCTGCAAAACAGCAATAGCAGCACACATGCAGTATCTGCTTTCAGAAACAGCTCAGTGTCTGTTTCTTATTACCTATGAATATTCAACAAAACAAACCAGTGCAAATTTATTATTTTAATAAGAAACCTTTGTTGCCTTGTCAATAGCAAAAAAAAAAGGGGGTTAAACTCTTGATCTGACAGTTCCTGTGCACAAACGTTCCAAAGCTGCATGTGTACTACTCATAACAATGCATCCTTCTGTCAACAACAAAAAATGTAAAGGATGCTGTCAAAATCTCATAGCAAATGCAGTTGCATCAGTCATATTGATCATAAAGTAAATATGTTGTTTCTTTTACACTTTAGAAAATGGGTGCAGGAAGCTTCTTAAATTGTCTTTGATTATTGTCGACAATAGAAAGTACAGTATTTGTCTACCTTAAAGATGTTGAAGAGACTGCCACAGACTTGACTGAATAAAATTAGCTAATGGGGGTTTCCTATGATTAGAAATTTGAGAGAAGAATGATAGCAAAGCAGGAAAAAAAGGAGTTCTTGCAGATTGCTGCTGGGTTATTTTTAGACAAGGTTGTCAACTAATTTCACCTGAAGGTAATGAGACAGTTTAATCAATGGATGGATAATCATCTAATGATGATGAGTTTATTTCATCAGACAATGAAATGGAATCTATGGCTTGCTCAGCAGTTTACTTCCAAAGAGGGATATACAATGGTCAATTTTAAGTACATGTTGTTTGGTATGTATACACTTTCAAAGCATGCACTCCGATTCTTTTAATTTGGGGTGTTAAGCTTGTCTTTATTTCAAATACAAGGTAATTAGAAAATGGAAATGATATTTTGTATTTGAGCCAAAATGACAAATTTGCACAATAAATGTCATAAAAGTGATTTCTTTATTTTTAGCAAACCTTTCAGAGTTTTGCATCATGCTCTTCATGAAACTTAATATCGGACTGGTCAAAGTTGTGGGTAGAACAAAATGACCATCTGTAGCAACTGACAAGTAGCATGTGCAACTGCAGTGGTCCGGAAATCTGTAACATTGGTTTGTTTTGCAATAACAACAGAGAGCAGTTTTCTATGATTCCCACGCTGTTAGTGACAAAGATACAAATCAGTAGCAATTTTTTTCTTTCATTTGACCATAATTGGTGATGTAACATAGTGTGTTGAGTTGTTCTCCCTGTATATAGAGCAGTAAAAATCCTTATAATTAACACATTTTCTTTCTGGGATGAACCTAGAACTTACTATTCACAGTAGTCCATTACTCTATCAGTAGGCCACTATATCTCCCTCAGTTGTGGACATATAGGAAACTACCTGAGTGAATCTAGGAACAGTCTAGCTTTCACAGGAAATGTACTTCTGGGATGATTGTTTATATTCACGGTGGTTACCAACTTTCAATCACACAGATCTAACATGTATGAATCACTGTAGTTGGGTGGGCTGCTCGTGAAGATGCACTGCATAACACATAGTAGCTTTGACTTGCTGTTTGTTGAACATCTGGGCATTTTGTAGCTTTTTCTGCACCTGAGACTGAATCTAGACATAGCTCCTGACTGTAGAGCAAAACTTGAATGCTATTGTTACATTGTTTGTAAACAGAACAGATCCCTTGCATTGATGCCACATAGGCCTACTGTAATAACAAAGGCACCTGCCCTGAGGACAAACTAAAAAAACTAATAGTATATATACTTTGCTGAGTGCATATAAGTCAAATGGCATAGGTGCAACGTACAAGTGTTAAAATTAGTAGTTTGCTCTCCAGGGCACTTCACTGTATCAGTGTGATGTCACATCCAACTGGTCTATTGAGTTTTGCCGGAAAAGGTACAGTATACCTATTCCAGTGACACTTTAAGAGGTTGTGAGAGGAAGAGTAACAATACTTCTACACTGCAGAAACTTTAAGTCCCACTCAAGTACATCTTGATCATGACTGGGCAATACTGGGCAAGAAAGAAAGATTTCCAAGCTTGAAAAACAACTTAATACAAAGTACTGCAATAGCCTAGTGCTCTTTTTTTTTAAACTGAAGTGTACATTTAAGCATGAAATATGAGTCCGTGAAAAGTTTTGATCAGAAAATGTGAAAAGTTAGGGCATTCTCTCCTCTCACTTGATGCTTCTCTTCAGACAGTCAAAGCTATTAAGAGATATAAATGATATTGAAACAATAGTGTCTGTGTGGTAATCAAAATTTCACATAATGGACACTGTACTGAAATGGATGTTCCTTTAAAAATCCATAACTTCCAGACAGAACATGTTACTGAGATATGGTTTTCAACTGTAGAAAGAAGTTTGCTATGTTTGTCAAATTTCAATCTCTTTCAGTGGCCAAACACCTAAAGTTTGCAATAACAACCCAAAACAGTTACAGAGCACGTGCCAGGCTACATCATTCACTCACAACCATTCTCAAAAAAGTTTTTCTGCATTGCAGACTTTACATTTAGTTTATTATAAATCTGAACTCTAATTAAAGTGCAATACCACCATTGGTCTACACAGAATTACCATGTAAATAACCTGTGGAAATGTGACATACAGCAGCTCATCCAAAATAGTTTTTGTCCTAAAATCTGCATACATGTGCATGAAAAACACACACACCAAAAGGCTGTCATGATTTACATGATAAGGTTTGGTCAGTGAGAAGAGACTTCAAAGCCTCAGCTTTAAAACCACATTTGCAGCTGCATAAACAAAGGAGAGAAAAGGTAACAGGGGGGTTGGAAAAGGGGGAAGAGGAGCTAGATTTCAGGTGTAAACATTACTTTAAAGTACTTGATGAAGGCACAAATGAATGGATTAAGTGTCTGCTCTAAGAGCAGTTGGCCCCTTGGATAGTTTTAATGTCACATTACTGTCACTTATTGACAATTCGACTCTATGGCTGGACAGACTTTTTACTTGATGCTCTGAGATATCTTCCAAAAGGCCTTTGACAAGATTTTAAGCGATTTATACAGAAACTTGATCCTTTTGGGATTTTTCGTAAAAGAAAGCTTTGCTTGTCCCTCTATAACACTGGGAAAAGAATCAAATTCAGCTATGGCTGGAAGACTTAAAGCTCTATAGATATGAAAGTTTACAATGATTAAAACCAGAAAATCCAAAGGCATTGTGGTTTTGATGATTCAATTATGAGTATTTTGAATATGGCATATTGCATAAGATGAGGATATGTTGACTTCAAGTGATTTTTGACCTCTAGCATAATCAGGCTTTTGCACTCAATAAGGTGCACCCACAAATTCAAACAGGAGATCTGGCCAAGCTTTTCTTCCTGAGATATTGTGTTTTAAGGGTTTTCACAACTATACCCCAGTTGGCCTCAAATGATTGTTGGCCTCTGTAGAGAGCAGTAGGATATGTTTGCTCAAAGAGGCACAGAGGTACATACCCCAGATCAGATGTTCACAATATTTCAACAGTTTGACACCCTATGACCCCAACTGACCTTTGACCTCCACCAAAAACAACAGGCTTTTTGCACTCAATAGGATAATACACTTACATGCCAAATAGGAGATTTGTCCAAGCTTTTCTTCTTGAGATTCTTGAGATATCATGTTTGCATGGTTTTCACACTTTGCCTTTGTTAATCCCAAATGACCTTTGACCTACACCAAAAACAACATTTAGGCTTCTTGTACTGAATAAAGTACACCTACATACCACGTATCAGATCTGTCAAAGCTCTGTTCTTCAAATATTGTATTAACAAGGTTTTCACAATTTAACCCTGGTAACCCCAAATGACCTGTCACCTTCCCTGAAAACAGTAGGCTTCTTCAACTTCATGTACCTCATTAACATACTATCAAAACTTCCCCCTGTGTCTATCTTGAGATATTCTGTAAACAGGAGTTTCCGTGTTTGAACTCAGGTGACCTTTGAATCCCACCAAAAACAGTAGTACGTGTTCTTCCTCTCAGTATGAGACATCTATATGTAGCAAGTTTGAAAACTGCCAGTTTCCCTTCTTGAGATATTGGGACAAGCTACCCTGTAAGCCTCACAAACTCACACCAGCGCACACACCCAGTACACAACTTTGGCCTAACACAGTGTGCACTCACACATACATACACACATACACTCACAATCATGACTGCATTGGTTTCTCTTTTCATCGCAATAAAAAATCAACTTAACAAAATGCAGTTATCCTAAATAGATGATTATGGGATCTAGTTAAATACCTATTGAGGAAAAAAGAATATGGAAGGGTATTCTACTCACCATGAACTTTTCAAAAATATAAGCAAATCAGCTGTTTTCAGAACATACTTATCTTTGGTAGATAATCATGGGCTCTATACCCCTAATGAGGAATGGGAACACATTGAATGTGTCTACTCACCGTGAGTGACCTATGGAAAACATGCAAATCAGCGCAACAAAGCATATCTTAAGTGGACAATTCATGATCATGGAATATAGCGAAACACCTCTTCAGCAAAGGGAATATATTGAAGGGTAGAATTCATTGCTAAATTTGCAAATTAGAAGCCTATGTGCCATGATATTTGAAAGAAGTTTGCATGCAGTATCTCTTCAGTAGACACTACATATACAAGTTGAATGTATTATATTTGTTTTGTATGATTGTTGACTCATGAAAATGACAGATGATGATTACAAAAGTGACACATTTATGAATACAAACTACGACTGACAAAACTTTGCAGGATCATATGCTGTTGGATAAGTTGTAGAAAGTCATGACTAAAGATCAATAAAGGTGTTTCACTCTCTGAACTAATTACTGCATTGCATTGAATTCAAAGTGCCTTTGCCTTTGAATATGCCATTACATGACACTCAGTAAATACTTTTTCCATATGGTTTGTAAGACAGGAATAAACACCTTTGGCAAAAATGCAGTCGTCTGTGGGAGATCTAAGAACATTGGTATGCCTGTCGCAGCCCTGCTACATTCTGATGGAAATCACGGTAATCATTCCACTTCATCTGAAGATGGCAATGCCTGATAATTGACTCATGAGTGTATGTACATAAGTGTTTTAAGTGCTGATATTCATCTGTGTTTACTGACATGATCCTGACTTTACTCTTGAGTATTATTAGAACAGCATTCAAGGCCACTCTTGCATTGGCTGTCAGCTTAGTGGAACATTTTCCCCAATGATTGCATAAAATTTGCAGAGCTCTACTCAGGTTTTTAACGTTGCTGAAATGCATTATGATGCATCACAGTTTCTTAGGTGTTGGTATTTCAACATAAAGTACAAGCAGCAGCAAATACTTGACTCAGTCATGCAAATGATAATTAGCTTTTTTCAGAAATTGCATTTTGTTTGAGGGCAATTAATGCATCTAGGATGATCACCCACATATGCTTGCATATTGATGGTGGGTATACAATGAAAGCTTATCTGGAATAATTCTGTAGCATGCAATCAGTATTGCATACTACCATCTATTCTACTTAGGAGGAAATGAACAGACAGCCCCCTTGACATATCAACTCAATGTTAAGCACTGGTAGTCCTATACATACTGGTTGGTCTGACATTTCCCCTCTTCCCCCATTTCTTTTGGTTTTTGCAATTCTCTCACATTCTGTACACAGGTTGTAGAATGGGCATGGATGCTACTGTGACAACCTGCCACAGATACACACCAGCAAGGAACTTGCCAGAGTTTACAAAGAATGCTGATATCATTGTAGTTGCAGTAGGCTCACCCAATCTCATTACTGCTGATATGGTAAAAGAGGGTGCAACTGTGATAGACGTTGGCATAAACAGAGTCTGGGATGCCAAGAGGAACTGCTACAAAATTGTTGGAGATGTTGACTTTGAAGGTCAGTGAGTCTTTTCATCATTCAATGCAACTCCATGTAATGCACATGACAAAGCAGGACTTCAGTTTATTCAAGGTGGTGAGGAATGCTAAGCAAAAATTTTTTTAACAGATTTGGTGCAATTTCTTATTTCACATTATGTAATGACAAAGCAGATGTTACTATGTAGATCATTAAGTCACACGTTGGCTTTTAGCTATAGTAATCATGTTGCCATGGATTTACTTGCCTCCACAGATTCAAGATTTATTATTTGTATGTGTACATATGTGGCGTTTAACATGTGTTAGCCATTCATCATTACATGGTGTATCACAGACAGGGTTACATGTGTTTCTGAATGATACTGCGCACAGATATTTCAAAGTCCTACTGAAGAACAGCTACTGGAGAACAGTGACTACACACATGCATTGACTAGTAATATTGCTGTGTTTACTTTGGTGATGGTATATAAACTGGGAGGAAAGGCTGTGAAAAGAATATTCATTTTTATTTAAATTTTGTGACTTCAAAAACAAAGGCTCCTTTGCAGTCAAGTTTGACAGACCCATTTACTTTGGACAGTTACAGAACATAGATTCTTGGCTCATGCACTGTAGACTTTCGAGATTCATATCACTTGTGCATTATCTTATCACAATATATATTTCAGTAAATCATGCATATAACTTGCAATCATCATGTTAGCAAGGCTTTCACACTAATCTCCTTGGGTGCCAATCAAAGACTACGAAAGAAGTCACGAGCAACCAGTATCTCATGGTGACAGACCTTCGGACAGACACGTCTTCCAGCTGCAGTCGACATGAAGTTTACAGCTTCAGTAATTAGATGATGCTTTGATTTCTGCTCTGCCACTGATGCAGAATGTAACCTATGGAATGAAGGCAGCAATTTCTCTCATCATCTTTTTTCAGTTCTAATTGCTTGAAATAAGTTCCTCTTCCTGAGGAAAACTTTTGTGTGAATGTACTTAGCTAGTACATAGTATTATCTTGCCTATTCGAACAACCAGTCTCATACCGTACCTGCAAGGGGCTTGCATTGCAAAGCTGGTCTTGTTTTGTTATTGGTATCCACTCAAAAAGGTGTAGGAAACAGAGATTTATAAACATCCATTTTCCTTCGTTTTTGAATGATGGATCACTGACTATTAAATTGGTCTTAAGTCTGGTCAGTTAACACTGATCATCACAAGTTTCCAAGTATGTTGTCCAAGAGACATATACTTGATGATTGTGGAGTATCAAGAGTTATTTCTAACCAAATGAAGTGGCATTAGAAATTTCCAGAAAGGGATGTAGATGAAACTTTCCCTTTGAGAATCACTTTTGTAAGAGAGTGACCTTTTTCTAAGAGTGAATGTCAATTATCCTCTTTCTTTCTTTTCATCAATCTCTCGCTGCTGCTAGGAGTCTCCAAGAAAGCAAGTTTCATCACACCTGTGCCTGGAGGTGTCGGTCCCATGACAGTCGCAATGCTGATGAAAAACACCCTTCAAGCAGCAAAATTGCAGGCACAAGACACGGAAGATGCTTCTCCTCAGTAATTGCATGTAAATACATAGCTTATGTCTGAATCCTGTACCACACTTTTAATCAAACAAACTGACATAAATTGCTGCCAAGTAAAGATTACTGCAAAGTGTATGGAGCTTGAATATCCTCACCAACACTAATTTGACAGAGGCTTGATTGCCATGTACCTGTCATGGGCTTAACAAACTGTAGATCCCTTGTTGAGATGTGAACATGGCCCAGTTGTTCAATTTGTGTCACATCATTGCTTGACTGATGCAAGTGAGGATTGCATCTGCAGTGCAGATCCTGATTACAGTTCATTCTGAAGCTGCTTCTTCATTTTATTACAGTGTGATAAAAATATGTGGTATACAAAGTAGTTTCAACTATTTTGCCAACAGTTCTGCAGTGCAAAGAACTGCAGTCATGAAATGTACTTTGTAAAAATTTTATAGGAAATGTCTACATATATTTTGGATGCAAATTGACATACATTTATGGATGTACTACCTCACAATAAATAGCACAGACAAGATAGATTTCAATATTCTACTTATACCTTTTGGTCTGTTTCTTTTTCTATGAATTATCCAGGAATATTCACTCACGACACACAGTATAATGAGCCATCATTTTGACTGCAGGAAAGTCACTGTGCACTAAGGGTGCTTTCACAGAGGTTTGCTCACAGTGTGAATTTCACACTGCAAGCAAAGAAAAGCAAAGCAACTTGTACAAAGCAAATGCCGAAAACTATAGTGAAATGCTCACAGATTCAGCACTGAAAAGCAAAGTATCTTGAGCAGTTTGCTCATGTCCCACTTGGTACAATGGTGATACATTTAGTGTGTTCAAAAAGCTGGACAAACACGTTTTATGCAAACACATGCATATTATTTTTCTGTGTTCAACATGTCACAGTTCAAAAAAGTAGAAGGAAAGGCTACTTTGGCTCACTTGTATTTGCTGGTAAAATGAAGCCATTCAGTGTGCAAATTAGATGTTCCAGTACTGAATGTTTCACATGCCAGTACTTGAAATGTTTTTGGTGTGTAGACATTTTAACTAATTTCAGTTGATCATTCTTTGAATGTTTCTGAAAAGTTGTTGACCACTTTGATGACTGCATTTTGAATTTGATGATGAAGAGAAGTGGTTAAGAGGGTGGATGAACACATTGGCAGTTGATGCTCCTGACACTAGTAGCCTTTCACAAGAACCAAAATGAGATAAACAGTATAGAGCTAGATTCAGCTCTTAAACCAGGACTTGCTTACACATTACACTGTGCACAATGAACAGGCCTTTTTACCTAGAAATATCCATTACCCATACTGACTTTTAAAAGGCAGTTTTCTCTTTTGAATACTGACCATGGCTCACTTTGAAAACAACACTTTATCCCACTAGTGACTGCCCTCTTACTTTTGCAACTAAGATATAAATAATCCTGCTGAATGAGGAATGCTCCTAAATGCACCTTTGTTAATGTTACAGCAACTTCCTGAAAAGAAAACTATTTGTTGATGATTTCATGAAAGAAGCATTGTACTGACATTGGTTTAACTTGCATTACATTTTTGTATTAAATTACGCCTTATCTAAATCTGCATGATATGTGTCACATTAACAAGTGGAAAAAAAATCTGTAAAGCACCATTTAGCTTAGAGGAACATTTAAAATTCTGTTGAATGTTTGCTCTGATCAATGTTTTTGTTGTTTTTGTTGTAAAGGTACAAACCATTACATTAAAACTGTGTTTCAAAGAAACTGCATTTGGATAAATATTAAATTGCAGGTATAAAAATACTTTTTATTTTTTTTTACATTTTGTAATTTTGATTGGTATGCAACCAAAAGTTTGCTCATTTAGTAGTCACATTCAACTTACCCAATGTTGTAATGGAAGAAATATTCATGACATGAAACAATCACTGTTGACACAGATTCAGTATGGCTTGTCAAGCTCAAAAGCATCGTTGCTGAAGTGAGAAACCCCAAAACAAAAACAATGGCAAGGAAGTCTCCTTTTAATACCCTTTCTCATTTTAATACCCCTCTTGCTTTTTCATTCGTCAGTATTGCTGAAAGATAGTAACTGTCAGAGCATTTCAGTAGCATGGCAACAAAACAGCCAAAAACATGCAGAATGAGTTTTCTGATCAATAGCTTACCCTTTTTAGGTGAATGCACAATTCAAATGATTGCTGATTATATGTAGTATAAACAATGATACATACTTTAAAGTTTCAATATTGGAATTGAATTAAAGAAATTTAAATATGACAACTTTTTCATGAATCGTAGGAGTGGACAATTATGGTCTTATTTCAGGTAGATAACGTTAACCTTGCAGGGATATCATTTCTTGAGGTAAAGATGACCCAGAATATCTCCTGGCAAGGTCTATAATTCTATTGAGTGGTGCGTTTGACTGCATGTGGAACAGATTTCTGTATCCCAAACACAGTTTGTTCACTTGCAGATAAGGAAAAAAGTCTAAAACATCTAATACATATGGAGAAAAAAAGGCTAAAATATCTAATACATATGGAGAAAATAGAAACTTTAATATTAAGGCTTACGTGTAAAAAGGCCACTTGCATTGAAAATTGAAAAATACTTTTACAAAAGCACCGAACTACCAGAGACCGATTACAGTTTCTTGAGACCATTTCTACATTGCACCATCTTTGGTGAAAGTTTTAGCTCTGTGAGAGACAGAAAAGCACAACCTTCTTGCAAGGAAATCATTCATAAAGAATTAAAGTGCACGACATCAATATTTAGTCAATGTTCAGTCACATAGGACATCACAGGAGTGTTTGAAAATGAACTTGAGGTAAAAGGTTTTTATAGTTAAAAATTTCTCAAGGAAGTCCCCCCCCCCCAAAAAAAAATAAAACATGACACTGACAGTTTTCATATAAAATGTGTGAGAAAACACTCTTATCTGTTACCCTTCTTTGCAAACTCACATTGCAGCATAATATATTACACATGAAGTAAAGTGGCTGATTCATTAGCTTACTATAGTTCCTATTGCTAAGGCTGTGCAGAGTACTGGAGGAGGCTGCCTCAACCCTGACAAAGAATCAAAGCTTGTATGTATAGTTCATGTAATTTTGCTTAACTGAATTCTCTTGTCAATAGTGCTTTAAGTTTGACTATAATTGGTAAATCCTGCAAAATTGTTGAGATGATATCATTTCTCTAAATAGTGGGACAGCTTCTGAGATACTTTGTTTCTCTCCCGATAACATCATACACTACCTATGTTTATCTTCAGTGGTCTACCAGACTTCGCAAAAAGGTGATAATTTAAAAAAGAGAAACAAGGTTAGACATTTTTGTCACAATTTCTTTTTTCACATAGGCCTATTTGAGTTTGACTTTGGTAATCTAACAAGCTTGTGAAAGGGTGATTACTTTAAGTAGGACTCCAAATTTGAAACATCATGCCATCCTTAAAGTACTTACTTTTCCTGTTGTTTTTGTTACTTGTGGTATGTAAAAACTGCACAAAATGACTTTACTTGAATTCTGAGTGAAAAGGCACAAATATGGCATCAAATACACATTAAGCACTCAAATTCTTACACCTATGCATGTAATTGCAATAAATGACATTTGGAACGCAACAGAACCTACATTAATTACCCCACACTAGGGTATCGTAATCCAATACCTTGCTGCCATTTACATTACTTGTAGTAACTTATGTAGCACTTTAAATTCAAAGCTGAATCTTATCAATTTTTTTAATGAGCAACAGACAGGTCCTTGTGACTTTCCAGCCAATGATACTGAAACACACACAGTAGCAATAACCACTGTGTCCGCATTCCTCCTGATTTCCATACCACATATAGTCACTTTGTCAGTTACATTGGTCAAGTTACAAATTAAATTTGATAACATCAAAATAAAACCTATGAACAGCTCACCTTAACTTAGATTTACTTATAATAGCAAAGCACACTTGCAATTCTGATGCCATAGATTCAATACTTATAACTCATATTTCTTTTCAATAAGTAATCAATTAAAGTGAATATCTTGGACTAAGTAGTGCATTGATCACACTAAAGTATCATATGAAGAAAGAGTCATGACATTACTATTCCTACATAGCTGTTTCAAGATTTGAGGCAAAATGCCCCTTCTACTAAATAATTGTGGTAAAAAGTGGTACTAAAAAGTGTGGTCATATTTCAACCTCTGAAGCCCAAGTCACACTAGCGATTCAACACATGATTCAATTTTCAACAATATTAGTGCAAACTGTGTTGTTGTTCAGAAGAGAACAGTGTCATGATTTCTCTCAATCCTGATTACCTGGACTAGGTGAATCAATTCTGTAGTTGATATTTTGGCCTTCACAAATGTAAATGGCAATTCAAGTTATGCAGTTTCAGTAGAAAATTGAATTGCATGTTGCATCGCACTAGTGAGACCCAGGCTTAAGTGACATGGGATAGGAAAATGTTATGTGCAACTGCCATTTCTCCTCTCTTGGGTGCTAAGTTATGCTTGTCCTTGGGAGAGTATACCTTTCATAGCAATAACACCAATGAATTCCCTAAAAGGAAAGCGTCAAATAAAGAGGAACTTATAAAGGAAGATTGGTTGTTGTGAAATACATCTTACATAACTTTTTGCAGTTTCTTGAAATCAGGCAGAAGCATATCTTTTTAACAGATTTCTAGTAAAAAATGATCTGCCAATCGCAAATGCTGTTAGAAGGTCCTTCGGTAGAGCAAAAAACCATTACTTTTTAACTTTTCTTGTGTTGATGCCAGCAAGATAATATTAATTTGTATGTGTTTTATGCCTTTTCCTAGCTTTGTAGTAGGAATGTTATTGGTTGAGGGCCATCAATGTCTACCTGCAGAGTCCAGGTAAACAGTGATAACCCTTGACCAAACAACATTCCTTGTTAAAACTGCAGGGGGGGGGGAGGGGAGACATAAAAGACATGCATGAATATTATCTTGTGGGCATCAACATAATAAAAAAGTTTTTTTCTCTACTGGGGCACTCGATAATATAATTTGTCATTGGCAGATCATTTTTTACAACAAACCTGTTCAACTGATAGATCTCCACTCAATTTGGAGAAAAAAAGTTTAAAAAGGTATGTAAGATGTGTTTCACAACTACCTATATTCCTTTATATTTAGATATATTTTATTTCGATTATATACAAACTGCTCAAATATCTTTGTGGTGTTGGCAGATGCAGCATAATGGTTTCCAAATATATGTATGGGCCACTCTACTACTTGACACAGCATGTGAAGAGAATGGTCATCTTTTAAGATGAACTTGGATAATTTCAACCAAATGCCCATCCTGCTCTGCTCTGTCATGGCAATTTGCACACTGATATAAAAAATGTATCAGCACAGTTGAATATCTTAATTGAATAAACTGAATAATTGAATAAACTAATAATTTTCTTCATGAATCAAAGATACTGCAGGTGGCTGACTTCTTTGAACTACAGTATTATATATGCCTTCCATGCCATCCAATCACTTAGAATCCCACATTAAAAAATTGATGTGACAAGAAAAGAATTAATAAAACAGGTAGACGTGACAAACCACAATATGACAGACATTTCAAGAAATGGCCCTTACAGGTTTCCAGAGAAGTAGAACAGCCATGCATATTATGTTTATTCTGATTAATTGTTCTCATTTCCTATCTGTGGTTCAAGATCCTGGTCATTATTCAGGAAGGGCCCATACAGAATATCAGGAAGTTTAATAAATTCCTGCAAGGGATATTTTTGGCATGAAAACAACGTATTCACAAATTATCTTCAAGAGGCCATGACACATGAGTACGAGGACAGGTCTACTAATCAGAATGGGAAGGACATGTTCTCCTAAATAGATATTTTACATTACATTTATTTGCTCGCAATCTGAAAATAAAACCTCTCTATTCTGAGAAAGAAAACTTCGCCTTACCCCAAAATTTAACAGGCACGTCAATTTGTCAATATAGTTAAGAGAAATAATTCCCAATTTTCTCAAATAAACTTTGTTCTTGATCAGATCGAACATCACAACATCTGTTCCACAAACCCTTTCTTAAGACTATTAGGTCATACAATTAATTTGTAACTAATTCTTAAACTTTATGATATTAAAATACTGGAAGGAAATAATGACATTTCTCTAAAGCAGGATGTAGCACCACATATGATAAAGTACTTTGGCAAAATGCTGGCCAAAATTTTAAAGATCCCTCACAAATATGCAAAGAAATGACTGCAATCAATTAAATGCATTAAAGGATTAGGACTGGAAGTTGGATAAAAAAGAACGAAAATGCACCATCCACCTTTTGGCGTTACTGCATCCCTACATGTTGTCACTTACTGTACCCCAACTGATAAAACTTTGGATGTAAGCTCCTGATTTGGAAGGAAAAGAAGTCATACAAGTGAAGCACACATTGATCACTGACTGGCAAACTGTGGAAAATTATGACAATGTTTGAAAACAAAAAACAAAACATGTTTTCTGTCTAAGCATCAAAGAGCAGATCCATGTAAAAGTAACAAATGTAGAATGTGAACTAGAAGCCTGAGATGAGAAAGGCAGGGCATCTTGCTAGGCAATTTTATTCCAGTCATAATCTGGGATATGATATTCCAAATAGGAGTACTGTCTCGCCTCTTTGGATTACTACACATGACAGTCATGGCCGTAAAAAAACTAACCCCATTAAGGGAGCCAAAACAGAAGCAAACTGTATCTAATAAATAGATGCACCTAGCGACTATTTTATGTAGTTACATTATATTCTTTTTTGTGCTATTTCAAATGAAATAATTGTAAAGGACCATAAAAGAGTAAGTTGACTGTAATTGGGCCAAGGAAAAAGATACACCTAATAACAATGTATTTATAAAATTAATGGCAGCCAACATGTTACATACTTCACACCAATTTGAAGTTCAGCTCACATATCTTTGTTTTGAAAAGATATAGTAATAAATATTACAAGGAATTTACAAGAATAACCAAAATTTATTGACTGAATATAGGTTCCCTTTCCTTTCAAACGAGGGGCATGCATCTGAGGTGCACCAGGTGACCTTATGTTCCATGATGTAATAACAACAACAACAACAACAACACAGGATCAAAAACACAAGCAAAGACAGTACAGTTTTACTTCTTTTCTGCAACACACATTTTTTCCCCCAACAACCTCCCCTACTCCTTTAAATTCAGTCTGAGTAACACTGGTCAATTGCAAAAAGAAGATAAAATGCCGATGGAATCCCTTTCCATTCCGGTACACTGAGTCTGTAATTCTGACAATGGATATCTTTTTTCACTGGACATGGCCATTATGATTCTGTAGATGTCTCTCCAGTTCCAGCAAGACTTCTGACAGACACCCAACCAGGTATCTGGCATCATCCTTTGAGAAGCACATTGGCGGTTTGAACTTCAGAACATTGCTATGAGGCCCTTCTGTGCTAAGGAGAATGAATTTTTTGCGTAGCCTGGCGACAAGGAAGACAGGTCACAATTTTAAAAAATTCGGTTCTGATTTTTGTAAGTGTCTCATTTGTTAACTGATGGGTTGACAAACAATAAACTTCAGACTTAAAAAAGGAAAACGTATACATCCTTTCTTGCGCATCTTAAGTCGATGCCCCTCTCATCCCTACCACAAAGCTCACATATGAAGCACAGAGGGACATCTAAGCAAATATATATGAGGTGATGCACACTACACACCTATTGATCAGACTGCTTTAAATCTTGTCCAGTGGTCAGTGAACTTCCTCTACATTACTTCACTCAGTCAATGTTAGATGAATTTATTTTGACTTGGAAGAAATGTAGGCCCTACATGGCAAAAATATGTGACGCGCCTCGTTTCCAGCATGTGTCTTTGCAAAATAATGACAACAATGTGAATTCCTCAGGTAGCAGCTGCAAAAATAGAAAAAGATAATTCCCCAGGCAATCCATACTTCATGAATAAAATGTGAAAATGGCCCACAAAAAAAATATTTCTAAAATGTCATTAAACTCGATGTAAATTCAATTCTGACAGTGAAGGATAGGTCGAAGAGGTTTATCCATTTTCATCCAATCCACATTGGACAGGTGAAGGATGAGCTATATTTGGTATGGAAATTGCTGAGGTAAGTGAGAGGCAAATCTGATGATGATTTTAAACCCTAGCTAACTGGTTACATCCCTTAAACATTGCAATCAAACATTAAAACCACAATTTAAACAAATTTACTTTCCAGAAATCCTTCACATTTCATGTACATAGAAAAGAAGAAACTACAGCAGCACACTTTCTGGTACGTGTGCATCCATATTAACTCTGACGTTTATAATTATTTGGACCATCTTGCCCTAGTCGACTGATGACAGTATGAAGACCCCTACCCCAACCCATCTGGTCTACGACCGTATCACTTTTTCGTCCAGGAAAACATCCAATGTCAAAAGTAATTAAGTATGAGAATATTAACTCACTATAACTGTAAGTGGCATGTCACTGCACAGTTCAGTATGCATCAATTGTAGGAAGAAATGCAACCCATATTTTTTCTTTTCCCACAAACACCAGTGTATTGAACGGGCAGGTAACCGCATCAAAATCACATCATACCAGCCTAGCGAAAACGCTGAACCCAATTGCTTTCAATGCAATGAACATAACTGCTTACTTAGTAATTCATGTTATCATTCACCTTCTAAGACTGAACGAATTGTATCAGAATAAAAAATTGTTAGCCAAGAAATTGTGCAAAAACCTTCCAGCTACGTAACACATAATTTCAAAAATCTTTTTAACAGTGAAATAATTTTTATCTGTCCAATAAACTACTGATTTTTCTTGCCACAGTAAGTTCATGTTCCATAATCAAGTCAATTAACATGTGAAAACAGCACAACAGATCATGATGTTAGCTATCACATTATTATATCAGTTAAGTCATCCTATCTTCATGCACCAACTGAACTGAAACCCATAGAGTTAAAATTTGGTTAAAACAACTGACAAAAATGAAGTAAATTGCAACGTTACCTGGATATAACTTCGTGTGCTTCTTCTGTGGCCGGTTCCTTGGTTTCACGGTCCTTCACAAGCTCATAACCTTGAAACAGTCCGACACCCCTAAGAAGAGCAGGCACTCAAGAGATTTATACCGAATTTTATTTTCACTGCATTTTGCAGACAAGCACAAACTAACAATGACTTTTCAAGAAAGCTTATCGACACCTTCAATACTGAGATAGAACTTGATGTCGTGTACCACAAACATACTTCTTTCCCTAAATGAAGGATACTCTAGAGGAATACAAGAGAGATGATGGACATGGCCAAAGAAATCTTGCAAAAGTTTGATTGTCATCCAATGTCTGGCTGACTTAAAGGTTTGTGTTTACAATAAAGCATAACCCCTCCTCAAGGATCTCCACATTCAGCTCAAACAAGTAAAAGAGGCATGTATATGCTCCCTTTTAACTCTCTATGGAGCAATAATTCAAATTGTACATACCATGTCTGTAAAATAACAACTAAATTTTTAGAGAGCACACTTCAGTTGTGACAGCTAGCAAGTTTGAAAATACTTTTGAGCAAGAAGTATCTTTAGCTACTATACTAATGACTAACCACATCCTTGTCGACTATCCATCATCAACTAATTCTTTGTGGAAAGTTGTTGATGCTGTCACAAAGATAATTATTGTCACAAAAACAGGTAATTATCTTTCCACCAGCATCTGCTTAGTAGTTGCTTAACCAGACTAATGCTTTCAGAGTAAGGAAATTGTAAAAATGTTGACCAAATGTAACCTGCTCTGTTACAGTAGTAAGGACATTGCTTCTCAATAAACCTGCCAGAGAGGGTGCCCCTTTGGGATTTCAGCACTGTTTTCATCAATTACTTTTTGTAACATAACATCCAAGCTTTCCGTATGGCTATAGCTTCTTTGCAGGTAACCATCTAATGATGGAATGACTTTCATCAAACTTTGGCAGGCCATATCTCAAAAATAGGAGTAGATAGAAACACCATTCCGATGGTTTTTCTTGCAAGTTTTCACCCTGCAACAATTGAAAAAAGGCTGTTTTTTTTTTCTAGATGCATGACACAGGACCTTTAAACATGCATGCAACCCTAAAGTCTTGTAATGAGACAATACATCAATGGCTATTTGTTGGTTATTTGTTGGCCGTGATGTTGGTTACCATATTATCCAAACACGACTTGTGTATGCATGAAAATTCTTTGTAACCCCCCAACAAATCTATGTGACCCACAATGGAATCCATAGTACTGGTTGGCAGTCAAAAAACTGAGTCAAAGAGACCAGCTTTTTTGTCAATTGTAAATTGATTGTTTTACCTGATATGGCCCAACAGTTCATGTTTTTTCTGTAGTTTTCTCATCTCACTCAGGAGAAATTCACCAACTTCCAGAGCATGATCTCTGAGATTCTCTTTCTCCACGATATCCCATACAGCCAGAGCAGCAGCGGATGCGACTGGATTACCTCCGTACTACACAAAATGGAGACAAATTAAGGAAACAGATTTTACGATTCAAGACAAAAAATACCAATATGATACAACAATTTCTTGCTGCCCAGAAATTTTATAGCCAGACTTTGCTGAGTATGTCAGGGATTCAGTGGGTTAATTGATACACTGAGTTAAGAAACGGGGACAGTTTTTCATGTATTTTTGAATAGATCCTGCCATAGAAATAACCGTCATGAAACTTTACAGATGATAAAGCAAATTTGTACCCAACAACCCCCCAGGACAACTGCTGAAAGTGCTATACAACACCACGAAGAGGAAAAGTGATTTAGAAGAATATCAGCAGTAGAAACAAGGACAGGAGTGGCAAAGCCATTGATGTATATACACATTGAGAGAAAATTGCTCATGTTTACTACAGGTGCATCAGAAATATCTTTTCCAAGGCCTCTATGAAGGTCTGAGGATTTCAAAATTAGGTATGTTCGAAAATGTCAGAATCATATTTTCTACTTTTTTTTTTCATGGGGGAGGGGTTTATTTGTTTACATATATTGTAGGATGGATAAAGGAGGATGAATAGACTATTTCAAGGATTTGTGATTGTGGGCAGAAATGGATGCAGTTTAATAGTATAACTTTCATGAGCAGGTGTTGTGTGGTGTAGCATTGCAAGATCAGTCTCGCTATTGCAGAATGTGGTAGTAAGAAAATTTACTACAAATTGTCATGAAATAGAGCCACAATCTACAATTTTGTGCTACAAGTCAGAACAGTTAGTTAAGCTCTTTTTGTAATGGTTGTAGACCTTTAGTTGGGGCTGATTTTTTTGACAAATTTTTAACCACATTTGAGGCCTGTGGTTGGCATTCTTTAATAATATTACATATGATATGTGGGCTGTGGCTGGTAACATATTCATTATGTCTTCTGGCAGCCAAAGCAACTTTCCCATGTTTTACTTTTAAATTTCCTTTCAAACATATAGGATAGTCTCTGTGTAACTACAGTAAGCTGGGATGGGAAGGCCCAGGTTTGATTCTTGGAGAGACCTCATTGCTTTTCACTTCAATTTCTCTCTTCTAATCTCAAGTCTGTCGACTGCAGAATTTTCATGAATGAATAAACTAAATGTGTAAATAAATGAATCCATACATAAATAAAAGAATAAACAAATCAAACATATATGTGCTTTGCTGTAGAATGACTGTCATACAGTAAATTTAGCCCCCAATATATTTGTAATTTTGTTTGTCACATTTTTTTGTATGTTATTTCATTTAGCTTACCCACAAACCAAGTTTAAAATTTGTTTGTTATGCTCACTTACCTGAGTCCACTTTGCTATGTAGAAAAGAAATTGGATAAATTATCTTATACATCTATTAAATATTCTTTTAATGCGATGGGCCTACATGTTTCAATCTCAGACAGCCTAAGTCAAATGCACATCACTATGTCACTTTCAGTACAACCCATGTAATATAACTTACTGACCAAAACTTACCTCCACAAAGCTTTGATTCCATTAAGCACTGTGCAATTTATTCCATTGATTTGATTGCCAGAAAACACATTTTACTCCCTAAATTGCATTGACAGCACTAACGAGTATTAAAATACAAAAACTTGAACAAGGGTCTAAAATATGCCTATTATCTCCTAAATCTTCTTGCGTAATAACTTCCCCCCACCCCTTCCCATTGTCAATGAACCTTTCTCGAACTGTCATATTCTACTGCTTTTACCGCAGCTTCTAACTCGTCAAACTTCTCAGACAATCTTGGACAACACTGCTTGGGATACTTACTGCACTGTAGCTATTATACTCTTGAAACTATTGTTCCACGGACAACGAGAAACCACTCTCCTCTTCCCCATGTTGAGTAAAAGGAGTAAATGTGTGCTTTGAACTTAAGTTTGTAGTTGACCAGAATTGAATTAAGCTGGTGGTGGAGGGGAGGGGGCGCTGTAGTATAGGTTGTAAAGGCTTTAACTTCCTTTTTCACTTATTCTACTGAATGGAGCTTTTATTATGCAATTTCCAAGAAGAAAAGAATTATTATCGCACTGTGAAGAATCTCTGATGCACAACAACATAAATATAAAGTAGCAGCTACCTGAAGTTAGATATGAACAAGCATCTCCATGAATCTTTCATCTCTCAAATTGTCCCATTTAGGGATAATTCAGAGCAGGACTAACTGTCCTGGTACAGAATTTGACTGCCCAGCTCTTTCAATATGAACCGGGAGCAATCGTATTTGATACAGTGGAAGTCCATTTTTTTCACGTGTTAGAAGATTCAGTACGGTATATATATAACTGTTGTTGCAAATTATGAAATCTGCAATACCTTGCACCCTCACATATTGCATTGTGATGAGGTATTATGCTGTCAATAAAATTAGAACTATGTACACTTATTATTGCTTTCAAGGTGGATGAAAAGTTGTGACATACACCTTTCATAAGGTTTTGCACTTTCTTCTTCCAAATTGGGTGTAGCATACTGTATCTCCTTACAGATTTAAAATCTGATCTGCCAATGGTAAATCAGTCAGAAACTGCCCCAAATTTTTTTTTCGACAATTTTAAAAACAAATTTCAAGGACATTTCAAGGACACAGAGCCTTTATTCAGGGTTTATCTTGAGCATTCTTTTAATTTGAAATAGGAATACAGTATGATATACTGTCAATATCTCATTGAGGATATTAATAAGATGGCCTCCTCTACCCCTTACAGCCATCCGATTCTCCCACATGTTTATTAATAAATATGAGTATGACCAGAACTACTGTAAACAAAGGTTGTACAAAACTGTTAGTGTAGATGCAATAAAGTTACAACAAAGAAAAACATATTTCATGTGCATGGCTTTTATTTAAGGTAGCTGTGAGATACTGCCATGCATGAATGTAGCCCCCTAACACAATGTGTAGAAGTTACTTGCTCACTATTCAATGTTCTGAAGCTTTTCCTTCAGTTCATCCATTTCAATTTGCAGCCTTTGGCTTTCTTAACGAAGAAGAGTACTCTGGCTTTTCAACTAAAACAAAACGTAAGCAACAATGTTTGTTTTTTTTTCTGCCTGTTTTTTGTCTGTTGCGGCACTGTCTGACTGAATTTGCCATTGGCAAATCTGCTGAGGAGTTACGCTTATACCTGATTTGGAAGAAGAGAGTGCAAATGTTACGTAAGAATTATGTAATAACTTAGCATCTCCTTCTAATTTACCTTTATGAGACTAATCATTTGCAATGCTGATATTTCATGCTGGTTATGTTGAAGAAGTGTTTACAAATATGTAAACGATATTGCAATCTCTCTTGTATTCCTACTCACTGATAAAATATTCCTACTGGCTGATAAAAAAGATTTATGCAGCAAGTAGATAGAAAATAGCTCACCGTGTTGAAATATTCATGTCCACCTTCACCAAATTTACATGCTATCTCTGGTGTCGTTACTACTGCTGCTACTGGAAATCCATTGCCCATCGGTTTTCCAAATGATACAATATCTGGTTCAATATCTGTTAAAGTAATTATTCAAGATGAATAGATCTTCAACAATAAATGGCCATATTACAACTAACAGGTACTTACTTTTCCACAGAGAAACAATATAAGGGAGTGTAAGTAGTTGGGAGAAAACACTACAATCTTTTTCTGTGAAGTCATTACTCCAAATGAAAAGAAAAACATACATTTTGTTGTCTTCCTCACAGAAAGTTAACCCTGAGCGAAAGGTTACCACTCAAAGAGCTACCACCTCGCTAAAAAATCCTGCCCCCCACCCCTCTTACAAAAGCTCTGCTTGGCCTAAAAAGGTTGACAATAGGGTACTGCCATTTCAAACTGAGCAAGAAATGGTCTCTAAATGACACCTTTTTGCATCATTTACCATCTAAATTACCACAAACTTTTGGAAGTGTTGGGGACCCTCTCCCTGCAAGGCCCTCCTCCGCTATCACTTTGCAATTGCTCATGCACTGCGGGTGTGTCCTCCTTACCAACCCTAACCCTTCCCCCAACCCTCTTGATCAAAAGAATATTTTCAATGGACAAAATGACAGTCCAAATTCATAGCTTTAATGAAGCCTGTTTCTTGCTCGGAAGAAGAAAAATACAAATCAAATACTGTCTACAATGATGTGTTATTGTGATTTAGTTGTTACCAAATTGACCAAAGCTATTGTATGCACTATTAACAAAGCACTGTTATGTGAGTACTGCTAAAGTAGCTGTAGGTAGTTCCACTTTCAGCAAAGCAAACCTGCTCAGCTCATCTATGAATATGCTTTCCTTCACTCAGTTTCTCTCTTATGAAAATAAACACAACATAAATCTACATTGTGCACGATTCAAACCCCAAAGTTGGTGCAGACTTGTCCCAGTGAAATTCAGTGATACAATGTGTTGATCAGGAAAGCTAATAGACCTTTACATTGTATTTTAATATGTCTAATAACTACTGTACAGTACATGCCATGTTTCAAAGCTGGACCAAAATACTAATCTAAATATGACCTAAGATTGATCGCTATGCTTACCTTCTCCTTGCAACTGGAATGCCCACATGTTAGACCCTACGCGCCCAAATCCTGTCTGTACTTCGTCCACTATACATAAGGCTCCAGCCTCTCTGGCGTACCTGAGGACATACACCACACAAGAAGGAAATGCAACCTTTGGTCAAAAGAGGTACTTGGTTAAAGGTTTGGAAAAATGCTGTCTACTGCAAATTAAGAAAGTGGTCTTTGTATCTTATAGCCATAGTGGTATCCAAACATGGGAGGGGGCTTTACGTAGATCTATCTTTTGATATGACAAATGACAGCAAAATGCAACATTACTACAGTACAGTCATCAAGTTTAAAACAACGTTGTAAATCATCGTCGACTACCACAGTTGGACTTTTCCATGTTTCAGGGGCCAGAGACATCGGTTTTTGCACACTGTATGTTTTATTTATCTGACTATTACTTTGGCTGACATCATTTTTTTTTATTAAGTACATGTCAGTAACAAGCAGTTGATGATGAAGATGGAGGAGATATATAGCATCAACCATTTACAATCATGTGCTTCATTGTGCTGTGTGTTTACACGTTTGTCTTATATCAGAAGAATTTGACATAATATGGCAGAATTTATGATTTGAAACCTATACATTTTCCCAAATTTTTCAAATGGTGTAATTAGTAGACATACTAAACTTTTGGATATGAAGTCTTAATGTTCATAGTTTTTGCATATGCATACAATCACTTTAAGGTGTAATTGCAGGGTACAATACCTACCCTGACACCAAAGAATTTTTTGATCTGATTTTCAAGCCAATAGCATTAATAAGATGAAAGTTATCAAAATATGAAGCAACTAAGAGTCTAAACAAGTCATAACTGTCTGAAAGAGTTTTCTGCTCTTTCATTACTCCAGGTTTTACAAACCAAACCAGAGTTTTTACCACATCATAAATGTTCGATATACATTGCCTTTACATTTTCAGGACTAACTACTACAGATGCATCAGTCCATTAAATACTGTTCCTCACTTCAGTGACAATTGAAAAATATGTTGTACAAACAATTTAGAATGGGTTATTTTTTTATTACATTTTTGTATTGCCAAAGACATGTTGGGTGGTGCAAGCAGTGAGGGGACACAGAAAAGTCCAGTGCACTTGGCCTTCACATAACGATAATTACTCATATATAATTTTTGTATCTATACAGATATATGAGGGCAATAACACACTAAAATGTGCCCTTATCATTTTGATTTTAAAGCTCCATGCAACTGTTTTAATGTGTCACTAATAAGGGACAAAGAAGTCCAGTCTCAGACTTGAGACCAGTCTCAAGATGGCAACTGTGGGACTTGGACTCGTGAGGTAATGGCTTGGTCTTGTTCTCACACTATGAGCACTCAAGAATCGACCTTCACTGGCTTAAGAGCAGGAACGTGTAATTCACAAATTTGCGTCCCTCGTGTCAGGACACATTGCCCTAATATACCCAGCAAAATGGGCATTGGCTGAATGCAGTGAAAAAACATATGCTTTCATAAAGTAAAGCCTAATGGTTTAGAGATCAGTGCAAAGGTCTACTACAGTCTAAAATGTCAAAATCTGTATCAGCCTTGATAAAAAATTGAAGTGAATAAAAATGTCTTTACAGTCCCTTGCAATTCTGTTAATCCTAGTTCTTAAACAGGGATGTGTATTTTGTTTCATGGACTAGCCTGGCCACTTTTCACTGTACAACACAGACCTTGCCTCAAACTAAGTTCATTATCCTACCAACAAAACAATTCTAAGGACTTTGGGGTGTGTGTACCATAATCTGCACAGGCCTGTCAGAACTATCAAAACACAGGGGATTAGGCTGGGAGTGTGAGGTGTGCACATGATTTTGTACTATAGTCATATGTGGCGAGTGTAAACTTTGAAAACAACATATTAGTTATCCAGAGCTTTAATAAAGGTATTTGTAATACCTTCCCCCTTTAATCTGTTTCTTTTTTCATATTCTCTTGAATTTCTTTCTTGTGTAAATTGGGGTTTTAGGGCAACATGATGCATCTCTGCAGGCCACATTTTGAATGTAAGCTGCAGAGTGGATGCCCCTGTGCTACAACATTGTGTTAGCTGTATGTCTCAAACTAAAGGTAAAATTATAATTGTAGATGTGATTATTAAGAAGTTGAGGGAAAGTGTTGGTGACTTCCATGCTACTGATGCAAGTATTTTGATGTCCATTTGTGCAATAAGAGTACTGAGAAAAATGAATAAATGCCCTTGTTATCTTATATGGTATACTGGATTCAGATTCAGAGCTGTTGGACTTCCGAGCTTTGGAACTCAGATGGTAAACGACTAAACTGCAACACTGGTACTTACTGTATGGCGATATGGAACTTTGTAAGCCACAATATCACAAATAATGGTTCATTGTAATCCTGACTATACAAAGAAAATGTTACCTCATTAGATATCAAAATTCCTACACAAAAATACTAACTTTTCAGATAAGGCTACAATTCTGTTTAATTACAATACATGTAAAAGGCATTGAACTTACTTAAAACACTGCTTCATGTAACCTTTGGGATAAACCTGTTGACCACCACAGCTCTGCATGGCTTCTAGAATAAAGGCACACATCTGTATATAATAAACAGAATCAAAAGAAAAAAAATGTTATAACCAAGTTACTGCCAAATACTGGAGACTATACATGTCAGTGATAATTAATAACAGGCATGTAGCAACAATTGCCAGCTGAAATCACAATAAATAGACCTAGGCCATGAGGCATAAAACAGATGAAAATATCCCCTGATTTCATGTTCCAAAGCACTATTCTTTCACAGATTCTCAAGACAGGGGTGGGAGAAGGGGGGAAGAGCACTGCATGGAGCACCATGGAGGGATTTTTGAGGAGGGGATTTGACATAACCTCCAGATTTTTTTATAGTTGAAACACTAAAGCTGGCAACACACTGTCTCGAAGTTGACACGCGATGGACACATGGATGTGAAATTTGGAAGTTGGGGAGAAGATAGCACCAAACTGGGTTAATGTTCCAACCAACCGCCGATGCAAGCATGATGGCTACAGACAGCAGCATGATGGCACATGAACCACACACAAAAGCACACGAACTTGCTAATATTTATAGCAGTTCAAATAAGGACAGTTGACATAAAGGCCACATGATGTAGGCACTGGGAGTCGTGTTGCCTTCCTAGGACAATCATGCAGCTTCCTGTTTCCTTCATGTTGTCTTCACTAGGGGAAAACTGCTAGATGGCACCATAGGATACACAAAGTAAAGACAAAAATGTCACCATTTGGGAAGATGTCCTTACGATGACCTTATGAGGGGCAAAATGAACACATGAATTAAACACGAAAATGAACTTGTGCAAGGCCTTTGGGCATTTTCTTGGCATGCCAAAGACTTTCCCATTGCTCAGGAAGTTACCCCCGAAGACCGTGACATTCCACTGGCAGTCATACGATGGCTTCAAATACCCTCATCAAGGTCCATCCATATGTTTTTACAATCAGAACCAAAGTAGGAAATTTCCTACATCGAGTGTCCATCTGGTGTCAACTTTGTGATGGTGGCTTACATGATGGGAAATCCTACCACTTAGTGACGATTTCTTCCTCTATTTGTAGGGCAAATAGCATATTGTCAACTTCTGTTTAGCTTTTCAACTGAAACCCATGTGGAGAAAACTGCACTGCTGTACATCTCCCAGAATGAAATTGAAGAAGAAACAAGGCAAATCAGTTCTCAACTTTGATGAGGGAGCAATATATCACACATACTACAGAAGGGATTTAATCAGCAATCAGCAGTAGAAACAAAACAATCTATAAAATCCCAACTGATGCCAAGAAAAAAAGAACTGAGAAACATTGATGCTAATGGGAATATGCAGATACTGATGTTGATCACTATGATGTTTATGTTCACTCTTCAGGTTATACCAATCGAGCAGACTGATGACAACATATTGGAGTATTAATTTTAAAATTGACAAATATCTATTGAATTGGTTTTTCAATGTCCAGTTGAACTTAAAATTACTATTTACCTGTAAAGCATCTTTATCTGTCAATTTCTCCACCAAATATGAGCAATGCACACATAAACCATGACATGTGACGTCTTACGATAAACGTAATGAGCATAGACCACCCTCTGATCTAAAAACTGTTCACTTCTCTATTAAATTAAAGTATGGCCAGGTCATACTCCTCGGTGCGCATGGCCAACACAGAAATAAAAAGTAGAACATACTGTAGAAAAAAAAATAAAGAGGTGTTATAATAGGACAGGCTATCTTCAGCAGGAGAAAACTTGATATGTTGTACATGGAAAACAGGCACAATGGGTTCCATGCACTGCATGTATTTAAAAATGTGCTTCTCTTGTGTAATCCTGCAACAGGACACCATCACAAACAAGCTCTCCAACTCAGACAAAAAATACATTAAAGAGTCATAAAAACAGCAGCTTTGACACACCTTCAGTATTTTTTACAACAGAATAGACCAATTAACATTTTGTAATGCCCTTACGCTATAACTTTCAAATATGCAGGCAGTATTATAATCTTCTATTATCACTTCATATACTGTATATTATAAAGTGACAGTATATTATATTATTACTTTATTGATTTATTATGTACTATAATATTTCAACAGGTGTATTTGCAAAAAAATAAAAAAAAGGAAAATGCTGGCTTCTACTACAAGCTCTTTGCTTCCCTTTTATTCCTTTCGCATTCCAAGTATATTTCCATTCCAATGTGCTTCTCAGACATTCAAATAATTTTGTTTGAAACAATTCAAAAACAGCTCAAAAACAGAAATATCTCACACACATGTGGGTATCATTCATTTGCTATGACCATGAGCTGATCATCTGAATAGACAGTGGTGACAGCTAGCAGCCAGAGTTTAGGTCATTCATACTGTAGGAAATTCATGACTGGACCAGGAATTACAGTGAATACAATCCAGACATGTGGTTGCTACATAACTAGACTTCCTTTCAAAGGAAGTCATTTGAGGGTAGATAAATCAAATTTACAAATTTCAGCACACTTGTTTGCCAAAATGCCATTGTCTGGTAACACATCAGGAAGGCACAACTTACATGATTGAATGGTGGTATGGGTGAATGGTTTAATCCTCTGTATTTAAAGAGTTGACAGTACCATGCGTGCGTGTGCCCTTGTTTTTGAGTGGGATTGAGGACCGAAACAATAGATTTAAGGTCCTCTGTAGAAAATTCAATAGATTTCTCGGGTCCTCTCAAGATTAACAATAGACAGTAATTGTTCAGGTTAGGGTTGAGGAAGAAAAAACAAAAGAAAGCACAATGAGGTCCTTGGAATGAATGGAAAACAAAGTTGTGTGTGTGTGTGCGGGGTGCAATGTAACTTATGATTATGCGACAGCCACTAACTATGCAGTTTACAGTAGATTGGGTTTAGGAAATGTCTCTTCAAAGGTTAGTGTTTTCGTCATTATAGGTTGAAACACCCCACAAAAGCACTGTACTTATGACTGGATGTATCCATGTAAGTGATCAATACTTTAAATCTTTGACAACCTCTAAGGACCTTAGACAATGAATTTTGAACTTTTCATTTCTGACAAGCTAGATTGAGATAAATTGTCTCAAAGACTGTGAATCTGAGTTTCTCTATCTCAGCAATCTCTTCCGAGAGGCCTTCTGACATATGACTGTAACCAAAGAAAACCACACATATCACATGACCAGTGTCAATTATGTTTTTGAGCAGTTTGTTTTGAAAGAGTGACCTTCCCATAGTACATCTTCACTTTTAATGGAAGGGCCAAAAAAACTGAGAAATGGCATCATTTCACAATAGTGATTCTACAGCAGGACTAAGAATCAGAGAATCAGTGGCAGTATTCATGCACTTTTACTCTGCATATGTGTTACATCAAAAAAGCATTTTTTCGATGTATTCGAAAAAGACCTCTGACTCTGATTTGTGATGTCTGCTACACAAGAAGAGTCTCCAAAGTTTGCTTGATCTGCTGTTGTCTAAGTGACTGTAGCAATTCAACATAAAATAGAATTACCTTTTTATCAATGTCTGGTGATCACAGCATATGTATTCTTCTTGTTTTCATTGATGAAAATGACATTAAGCACTTTCATATTATCATTCGATTGTGTAAAATCCTACCCCTGACAACTCCCCTTCCTCACAATCCCCACTGGACACATATCATGTACTCTACACAGAGTAATTATGGCAAAAATGCCATGCCTTTGTGACAGCTTTCAAACTACCTTTAACGCCTTTTGCTGAAAGATCGATGACCATAGAACATTGTGCCTCAGCACAGAAAAAAAAAGTCTCCAATGACACGTATCAATGACAACATATATTGTTTCCATAACTACAACACAGGCTCTATATTCTACACCATACAGTGCACTAGCATTGACAGTTGCAAGTGGTTACTCACCAGTAGTCATAGTTGCCCTTGGGCAAATCAATTAATCGCACTAAAACCCTGCATTGCAATTTCTAGACTGTGACTGTTACAGAGTTATTCCAAAGCAGGCTGTGATAGAAAAATTAACAAACTGTTCTATCATTCTGAAATTGTTCTCACTGATCTAGCAAACAGTCACAACTCAGTCTTATTTTAAGATTTCTGTGAGAAGAAGTGAGCATGACTTGAAGAGCATGGATTAAGAATTTGTACAAGAAACTACCAACAACAGATTAGTAAAACCATGAGAAAAGTTTGTTTTATTTTCTTTTCAAATGACAACGATGACGTCACATACGTTATCAGCTGACCATAGTCAGCACAAGGAGTGCTAGACGAGTAATTGACACCCAAAAACCTGGCGACAGTCACCACATGCCACAAGGACACACACTCTACTGGTACTTAGATTGCTGAGCAGCAACTTGGGCAAAAATTTGTATTCTAAGGAAAGTTCACACTCAGGTAGAACAAAACAAAGTTTGAAAGGTGGGCTAAGTACCGGCAGAACTAAGTGGAGTGCCATCATCGCTATGGGTGCAGCATACAAGAAAATAATTTACACTACCAGCTCCCTCCCCTCCCTCAGGTGACCAGAAACGGCCCTTCCCCCATCCTTCTTGGCTGCATTTATCCAGTCTTGAAATATGGATCTCAAGTCTGCAATTTTTCAATTGATGAGAAAAAATATATGCTTCCACTATACATACTTCCAACACTTTCATAGGTACAATAACAAATTTGTATCATCAGTACCAGGAACATTTGTCCAAAAACTTTCCGCTTTTATACAACAGAGGAACTGTAGAAGATATGCAAATCAATCAATAGATGTCATGTTTTTTTTTTAAGAAAATGAAAGAAGTCATCTACTGAAAACAGCATATAAACTGCTATTTGGCATTCAGTTCATCATCATACTTGCTATGCTGCAGCTTATATGCAGGTTCAAATAATATGTTTGTTGCATTTGAGGATCATGAGAGTCTCCACCATACAGTAGGTAAGGATGACCTTGTACTTGAAGTTGATGTGGATTGTGGACAAATCATAATACCACTTACCAAAGACACACACAATGAGTGCAGATCTACTAACAAGCACTTACAAAACATTGCAAGCTGAGGCATATAGGGCATATTTCAATCCTGTCATACTCTCTTCCTTTTGCATAAAAGTCTTTGCAATGTGTGTCTTTGTAAGTTCTTTCATTTGCCAGCATGAAGCAACTAGTCGTCTAGTTGACTACTTTCTAAAACACCAGCCACAGGAGAAGCCATGGTTTAAGTATATATCACTATGTAAACTTAATAACATTCACATGAATATTGCCCAAATGTGTCATAAACAATGTGTGAAAATCAGAAAAGTGCATTGAATTATGGGTAGCTTGGTAATTATCATTAAGTGTTTTGTTATAATACTGCAATCTTTTTCTTTTTTAAGTTCATACTACTCATATTTTGTGCTATATATCGTACAATGTTCAATGTTACATTTTTTTTCAATCACACCATTGTTACATGGTTACTTATGTGCAGTGACATTTTCCATCCTTCATCCTTTTCACCTGTTACAGTGCACATACTTTCACTTGTTTCCATGGCTAGGGCAATGGGTATTTACAAATGTATGTCACTGGATTTTTTTTGTCACAACAAATGTAGCAGAGGGAGAAAAATTAATTGCCATTCAAAACCTGATACTGTTCAAAACAATACACAACTCTGCACATACTGACATGTCAGGAGAAAAAAAAAACAAAAAAAAAACAGTTGTCAGAAAATACATGTTATGGACCATCTGGTTTGTAAATATATATCTTAAGAAAATTTCAAAAAGTGGTTATCCCTTGTTCAGAAGGTGCTTTGACATGTTCCTTGTTAGGTTTATTGCTTGTGTACTCTTGTAATTGAAGCCAACCACAAAGTTTAAGAAGAGATAGACAGATATATAAATTTATTTTACGAAGTGCATCAGTGCTTAAATTGTTGTTAATTTAGTTTCATGGTCTTGTTAACCTACAGGTTACACTGTTCCCATAGCCTAAGTACATTTTTATTCACCTGACCAAAGGTAGGCCTAGCCTGCTTAAAGCCTAAAGTAATTGAGTAACTGTTCATCAGGATCGGTGGCTAGACGGTAATCTTCTCAGTTTCTAGTACTGCCAGTGAAATGTCTGTTACACTTCCCTCATACCCCCAAATGAATATCAGTGATCATGTCTGTGGCAGCATCTATTTTCTTCCCCCTTTCAAACTTTTAGGTAGCTGTGGCCCTTGGCACTGGCCTCTCCTAGTTCTACAATATGTCTATCAAGTAGCCTAACTTAGATAAGGACCTTCACTTCAAATACTAGCAAAGTTTGTGTTAGACTATAGTTGCCTGCTTTGCAATGATAACCCTCTCTCAAAATCTAAATACCAAAATGCATCCTCTGGGAATAAATGGAGAGAAAATCTCCTGAAGTAGATAAAAAAAGTCATGAGCCTCAAAAAGTAATTCATATTTCATTACTATGATAATTGTAAGTCCATAGACCATACTACTACTAGTACTAGAAGGTAATTTTTCAAGTTTGCATGATCGGTACTATGTTACGATAACAGTACGTAGTGACTACATCTAGTTCTTTGGTAGTGACAAAGTGTTAGCAAAATGTTACATGCAAATCTACAAATGTTGAAATAACCACCATGGCTATGAAAACTTCAAGGCCAAAGTTGCTATGTAACTAATTGCCACTCTCTTTAAATGTCAGCAAAGATGATCATTTTTTTACCCTTCTACATACAATTGATGGAACAAATTGCTAAGCAAATAACTCTTCATTAAGAAGGTTGTTATGCTTGTGTACACCTAATGTAACACCAGAAATGTTATGAGGCTGAGCACTGAAAGTATCAGCAAAACTTTGGAATGACCTTTCGATACATGACGTCATATTGCTTATCCTGCCACTATGAATTCAGCACCTCGAGCCTAGCAACAACAAAGATGACAACGACAATGACAGCCAGCTGGCACTATGGAACGATTACTTCCATGCTAGTACAACAGCAGAACACGAGATAACACAAAGCAGTGCATAACCCTAACCATACAAGATGTCTAAAAGTATAAAGAAAATAGGCTCGCAAAATAATATTAATAAAAGAAAATCTGCATTTTTGCAGATCGCTTCGGGCCTCGTGCCGCGCCTCAACACAAATTACCAAGGCCACAGGGCACATGGCCAAGTCATTGCCCTTCAAGGTCAAGGCCTAGTTCGGTGAGTGACAACTTGGCCTCGAGTCCCCCAACACTGATAATTTCAGTTAGAGTAAAATAAGATCTGCATGCCATGTACATGTGCCCCTACCTTCCGTCCATCTTGCGTTGCTTTGTCAATTGTATTCTTTAACATCAAAGCATACTTTTCTCCGGCGTTTGGGTCACCAGCGTAAATTCCTCTGTACACGTCAGGAGCATCTGTCTGTTGTAGAGACCACACATAGCGAGAACAGTCACAATTGCATCATGGGAGTGTTACTAAAGCATGCCAAACTATCTGGAGTTAATTGTGATCGTCCAACAGAATGTAAAAGCAAGTGCCACCGACACCAAACAGCTAGGTTCAAACCCTGCAATATTTGCACAATTCTACCTATCCATAAATGTAAAGCAAGTCAGCAAATTAGAAATCTTTTCCCGGTAAACAGACAGGAATTCATGAAACCGCAAAGACTGCAACAAAGATGAACTTCCCTCTGTGCATCGATGCCAAAACAATCAAGATAATAATCAGGATAATAATAACTCTGATGCAATATTGTTACTGTGCAAGTGATAACACAATGGCCAGGTACCTAGGCATGGCACTCTCTTGCCTTTCATTGTGATGACAAATTGGGGGACCTAAGACTGCCATAAAAAAAATTGTAGACCAACTTTACAGTTTTGACACACAATGTTAAGGGTTGTGTGACATGAAAATGGCACTGTGGAGTACTGAGTGCATTTGGCATTGAAATGATGAAAATAGCCACAAGTTCCATCCATATCCATTCGAAGATTGACAAGTTTACAGGCAAATTAGTGTATCACAGCAATGTCATGAATAAACATTGGCTATGTATGCAAATTTGTGACATCAAGTGATGGTCTCCCATGATACGTCTTATGTTAACCCCTTTGTTTATGTAAGCTTTATTTCAAGTACAGGTTAGAATTTTATATGCCCAGAGGGTTTTACTTTGGAAGCATGTATTTTTTCTTTCAAAAATATTAATATCAATTACCAATGTGAAACTCAGCAATTAAGAGGCTGAATATATAGAGATAGCAAAAGAAGAAACTGACACTGTGCAACATTCCACATCATCTGTTTTGAATTTTTTTCGAACTTTGAAAAGTCATATCTCAAAAATGGTAATAGATATGATCAAACTTCCAATGGGTTTTCACTCAGGATTTAACCTTGCAACTTTGCATGAAGGGTGCTCATTTCTAGAAGCATGTCACAGCTCATCCACTTCAAAGTGAATGAGCTAACAAATAATAGTGAGCTACTAAAGTTTTCTTGCTTGAGCTTGATGTTTTGCCACCTTTATGCTAAATTACAATGCACAAATCCCTGAGAGTTTAAAAAACAAGTGTGTTCCTCAGTCTGAAGGTCCCCCTTAATATTTCATTTCTCAGCACAAATCACTATGAGTTTTGGTATACTACAGCTTGTCCAACAGCAGGCCACCTGAATGTTATCTCCACGTGGGCACAATTCCGTGTGACTTTTAAAACACTGCAATTTGTCTGTCTGCAGGCCACCTTAATATCAAATTACTTTAAGCACAAAACCAGTTTTTCAAAAGTTTTGAAACACTGCAGTTTCTCAGTCTGCAAGTCAAAGTAATGTTTCATTAGTAAGTACAAATCACTTTGAGTTTTGAAACACTGCAGTTTGTCCATCAGTCAGCCCTATTAATGTTAAATTATTTAAGCCCAAATCATTGTACATTTTAAGACACTTCAGTTTATCAGTCTGCAGGTCACCTCTAATGTTACACTTCTAAGCAACAATCATTATGAGTTATGAAACACTGTATTTTTCAGTCTGTAGGACATCTTAATGTTACATTATTAAGAACTGACAAATCACTGTGAGTTTTGAAACAATTAAGTTTTTCAGGCTGCACATTGCCTCAAAGGCTCAACTTTACTATCGAGAGAAAAAACTGTTTTTTTATTTTCATATTTTTGTACTTTCTTTTTTAATATCTGCATATCTAGAAACTTTGGTTGTCTGTTCGAAGCCACATGATCAAGGTGACCAAACAGTGGAAGAGTAGCACATACTACACAAATTACAGTCACTAAATTAAGTACTTAGCATAGTGACTGTTTACATCATTTCCAGTGTAATATACAGTATGGCAGCTTACCACATGAACCCATTTCTTCTTTCCCCCCATGCAAGGTTTCTTGTATTTATATGGACTGACATTGATGAGGAGATCAGTGTGGCCATGGTAAGCACTGAAACAAAACAAAGTTATTCTTATCTTGAGAGACTACCTGACAACTTGATAATGATCATGATAACAAGGATGATGTTGACAGGAAAAGTAATAGTGAGGATGAAAGTTATGAACACAATGACCATTACACTGCTAATGATGTTGCTGAGGACGCTAATGATAATGGTGATGCTATTCAAAGTGATGACGACAGTGATGACGATTGCGACAAAACTGGTGACAACTAGAATGGTGGTGATGATGGTGATGATGATGACAGTGATGTTGGTGCTGATGAAGACAATGGTTACATCAATGATGATGTTGATGTTGTTGATGACAATTCTAAATGACGAGGTTATAATAACAATGATGACAGTAATGACAATGACGATGATTAAAATGATGATGATGATGATAAAAATAGACAGGATGACACTTGCGATTATACTAACGAAGATGTCGCTGTTGGAAGTGATGCTGTTGATGGTAACCATGACATGAATATGGTGATGATGATAACTATGATGATGATGAATACAGCGACGGTGTTGATGCCGATGATGGTTACAGATGTGGTGGTGGTGATGTTACATAGGATAATGATCACACTGGTAGCACAGCAATGACGAAAGACGATGACTGAATTATGATAACATTGATGGTCATGATCCTCCTAAAAAGAAACTTTATTGATGCAAGTGATGACAACAATGTTACAACTGTTTCATTTACACTTCAGCTCAGTCCACTACATTGCATTACATTTTACCAAACATTATGTCAAAAGATATTTTCAAACCTTGTAGTCCAATGTATTTATGAAAAATATGTCAAGTACTGCAGTTACATAATTGGGACACTAACTTTCACAACATGTACTGTAACACAGTCGATGGTGTAAAATTATCGACACTTACTTTTCATTAAAGCAGAAGAAAATAAAATTCTGGATAATTGTATCACAAAAATGTGCCTCAAAAATGATCACTTACTTATCCAAGATCAGCACATCTTTATTTCCGGTGTACTTCCTGGCCAAACGCAGAGCAAGGTCATTGGCTTCTGAGCTGAAAAGACGTAAGATAATCCTACCCAATCATATCAAGCTCTACGTTCTGAGTAATGCACTTCATTGCTGAAACCTCACAAGGAGGGAATAGGATGGTTTTTAACAAAGAGAACACATGAACATATTACAGACATTTGTCTAAAAGGACAGTCAAAGTATCCTATTGTGTTTCACTTCAGTCCCTAAGAATGCTTAAATTTAGAAAAACTGTGCGGTAGCACTTCTTAAATTTGAAATCTGCTACTGTACATTCATGAAACAGACAGTGACAATATGCAGACTAAACTGACTACCTGTAATTGCTGTTAGATATTCTCAATTATTCCAAATTTACAAAGTCTAGCTGAAAGGGAAACTGATAATTTAGTATTAGCTTGCATTATTTTGTAACTTTTAGGGCTCATGATTGGCATCCGCTGGGCTCGACAAATGCAGGTCTGTAACGAAATACACCATCTTGCTTGAACTTGTCTTCTGCCTTACTACCATTAAGCAAACAGGCAAGCAAATATAAATACTGTGGTGCACGTTTTTTAAACAACAATTGCCACCTTATTTGTCAAAGGCAGTGTGGTTCACATTGTGTTGTGATAAACTTAAAAGCAGTCTGTTGGAAATTATGCTACATATATTTATATAAACCTATCAAAACTAAAACATGTGATGAATACCATTCATGTGCTCACTGTATTTAAGAAAACTTGTGCCAGGGATTGTTTGTCCTCCATAAAGGTTAAAACCATTTCATGTAGGACTCACGGTCAGGGTCGTTACATCAACATTGCTTTTAAACAAATGTTTGTTAACAACCACAACCAGAATCCTAAGAAGCCCCTGGCAGAGGCTTACAAGCAAATATTTACATCCGTTTCATGGTTACTAAAGATGACAGTGTAGCAGAAAGTAACACTGAGAGCAAACTTAGTGGGTTAGGAGGCTGCTAAATTTACTTCAGTTGTATCTACAGTAAGTGTGAAGTACTGTAATCGTTATTCAGTGCAGGATGGCTACAGATGGCATTAACGGCCATGGCGATGAAGGAAAGAGAAGACAAGTCTTTCTTTGCATGTGTCACAAGGGGGAGTTCAGTCATCTGAAACAAGTTTACTAAAGAGTATTGTTGTCCATGATCTCTAAAATGGATGGCCCAAACAAGCATACCGCAGGGAAGAAATATGTGTATTTCTATCCTTAAATCATGTTTCCAGCTGTTATGGCAAACCACTTGCACTATGAGCACTACTGGCATTCACAGAGAGTTTGAGAGTTTAAATTTGAATAAATTATGGGCCCTGCTGTATTACTGATGGCAGTTTGTATGCCACATCCTTTTGGTACCACATGGTCAATGTTTCGGGTAGCAGAACAGCTCATGGCAAACACTGATCCACAATGTCAAGGTGAATTAAGATCAAACTTTATCTCTACACTGATTTTGTCAGGTTTAGGATTGCCATAAATTTGTACTCAAAATTCTTGAACAGACTGTGAACATAATCATCAAAACAAATTGAAACCTTGGACTATGAATGGATAAATAGTACTTTGGCAACCAGTGTTATACATAAATGGGTCATTGCTATCCAATAATTCATACAAAGGCACAAATTGCAGTATAACAGCAACCTACAAGCACACTAAAATGGTAGATCTGTAACATTAAAACTCCCATCTGCATCATATTAATGTCACAATTTTTTTCTTCACTCTACAAATCACAACCATGTGTCCATGGAATTCCATATTATTAGGTACACAGAAGTGTCAATTTTGTTAAAAAGAGAGGTTCTTGAATCTTGTAACATAAGCAGCCTTGACTGACAATGTGCAGCTGTCACAAAGCAATGAATTTCTAAGCCATACACATTTGTTTCCATAGCCGAAATGATTATGTCACAAGTGACTTGAGTAAGAAAGTAAACATGTTTTTTGCATGAACAACCATAATGAAGAAGGAGCCATCACTAACTGTTAAAATTATCTGTGGGTATAAAATGAAAGAAAAAGAAGAGAAAAACAAAAAGTGTCCACATCTCACAGGTTCTTACCCAGAATTACAAAAGAAACAGACAGACAGTTTCCCTGGCAACGAATCAGTTAGTTTCTTTGCCATACGTAGCATGCCATCATGGAGGAACCTTGTGTTGGTGTTGAGAATTTCAATTTGTTTGGAAACAGCTTTGGCAACATCAGGATGGGAATGACCGACTATTCCAAAAGAAAGAATAAAAACTTGTTTAGGACTAGTTAACATAAAAAAACAATTGTAATTGTCAAATAAATAACTTAAGAGGTAAGGAAAAAGCCTTTGAGGGAAAAATGAAGGAAATTTGTGACATTGCTTTGTTCATAACTGACAAAAGAATGTTACAGATGAACAGTATAAAGGTTTAAGACATAAAGGTCAGGTTTTGTAGCTGGACAGGATGTCTTGGTGGTAGTTTGGAAAAATTAGTGGCTACAGGTGAAATTTGTGGAACCTGGAAAATGAAGAAAGCAGATGAGGGAACGCTTTTATTTATTTTGACGACAGTGGTTGTCATCAAGATATTCTAGTCATGGCCAGTATTTGTATTTTTGTCTCATTGTGGTGATTGGCTACAGTGAGTACTGTACTAGCTTAAGTGGACCATCCCAACCGTGATACAGTAGTTACACCTCCTGGTGGAGGTGCTCAGAGTGGTAGCAAACAATGGTTTGTAACTGTCGTGTGCATGGAAACAGATGAATGATGAGCATACAGTAGTGAATAGCAGTATCCAGGACTAAAAGAGGAATGATGTAGCAAGTTTTTGAGAAAGACTTGAAAAATGGTGGTGTTCTGTGATGACCCTCTTTGATGAACTTCCCATAAAATGACCCAATTCTCCCTGGAAAAAAAAATATGTGAGATAAACTGGACCCATCAAAACCTTTGATAGAGAACATCCCTAAATTGACAGAGGAAACAGTCTAAATGTCAACCTTCCTCTGGAAGTGTACTTTCTTTCCCATTCTCAATAAAACTTCAAACATGTGCAGTATGTGTCCTGTATCTGAATAGCAACAGGTATATATTTTTTTTTTGTTCTAACTTTGTTCATAAAGTATTGTAAGTTTCTACAATTGTACCTTTACCAGATACAAGACACTTCCATTACCTGGTGCACTCATAAAAGGACAGCAATGACACCCACTGCACACAGTCTACATTACATTAAAAAGTCTTTTATCACACCTACCTATCCACTTTTAAATCTTGATGGCACTCTAAGGTGCAGAATTGACACAAACCTGTCTGAAGAGTATTTAATACACTTTACATTCCTACAAAGGGTAGCAAAATATTTTCTTTCAGTTTTTGCTTTTACGAACTCAAACTCGACAGGTACAATACTGTATGTACACTGTCAATACAAAAGATAATCAAAGTAAACTGACCAAGGGGTAAGTAGGGGGAGTGGCTTCAAACTGAACAAATGATAACAGCAGCTTACAGTACATTGTGTGCATGCCAACCTAGTGAACTGGCATATGACACTTCTAATTGTGGGAACACAATCTAACAAATGTTTGTTTTAATAGATGAATACAAACAGACAATGATGCAGTTTGAAAGAAAAATTGCCATTGTTATCAATTTAGATGCACAATTAGCTGCAGAATGAATGGCATCAATATGTACAATGGTATTGTAATACTGAGGTGTCTCTTGAATATGCTGCCACACAATCTGTTGTTAATCGCAATTCTGGGTTTCAAAGCAGTTTTAATGCAAGACTGTGGAACTTCAGAAGACACTGCCAGAGTTCACTAATGATCCAATTATTTAAAAAGTTCAAAAGGGAGCCATGCTGCACAATGTTATCCTTCTGGGGATTGTAAGCAACTTGAAATTCACTCTACTTGAGTATGAACTATTCAGAACTGAGTGTAGTGTACATGTACGATATTCTCAAGCATCCAAGCAAACATTGACTATGGCAGATACTGTATTAAATCTAAACTAGAGCACCATGATTGGCGCAGAAGCTCATACCTCAACAATGGTTTTTATGCATCATTAATCCATGTCAAATCATAGAAACCACTACCTTTCATTATACCAAATCATCAACATTGTACAAGGGAATCTGTAGGACTGCACAATTTTCAGAATTTCATAAACTATCTAGAGCACTAACAGTGCACAAGTTTGAAGTTTGTCAATAAATTTAATTTGTGATAATTTTGATGGGTACTACCAAATAACAATGCTTATAATTAGGATCACTATTCACATCCAATAATTATGAAAACTGTCAATTTTTATTAATCCTTCTGATTGGTTTGTACTGGCTGTGGGTATATGAATTAGTACTAATGTGGAAAAGTAAATGGTCACAAGTTTTCCAAAACCAATTTAAATCATTAACTACTCACTCATTAGTGGTCATTTGTATGTGACTCATTTTGGGGACCCTCTAAGTTGACCACCGATCTGCAACTAGAAACTTGACACAAAATTGACAGGTTTGTGAAAACTAACTGAGGTTCATGAAACAACTCAAAGTGCACTTTTAATGTCCATACACTAATCAACATACCTGAGAGCAATAGAGTTTCAGTTGCGTAGTACACCAACTGACACTGTCCCATTACTCAACGATCATTCATGCACGATTGGCATATTTGAGATGTGTACAGTACGACAGTTTCAAGGGCACTTTAAGAGAAGAAGGAAAAGCAATTTGCATAATTTCACAAAATGGGGCATAGGGTCCACATGGAAGCAGAGACTTCAAATTCATGAACACCCTGTGATAACCACTGGCAGAGTATGACAAAGCATCAACATTGTACAAAAGAATATGTAGGAAAACTTGAAAAAAGGATTTCCCAAAATGGACCACAGGGGCCACATGGGACCTTGGACTGAAATTTTGCACATCCGACATGAACTACCACCCAAGGAACATTGTGTTCAAGTTAAATATAAATCCACAGAAGCATGTGCAAGTGGCAGCATTTCAAACAGAACTTCACATAATAGGCCATTGGGCGCACATGCGGTAGTCGACTAAGAATCTCTGAACACCCTGAAGGGATCATTAACCGAGTATCATTGTGACTAACCAATGACATTGTACAAAAAAACCTGTAGTAGGAGAAGCATTTTGTAAAATTTCATAAAATGGGCCAAAGGGTCCACATGGGACCTTGGGACAAAAAATTCCTGAACACCCTAAATGGTCCACCACCCAATGAACATTGTCTCTAAACTTCAGACAAATCCATGAAAGCATGTAGGAGGAGAAGGGTTTGGAACAATTGTGGACAGATAGATAGATGTACTGTATACTGTATACCGTATACTGTATATGGTACAGTTGGGGCATTGCTTAAGCTCACTCTACATAGCATTTCACTTGCAAGGTAAAATAGCCTCTTAAAGTGCACTGTATTGTTCACATTCAGATGCATGATTGCCACGTAAGTCTCCTCAATCCTGCACAAAGACAAATCTTATGTGGCAAATCCCAGACAATTTTCCACAGTTGAGGTTTTAGCAAAATTATGAATACAAGCAATAAATTGCAATAGTACCTATACCATGTGACAACTCCCTCCTTGATTTTGAAAATCCCTCTCAACAACTTTTTTAATGAGGAATTTCCCTCCAGATTCAATTTCTTAGCATGGACACTGCTGTAAAGTCTGAACTGCATAGCGTAACATAATCAGTGCATGTTTACTTCAACAAGAAACTGTTTAATCTGGCATCAGCTGAAGGTCTTAGAATGGCGTGACATAAAACTTTGTGAATCACAAATGTTAAGTACTACTGGCAAAATGTCTGTGATTCTGGTATGCTGGGTGAAATGACATTACAAAAAGCAAATTAATTGTACTCTACTGTTTTGGAAGCTCATTGCAACAATGCACTGTATGAGGGATTATTTGTGAAATACTGTAATACGCAAGAGACCATTGCTTAAGGACCTCTGGAGCTGCAGAATAATGAAAATTGCACTGAACCCTAGGAGTACCATGAATTCACTCTTAAAGATATCAAAATCCACTGCTTGGGTGAGAGATCCTTTTCATGAAATGATACTTAGAGCATACAGTATGCATAAAGTTATGGTAATTTTAGATGGAAGAATGAGTGGGCCTACTGGTACCTCCTGTCATCCCACATTAAACAAAATAATCAATTCAGTTTACATTCTCCTGACAAACGATGTAAACGCTTGGCATTCCTCTATGTAGTATTGAATCAAAACTGTTTGGATCGTTCTAAAAGAGACTAAAGACATTTTCTGAGGTAAAATGTTAAAAAAAAAAAACTCACTCATCGGTTGCATATGGTACATTGTGCAGTAATTTGTGATGTCCTTCTTGTACAACTCACATCTGCTTTTGATTCCTTTTTTAAATTAAAATTTTAAAGCCCCTGAAAAGTTTACTGTATTCTTGCAGACAGTAGCATGTTGTGTGGGATGACTGGTATAGTCAAGGAACCTACAACAGTACGAAAGTGATCACATTTTGTGACAAGTTGCAATGGCTTTAAAAATTCAACAAATTATACCTCAGATCAGGAATGTCTCAGGTAGGAAGATGGGAGTTGCACCATTTGAATTTGTGACATGTACAGTATACATCTCTTTAAGTTTTGACTTTACTACAGTACACTTTAATATACACGGTCAGTGTGGTAGGTCTCTCACCGTGACACACATTGTTGATACAATCCAAGTATTTGTGACCTTCTTCATCATACATGTACTGCCCTTCAGCTCTGACGATTTTCAGAGGATCGTCACGGAACCAGACCGGGCACGGTGACCTGCAAGATAGAGCGAAGACATTGTAGTGAAAACATAAAAATTACTAACTGCACTGTACATGATTGAAATGAAATTATGAAGGAAATTATTGTACCAGAGAGTACTGTAGAGCATCTATAGGCAAGTCTTCACTGGAATTCAATATCAAATGTCATACATGTTACAAAAGCACTTTGACCCTCTATTTTACATCACGTGGCTGTCATGTTCAATAAATACTGTAACTTGGAGGAAAATAGGTGAATCAATCCCAATGATACTTTAAGTTATGATCATTATTGATCAACGGAGGGATGATTTGACCAAGTGTGTCATATTTTACAGGGCTTAATGACACTGAATTGATCACATTCTCACAAGCAGATACAGGCACTGCTTTCAGTACAAATCTGTGTGGCATTAAATGTTCATATGCTGTATGCTTGGCATAGACATTGTTAAGGAGCAAACTGAAGAGTACAGTACTGTACAGTGCTACAGCATTCAGTCATATCAGGTAGACCTGCTTGATCAGCAACAACTGCTTGACAGATAAGTTGCAGTATCTATTCTTTTCATTATTTGACTTGTCACTGAAGTAAACACTCCAAAAATTACCACTAACTATATCAATACAGTGTGTGATAATAAAGTTTTATGAACCTACGGTATCCAAAGCTATTTTACAGCTGTTAGTCTGCGTAAACAAGATTAAAACAATTAAAAAAAACTCAATGAGAGACCTTGTACAGTATCTTATTTTTTTTTAACCCGACAGCAGGCCTGTCTGACAGACAGGATTCTTAGTTTTTTTTCCCTGTTTTCCCTCTAATTTGGAACTGGCAATGTTCAAAACATTAAATGACAAACGCTTGCAAACAGATGCAACTTACTGTACGAGCCATACAAACCTGGGCACTTCATCTGCTTTTTTGGTACACTACACACTACAGTGTAGCAGTACAACACCTGACGCTGGCACTCAGCTGTTACCGTACAGGTGTCAATGTTTGGCTTAGAACTGTTTACTTACATATACAGTGTGAAAATGTCGCTTTGAAATATTACTGTATGAAAGCAGTAGTGGTACATTGATGTTATCTATAGTATGTGGATTTTGTTTTTAGGAATATTATCAATATCCACCTTTGGACAATATCGATATACATAAAAATACTATAACCTAGATATCATTAATACCGACTACAGTACTGTACTGTACCATATTTATGGATAAATATCGTCCTTTCGTTATACACGTAAACGTGTTGAAGATTTACCACCAAGAGTTCATGCTCTGCAGTTCGCACACATCCCAAACAACTGCCTAGCTTACCATGCGCTTGAAAACAGATGTGGCTCTTGTACAGATGTGTGGTCACAGCAATGATTGGATGTACAGTACTTTGGAAAAGAACCCTTTCACTCAACTGTGTGTGTATGATTTCTTCTTGAAAATTCTTGAAAAACATGTGGTGATAACATCGTGTATTTTCCCCTTTTGATACCGCCTGGGCCATACCATTCCATTTCACTGTGTGTCTTTCTACGTACGCACCAAATTTGACGATTTGACATATAGGGTACATGAATCTGAGCTGTCAATGTACAGTAAGCTCATGGGCAGAGCAGCATAAGTGCTTTTCAGAGGCAATTGTGGGCTTCCTGTTTCACCGTGTTCCACTACTGCATGTACAGTACTAAAGAATATGCAGTAAGTACAACATACATGTACAGTACTTATTATGCAGTTCCGTGGGCTAAGATTGGTTTAATATTTTGTCAATGACTGTGACATTGGGACTTCTGGCATGTCCAGATACATAGAAAGTATTCCAGTATTGAAGTGTAACTCACGCGTGCTAGGAAATTTGGTCATCAAATATATCTAGCCTGAAGTGATAATCTTACCATGGAATCTTCATCACAGGGTATAGTACTTCCTTTACAATTGTGTCTTTACTACGTGTTACATACAGTACATGTGGTCCTTACAAATACTGAATACTACGCTGATATTGGAAAACACAGCTCAGGCAGTCGCTATCCTAGCTACTAGCTAGCTGCCCGCACACTAACATTAGTCATTTCATCTTTATGGTAGCTGTTGCTTCACTGCACTTTAAATATGGAATTCAACAAGTTCAACTACTTAGTCGATGTCTATCATTTTATACAGCTGCTCGACCAAAGTATCACCTGTTACAGCGCCAGCAACAGAGACATGGCTCTTCCCCTATAAAAGTACAGTATTAATCCTGCATTTGTTTCATAATCATGCAAACACAGCACATTCCCATGATCTTACCACACACACCTTTTCAATCTGAAAAAAAATAATCTAGGCCAGCACCGTTACTGAAGTCGATATCATCGTAGACACACTGCTCAGTGTCCGCTGTACAGTACAAATCACATAAATCCAGGTACTGTACATACGCACATATCATTCCACTTGCAGCAAACCTGTATTTTCACCATACCGATATTTATCAACAAGACTATACAGTATTATCGAACAGTCAACAATACTGTCGTAGTGCTAGCAATACAGAATTTGTTTTCACAGAGGAGTTATGAAGCACAGTGTGAGTACCTATTCTGCAAAAATATTGATATTATTGGTATTATGTATATTTTATGCATCAATATTTTATTTTTGGAATATCACTACGGTTTATTATTATGTGATGACCGTCGTCGCATTGCAGTTACAGCACTCACCCAATTAGCTGTTTGCGCATCTGCAAAGTGGTTGTCTTACTGAAGTGTTCCATGTCGCCCATTGTGTTTTTCTGTATCTCTCCAATGTCTACCATGGCATTACCATTAGTGGGGCCAACTGAGAACTGCTATACCTAGAACACTGACAGAGAAAAAACACCATCTTGATTATAACCAAAGGATAGATTGAAGAGATGATGTTTACATACATTTTATAGCTTTAACTGTACTGCACATTCATACAGATGAATCATGAAAGTGTGAGCCATAACAGTATACATTCATGCTAAGAACATTTACTGTACTACATAGGGATATTATGCAACAATTTACACAGGTAATGCAAAATGCTATGAATTAATTCAAGAATGATCTACTGTACATAGTAAAAATAGCCTTTTGTAGTAGTATGCACTGATATTCCAAGTTCTGAGATGTACTGTACAGTATAATAGTTTGCACGTTGACGCTGGTCCGAGTGCAACCTTATTATGTTCCGAACTTGGGTATGGAATCAATGCACTATGTGGTACTGTAGCCTACTATTCTTGTTGACTGTGCACTGTGACTGTGCACCAACATTCCATGTATAATCCCATCAGCTACAGTACTGCATTTTTCTGTAAAGATGTACACACATACTGCATTTATACTGTAACTTAAATCTGGAATGCTGTAGCAATGGCAAGGGTATGCATGCACTTGTAACACAGAGTTCTCTATTAAGTACAGTACTATATACTGTACATGTGCTGTCAGACAACAGAATAGATCTTCAACGTTAATACAGAAGGCTTTGCCAGATGATACCGACAACTCTTCACACGGAGACCTGGCTATTACTGATAAAAATACAGTAGCATAAATTGTTGTGTATATACAGCACTGTAGACCTACAGTAATGTAAGTCATCTGAATTCATGTCAGCAGGTTCAATGGGCTGGATGTACAGTACATCAACTTCTGTGCATTCATTCTTTCATTCTTTTACAACTTTTACACATTAGCAGGGTTGGCCTACAACCCTCTTGCAGTTGTAGGAACAATGTTTATAAGGTCACTGAAAAATCTCACTGCATGTAAGGAGAGTCTTTTCTGTCAAAAAGGACATACTTATAGGACTTTTTTGGAGGTACAGTAAAATACTCCTGCTCCACTCCCAGCAATGCCGACCCTGCTTTGTGGTCCTCAGATGACACCTTACAGTAGTACCTTACCGTGGCCCAACACACTATAGGCCTACACTGAAACATCGCATGCAATAAATTCTTACTGCTGTTATCACATTTATGTGGGATAAGAAAAAGAAAAAAAACATTTTTTAAATTTTGCTTTAGTCCTTCACAAAAGTCAGTTTTTGTGTTTAAAGACGTTCTCAATGGGCAGTTGACAAGCATGAATATGTTAGAGATTATACACTCGTACCTTTTTATGCGGCAGTTTAGGGATACTGTCTTTTTTTAACCCATCTCACTCTACAGTACTTACTGTATTGCATGGCTCATCTGATGTGTGCCATGATCACACATCAGATGCCCTCAACATTGTTCCAACTGCTAATCTTTACAACCAGCAACTCTGAATGCATTGGAGTGTACAGTGTTTCTATTTTGCACAGTTCTGGTTCAATTAGACATACAGTACCCTGAGACTGTACACCTGAATGCTTATGCATGATTTTCAATATGATAGTAGAGTCATTAGAGCATGCATAAAGGAGACTTCAAATACACGACGATGAAATCAACAGCTAGACATGCAGTGTAATATCTTGCATGGCCCAGCCGGTGTACGGCACACACATTAGCATGGCAGAAACAGGCATTTTCAGATTGTTCAATACATCTCTCTTTGTCCCTCTTTGTCAATATTCATAACCAGCAACAACTTTGAGCTCTTATCAGTGTGTTCTACTGTATTTTGCCATATCCTAGTCTACAGAACTTATTAGAATATAGAGAGATGGCATTAAAATAAAATCACCAAAGTTTTGAATAAAAAGGCATAGGAGCATGATTTTTATCAGTCACATTTTATTCTTGTCAACTGCCCAGTGGAAACATCTTTTGAAACAATAAGAAAAAAAAAATTGACTTGTGTAAGGATTTACAAAAAAAAAAAATTGTAAAATGAATGTTTTTTTTCCAACCTCAATAAATATTAGGTAAAAAAAAAATTTCTTTGGGATGAGAAAAAAAAACAATGTCATTTTACTGGCCTCTCTGCTGGTAGTTCCTGCAAGGGTACCTAAATGGCTTGATAATACTGTACTTTCTGACATATCTCCAATTCAACCTCATGGAATACTGTAATCATGTGTACAAATGCAGTCAATTCCACTTTCCTGTACTGTTCAGTAGCTTGTACTGTGTAGACCATGCATGCGCGCATCTTGGTCTGCATACCGTACAGTATGTCTACAGAACATGTTGCATACAGAACAGTACCTACTGCATGCTGAAGTAGTGGATTTACAGTACCATATTAGCTGCTTTTGTGTGGTGATTGAATTATTTCAGTTTTACTGTTGTTTTTTGCGGGGGTTTCAATGCACCTGTAATAATATCAATTGAAAGGTGTTACATTTAAAACAATGCAAGTTTTGTACCTGTATGTATGCTACAGACATTGACCAATGCTACAGTATGGAGGTTGGCAATATAAGCTACTTGTATAGTCAGTACCATTCCCTTCAAGAGGATTCCAGTACAGTACACTCCATGTTACAAGGAATGAATTTTTTGCATGTACTGTGCAGTACAACACTGTAACACCATGTGAGTTATACAGTACAGTACATCAAAGCAGTGCATGTGTTTAGGACACTTCCCACATCCTCCAAAGTACTATACTGCCCTTCTTATTGCAGTGCAGCTACAGAACTACTCCAAGACTGTCCATACAGTCAACCATACAGTACTTTATCAGCACATACAGTGCTGTACAGTAGTACCTGTTGAACTTGAGTAACATGTTTCTATGGGATTGCAATGTTACTTTCCATTTATTCATGTGATTCTATCCAGCCGCAGCGACTTCTGAGACTAAGAGTAGTTACACTTCATTGAGTGCTACACGAGACACTGTGCTACACTGAACTGATGGTTGAACTGATGACAGTACAGGCTGATTACTGTACATTCTATGTGTACTTTACGGTACTGTATCATGTACACTATTGTGCTGCATACATTTATCTTGTAAATTTCTGTCCTGTATAGTATTGTATGTTTGTTTTGTAACTTTCTACAAAGAAAAGGAAAGGTCACAATACACTATCCACTGCAATAATTGTACATTTTTTTTTTTTTTTGGGGGGGGGGGGGGGGGAGAACAATCAAAACACACATGAAGCTCAAATTGACCCTATTATACTTAGGTGCTATAGAGCTGCTGTTCACATTGACCTCAATTAATAAATGATACAACTAGCCTAACTACTGTAGCATAAGGTTCCTGAATGCAAAATTTATGCAGTTGTTCTGTAAAGGCTGCATTGAGCTATGCTGGCTTACTGTAGGCAACAAAAGGTACAGTTAAGCAGGATGTGCTGTTTTTCTTGTGCTTTCCAGAGTACAGTACATTGACTAAGGATTGGCTATACCCTATGAACATCAGTACCGTGCTTCAAACAGTTACAACAAAATGTATCATCTGTATCTTACAGTAGTTTCCAGACTGGTATCAAATGGAAGAAAATTATGGAGGATTTACAATGAAGGCTTTTTTTCTTCAAGACCCATCATTTACAAAACAAAATCATACTTTTAAAACAAAAGTTTAAAGTGATATTGAAAAAAGGATGGAGAGAGAGCAACATTCTTTAAAAAAAATTACATTCTTTACAAAAAAAAAAAGAAGTTTCTCAAAGATACAAATTCATTTATTAGTTGCTTCAGAATACTTTAATAATATGTTCAAACTTCAACTTTCAAATTCATCGATCAATTCCGTAACTCAGCTTGCATGTTTTTAGGAGGTACAGCATATCAGGTTTATTGATGAGACTGAAAGGTGTAACAACGATGAAAGGAGTTTTTGTATGTCATCTTGGTGCATTCAAATGCCCTTGGAAGTGAACAAGTACCCAAGTAGGCCTACTCTAGTTTCCTACACACTTTACCACATGGAAACTTGGGAAGACATTTATGTCCTTCAAGACACAAGTACAGTATGTAGCCTATTATAGTCAGGCTGTACATGCAAACAACATTGGCAACTGTAGTTACTGTGGTACACAACATCAATTGACAAATCAGAGACTGATTGGAAAATTAACACGTTGAGTGCATTCTACTTGCACTGAAGGGAACAAAAAACTGCAGCAGCTGACAATTACAGTGTAACAATTGCAGTTTACACAAAACACTGTGTATTATCACATCTGTTTTGCAGAACAATTTAAATTGCTGCAGTAATTGATGTGGACAAAAGACTTCTCATTCACTGCATCTGAATGCTGATATTTGCATAGCACCATGTAGCAAATGCACGATCTTAATGGGGTTCCAACTACGGTAATCCCACATGTGGGATTTGATGGAACATCCTCGAAGGCCAAAGTTCTTGTTGCATTTACCCAAAACCAAAGAAATATCACCATTCTCAGTAAATGCAATTCCCAACCCCTACATGGACACCCATAAAACAGTGTTTTCCTGAAGTTAAATGTACACTAGTTGGCATGATACATGGGTCTTTTTCTGAGAAAAATTCAACTCTCTCCCTGACTGGGACAAGTGTGCATGCACACTTAGCTAAGTCCCATTGATGTTTTTCACAATGGGACATACCTGTAAGAAATCAGACTTGCTTCATTGGTTTTCAAGTCATGGTGTTTTGTGATTCAGTGAAAAAAAAAGACAAACACATCATGAACATGCCTAATGTAGTCATCTACTTACCTTCAAATGTAGAACTGTCAGTCTCACTGACATTTTTCACATACAGTAGTCCCATGGCGTATTGACCCACATATTTTATAAACCACTCCTTTTCCAGGAGTAGCCATGTGTTTACTGAATGTCACTTTGAGAACTGTGTGCAATTTTGCAGGGTGATATTTGACCTCATCATGACCACATAGGTTAATTCTACAGTAGACTAGGCCTTGATCAACACAATTTGTGCCTTAATTGTACTGTAGGAGCACAAAAGTCAATACTCAGTGTACATGACATTGTGTGCATGAGGGTATAGCGGCCAAACGTGATGGGAGATTGGAAAGTAAAATTTCTAGGGCCCGGCGCCCACCTGCACAGATAACCTTGCAAACCTTTGCAGTCGAGGCCACGATTGCATAGCAATTGCGGATGTGTTTTATAGTAAAATGGAGGAATTCGTCTGGCCTAGTGCTTAAGTTTAGTAGTCTTAGGAAGTGGGGTGAGGGTAACGAAGGCGACATAATGCATCTATAACTGTTAACAGAAACACCAACAACGTGGCACTGACTTAGCCTTACACAGATAGCCCTCGGCCTCTGTACGGTAACACTAACAAACAACCTAATACTAGGAATAACATCTATCTATACTCTGATGTAAGCTAGCCTAAGTTTCACTGCCGATAGTGTTTCTATTCTTCTTCAGTTTCACCAAGGTACTGTTGTCTTAAAATACATCTCCAACTGGCTCCGAAGAGCGTGAATGGCTCTAAAATAGAACTTACAGCACTACACAAGGACGGAAACCCTCTTCTCATGTCAGACACAGCACAAGTGAGACGATGCACACAATCTGTTCGGAGATACAACCCATTGACATGGAGTCTGGAAGTGCACTGCGATAACCATTGTGATAAGAGCATGCACTGCAGGCCTGGGCAACCGTACATCACGTTGATCGATCAATATGAAGGCCAATATTGGCCAATATTATTATTGCACAATCCACAAACATGGACAGCTGACTACTCTTTTATCACGTGCTAATCAAGTGCTCAGTGTGCATAGCGTTGTACTGTACCAGTAAGTACATTTGTTCGGCTATCCGTTGTCTGAAATTCGGATCCAGGTACCCGAAGTCTTCGACAACGGTGTGACCCCAAAATAAAACCTTGTTTGCAACGAGTTCACCGTGAGGCAGAAATAGATGTCGTCAAGATAGAATACGACATTTTATTTGTCAGGTAGTGTAAACATGTATCTTACCTACGGGTCTAGCGACAAGACAATGGTGCGTTCTTGGCTAGGAATAGGGCCTATGGCGTGCAGAATTTAAAGGCAGGAACTCCTCATATTTATATTTTTGGCTTCCGGATAACAAAATTCTCACCTGGTTCTAAGTTACAGCAGGCTATTCTTTGATTGACAGCAAATTCGAAAGATGCAGAGTAACTCATATTACACAGGAACCCATTGTTTTATTTCACATGTTGAGGAATTTTAAAAGGGCTGAGGGCGGGACTAGACGTTTGCAGAATTCATGCAGAAAAATATAAAGAAAATAATGGAGGTGCACATAATCTAGCAAAAGAAGGCATAGGCCAATGAACGAACAGGATAAACTAACTTGTGCAAAGGGCAAATCGTGATTTGAAATGTACAAGTGATGAAGCAAGAAGTGACAAGTTGCACAACAAAGAATGAGAATGCAAGAGAAGGGCAAAACTGATGCTTGTCGTTCAATAAAACTGCATGAAAATGCCTCCTGCTTCTGATAAATAGCTAATAATAATTCGTTTTTCCCAGTTTTATTTTTTACTGCAAGGATGCATGGGAACGGTTTTTCATTAGCTTTAAACACTTCTTGTTTATTAAGACAATATTACCGACTCTGCGAGTTTCTTCCAAGTTTGCGTTTGCGTATACTATTGCGCAGACCTACCACGGATAGCCGCTGTTGACGGGCTTCACAGCCTTCTACCCGGCGTCCATCCATAAGCTAAAAAAATGAAAATATTTAGGTTGAGATGTTGTGCGGACAACGAATGCCAACAGTTATGATGCATTTTAAGCAAAGTTATAAAACAATGATACATAGCTGGTGATGCCGCTTACCATGAAACAACTGAAGCTGTTTGTTGTGTTTTATAAAGTAACTCTTTGTTAACCGTTAACTGTTATATCCGGTTTTCTAACCTCTTCTCTGATACATGCCTTTTCTGAGAAATATGAGTAATTGTAATGAGTCATGTAGGTACAGCACCTTGTGTTGAATGTAAGAACAAAGAGCCTGCTTCAGAGGCGTTTTAGACAGAGAGCAATAAACATCACTTCACTATACTTGCTTTACTGTATATTGTGTTATTTCTGTCTCGGCTACTTGCTACAACACAATAAATTTGGCGACGAAGATTTTGGATCTTTCGCATTTACTTCTTCAACGGTCGGTATTTACTCTATTTTACTACGATGTCTGGGTTATTGCCTCCGCCCCAGTTTTTACCTTCTCCTGGAGAACCTTCACGCCCGTGGACACAATGGTACCGTCTCTTTGAGAACTACCTTGTTGCTGCTGCTTTTGACGCGAGTGCGGCTCGCAAGAAAGCTATTTTACTTCACTGCCTGGGTACGGAGGGCCAGAGGATTTTCTACACCTTGCCTGTATGTTCCACGTCAGGTCTAGACGTTTACAAGAAGGCCGTCAAGACGTTGGAGGAGCATTTTCTGCCAACCGTCAACGTGGTTGCCGAGCGCTACAGGTTTCGACAACGAGCGCAGTTGCCAGGTGAATCGATTGACGTCTATATTTCATCATTGCGGGAACTTGCGTCAACGTGTGAATTTGACACATTTCTGGATGAGATGTTACGAGACCAGCTCGTCGAGAAGATCAGTTCCCCCAAACTAAGAGAACGACTTCTTCTTGAGCCAAAGTTGACCCTGTCGAAAGCTTTGGAAGTCTCAAGGAACTTCGAACAAGCACAACGTGAAGCGCGGTCGATGTCATCGAAGCCAAGTCCGTTTTCTACTTCACAAGTCCGCGACAGCAAGACACGCAATTCTACGAAATGCTATCGCTGTGGATCCAAAAAGCACCTTGCAAATTCTACGGAGTGTAAGGCTGTTCACGCTACATGCAGAACTTGTAAGAAGAAAGGACATTTTGAGAAAATGTGCTTAGGCCGTAATAAGGTACGTTCAGTTGCGTCTACTTCAGATACTACTGCTTCTTCTCATCTCATTCCTACTACCGCTGCTGCCCTTCCTTCACCTTCTGCTACTACCACTACGCCGCAACAACCGCAAGTACTACAAACTGAAAATGTTTACCATGTAAATGCTAGACATAGACCTAATATTACTTGTGATGTGTTGATTAACAATGTATGTATTTCAGTTGTTGTTGATACAGCAAGTGATGTTACTTTAATGAACTTAGGTACATTTAAGAAGCATTTTCTAGACGAGACTCTTAAGCCTTGTGAGAGTTCTGTTAAATCCTACACTAATACCGAAATAGCTGTTGTAGGTTACTTTGATGCTAAAATTTCATTTCAAGGTCGATGTGCAAATATCGTTATACATGTTGTTCGGGAAGGCACTACACTTATTGGGAAAGATGCAATTCAACTGTTAAATTTGCAGATTGACGGTGCTTCCCTATCTTGCTATTCTAATACAGAGGTTGAGTCACCTAGTACGCCTTCTTCTAATGTACCTTCGGAGTTTCCTTCACTTTTTTCGAATAATTTGGGTTTAATCAAAGGCTATCAACACCGAATTAAACTGAAATCGGAATCACGCCCTGTGCAACAGAAATTACGTCCCCTACCGTTTTCTGCTAGGGAAAAAGTATCACAGGAACTTGCCCGACTAGAACGGGAAGGTGTTATCGAGAAAGCCCCCGATGCTACCGAATGGGTTTCTCCTATTGTCGTAGCTTACAAAAAGTCTGGAAATGTTCGTATTTGTGTAGATTTACGTAAGGTCAATGAGAATGTTGTGGTGGATAAACACCCGCTACCAAATATTGATGAGATGTTTCATGAATTAAGAGGATCTAAGTATTTTTCTAAACTTGATCTGAAGTCTGCTTACCACCAACTTGATTTGCACCCCGAGAGTAGAGATATTACTACATTTATTACTCACGAGGGACTTTACAGATACAAACGTGTTTGCTTTGGCCTAGCGTCAGCACCTGCATGCTTTCAGAAGGTTATGTCACGTATTCTGACAGGTATTAAAGGTGTAATGTGTTTTATCGATGATATTATTGTTTACGGTTCTACTCCAGAAGAGCACGCTACTACTTTACGTAATGTTTTGTCTCGTTTACAAGAATCGGGAATGACTCTCAATGAGAAGTGTGTATTTAATGTACAATCAATTCAGGTATTGGGCCATGTAATTGATCATGCGGGACTTCACCCTAACCCCGATTTAGTTGCTGCTATTAGAGACGCCCGAATTCCTACTTCTAGGGAACAAGTTCGTTCTTTCTTAGGACTTGCCGGCTATTACGCAAAATTTGTACCTAACTTTGCTACCAAAGTTCAGCCAATCCGGGACCTTCAGACCGCTCATGAGTTTGCTTGGAATGCGGAAGCTGATGCAGCGTTTAAAGAACTTAAGTACACTATTTCGAATAGTGCAGCTTTGTCCCTGTTTGACCCTAACTTAGATGTAATTGTAACCACTGATGCATCGGGCTACGGTATTGGTGCTACAATGACTCAGCTGATCCAAAGTCAGGAGAAACTTGTTGCATGCATCTCTCGGAAACTCACTGAGGCTGAGAAAAAGTACTCCACAGGGGAGCGTGAAGCATTAGCTTGTGTGTGGGCTATAGAGCGCTGGCATACATACTTGTGGGGTCGAAAGTTTACTCTGCGCACTGATCATCAAGCCCTAGTTACTCTGTTAGCTACTTCAGGTACAGGTCATAGACCCATGAGAATTGCTCGCTGGGGAGCGCGCTTATTACATTATAATTTTGCGGTTGAATATAAACCAGGAGATCAGAACAAAGTGTCTGATGCTCTATCAAGGTTGCCACTTAATGATCATAATATTCATTCTAGTACTGATCACGATGATATCTATGCTGTATGTGAAATACTGCTTAAGGATATGTGCCTTACCAAGAGTTCCTTACAACAGGCTACAAAGTCTGATCCAGTGTTAACTGCCGTTGTCAAATTCCTCTCTTCCAGCTGGCCTATTTCTGCTAAAGGTTTAGCTGACGACTTGTTGCCATTTTACAGAGTCCGTGATAGTTTGTCAATGCATGATAACATAATTTTTAAAGAGGAGAGAGTTGTTATTCCATTTACTTTTATTTCTAAGATTGTCAATTTTGCCCACGAAGGTCATCAGGGTATAGTTCGCACCAAACAAAGATTGCGTCAGCTATATTGGTGGCCTAAGATGGATGATACTGTAATGCAGATGGTTAAAGATTGTGCAATTTGTCAAAACCATGACAAATCAGCGCGTGTACGAACTGGTCCTATGCAACCCGTTCCTTTACCCACTTCCGGTTGGAAGAAACTAGCGATTGATATTGTTGGTCCTGATAATACTGCACCAAGAGATTGTCGTTTTGCTATTACGGTTATCGACTACTACAGTAAATGGCCAGAAGTGGCATTTGCTGGCAATGTGACTGCTTCTACTGTAATTGATACACTTACAACTATTTTTTCAAGGGAAGGATTCCCAGAAGAGATTGTGACTGACAATGGACCACAATTCACTTGTAATGATTTTAAGATGTACTTGCAGGAACGTAATATTAAACATCGGTTTTCTGCCATCTATCACCCCCAAGGTAATAGTGAGATTGAAAGATTCAATCGAGTACTTAATGACAGTGTACAGACTACCAAGTTGACTGGACGGGACATAAAACTTTCTACCAGAGAATTTCTAGCAATTTACAGGTCTACACCACATGCGACGACGGGTGTAGAACCATCCATTTTACTGCACGGCCGACACCTTAGGACAAAATTAGACATTACAGGAGTCACCAAAGACCCTTCTCCTGCACCTCTGCATGAATTACGTCTTCGAGTCCAACGTAAACAGGCAGAGAGCAAGGAATACTTCGATAAACGAAAAGGAGTACAGTACCGAGAGTTCACAAAAGGTGAGTGGGTCCGTATAAAGAAACCAGGAAATGTGCAAAAGGGTTATTCAAAGTTTAGTGAACCCATACAAATTTCAAGGAAAATTGCCCAAAACACTTATGAAACTGTTGATGGGAAACAATGGAACGTTGAACGACTTGCCAAATACACAGGACCACCACCAGCAGAAAACGAACTCACTCGACGAAACAATGAGGCCATTGACTTCACTACTGACACCACTAATCGACCACAGAGACAGAGACGAATGCCGCTGTGGGGAAAAGACTATGTATTTTACGGCTAAGCTGTTTCTTTGTACCAACGATTTAATCACTCATGTTTACTCTTAAATTCAATCTGTTTACTTGTTGGATTTAGAGCTTAAACCGTTGACACTCACCAAGGGAATTAACTTTTTTACAGAGGGGGAAATGTTGTGTTTTATAAAGTAACTCTTTGTTAACCGTTAACTGTTATATCCGGTTTTCTAACCTCTTCTCTGATACATGCCTTTTCTGAGAAATATGAGTAATTGTAATGAGTCATGTAGGTACAGCACCTTGTGTTGAATGTAAGAACAAAGAGCCTGCTTCAGAGGCGTTTTAGACAGAGAGCAATAAACATCACTTCACTATACTTGCTTTACTGTATATTGTGTTATTTCTGTCTCGGCTACTTGCTACAACACAATACTGTTTCCGTTCCAGAGTGACTGACAGAAGATTCGTGCTATTTGGTTGGGAGATCTATTACTGACAAGTACACAGAATACTATGGAACGCCAAAAGGGCAATGAAGTTTGTTGTCTCATCGTAGTTTGTCTCAACTTATTTCGTTGTCTCATTTCATTTTGTCTCCTTTTTCGTTTGTCTCATTTAATTGTGTCGTCTCACTGAATTTTGTCTCCTTGTCTGATGTACGTTTGCTTCATTTAAGGTTGTCTCATTAAAGTTTGCCTCATATTAGGTCGTCTCGTTTTAGTTTGCTTCATTAAAGTTCGTCTCCCAACAGTTCGTCTCACAGTAGTTTGCCTCACTGCAGTTCGTCTCAATGCAGTCCGTCTCACTGCAGTTCGTCTCACTGCAATATGCCTCACGGCAGTTCGTCTCACGGCAGTTTGCCTCACGGCAGTTCGTCTCACGGCAGTTCCTCTCACTGCAGTCCGTCTCACGGCAGTCCGTCTCAAGGCAGTCCGTCTCAATGCAGTCCGTCTCAATGCAGTCCGTCTCCCAACAGTTCGGCTGATTAAAAGTTGTACTTCATTCAGAATATGAAATCCTGAATGAACATCCATTGAAATTGTGTTTAGCTATCGCTGGTTTTGCGATATGACTTTTCAAAGTTTGAAGATAATACAAAATAGATGGCATGGAATGTTGCACAGTGTTAGAATTTCTTTTCTTGTGGCTACAGTTGGACTCTTAATTACTTACATACTGACTTTCACATTGGTTATTGTAATGGATATTCTCTGCTGTCATTAAAATGAAAGTAAAGTAACAAAGGTCACATCAGACATAGCAACTTTCAAACTGTTAAATAGTGCATGATTCATTAACTTTATTGCTATATTCTACATTTATGACAAAAGTAAGCTTTGAAAATGGATTCCCGTTTGAAAAGTATTTTCAGAGGAGATGTGGGATAACTTTATCAAAATTCTGTTATGAATGGTAAATGTTACTGTGACTTATGGGACATTTGTATGAATTTCAGAAGGAATTTGCTCATGACATTCAAAAGCTGCAAAACATTCTTGAATTCTCTTAATTTTAATAGGCACAGAAATATTCACTTAATTTTACAGTACCATTAGCGAAGGAAAATTATTGCTGTACGGTACTGCATTTCTTTACATGGGACAAAAAGCATGCACATGACTTATGTGACATTTTGGGACCACGAAGAATAACTATTTTCAATCCCTCCACACTATCTCAATTTTTTTCCAATTTGATTTCCCTCTGCACTTGTTATAATAGCAATTGAGCACAGAATTAGTATACATTATAGTGTCCTTCATTGACATGAACCCTTATGTGATAGTCATCAATTGATTTGTGTGACGGATAGCACAAGTTAGTGTGACTTATTGGACGTACTGTGGCATCTCACATTTATGAAAGATATGGCGCACTGTTTGAGAGTCATAATATGAAGATATTTTTTACAAATAGCCATTAAAATATTATGACATATATGATTAATCTGCTGGAGAATTATGTTGAATTGTTGGTTTAGGCATGCACTTTATTTGGTACTGTACTTGCCTTCTGCCCATAGTGTGATTCTGTCCCCAGTAGTCATGGGGCAAGATTCGTTTTCGACTCCAACCAACCTTCACTATGATAACATCTTTCCAGTTCATGGACAATGATGGGCAATTATAGGCAATAAACATCCTCGCTGGCCTCCAAGTCCTCCCCACAGGGGTAAAATCGTGTGAAACCTAATCTGCTGTGCTCTCAACTATTAAACTGTACCACAATTGCTTGCCTAGTCAACACTCACCTAATCCGGCCCATGTATTCTTTTCTTTGCTTAAACTTAAATTCCTTGTTCTGCTTCTCTTATCAATTTGTTGTCTTATTTCTGCACAGAAAGTCACGGTAGGAAAGTTTAAAACGTTTACCAAGATTTATTGAAAAGCATGCAGAACACAAAATAAAATGTAGCCTATAAACAATCTCTGTGTAAGTGGAGAAAGAATCCGCAACCCGGGAATTCCCATACTTACAGTAGGTAGGGTTCTCCACACAAAAATTTTGCCCCATCATTACAGAGACCAAAATCACATAATGTCATACAGTATATCCAAGGAAAAGCTATGGAGGTGTGTAGCCTCATATCCTATTTTGCCTTGATCAAGAACATTTTTTTTTTGGTTCGTGACTGTTCTGAGTGACACTTCCATCACCTCAGCTATAGTTGTTTTAGTATAGCCGAGACTGACAAGCCGAGCTGGTTGACTTTCTTCCGTCATTTTGCACCAAATCTTACGTTAAAGTACTAGGCCGGCTTGCGTACATACTGTTACAACCAAGTCTAGTCGAGTCCAGTGTACACACGTACACGTACTAACTATACTTCAAACGGAAAATGTCAAGATTTGCGCCAATTTTGTCATCAATTATCTTAGATTTAGTTTTAATTGACGAATAGCGCCTCCGATTTGAGACAAACTGGCATGAGACGAACTTCTGTCAGGCAAACGGGCACGCGGCAAACTCAGCTGAGGCAAACTGCAGTGAGACGAACTGCTGTGAGACGAACTGCCGTGAGCCGACCTGTTATGAGACGGACTGCAGTGAGACGAACTGCCGTGAGACGAACTGCTGTGAGGCAAACTGCAGTGAGGTAAACTGCAGTGAGACGAACTGCAGTGAGACGGACTGCCGTGAGGCAAACTGCAGTGAGACGAACTTCTGTGAGGCAAACTGCAGTAAGACAACTGCTGTGAAACGGACTGTTGGGAGACGAACTTTAATGAAGCTAACTAAAACGAGACGACATAATATGAGGCAAACTTTAATGAGACAACCTTAAATGAAGCAAACGTTCATCAGACAATCTACAAGGAGACAAAATTCAGTGAGACGACACAATTAAATGAGACAAACCAAAAAGGAGACAAAATAAAATGAGACAACGAAATAAGTTGAGACAAACTACGATGAGACAACAAAATTCATTGCCCTTTGGCGTTCCATAGAATACACGTACGCAACGGCTTTGTTGTGCAGCATTTATCCTGTATGACGTAAAATGAAGCGCAATACCCTTTCCGTTGGCATAGGCCAGAAGCGCCTGGTGCCGGCAGGCAGGCAGGCGCGCATTTCTTAAATATAGACTAACGACACACGGGTGACGAAACAGAGGTAACCAAGGTTTACGGGTAGAGATACGCAGCACGCTTTCGTTAAAATTTCAGTGCAATATTAGATAACTGGGGAAGTGTTGTTTGTTGTTGCTGTTGTTTTGTTGCTATAATCAATTAATATGTACAGAAAATTGACAAAGTACGAGAGGGATTAAAGGTAAGGGAGAGTGGGAGGGGGATCGTGTTGCTTGTGTGTGTGGGGGTGAAGGGACGGCGTGTCTGACGCAGATATAGGATGAAGGAATAATACAGGAAAAGAAGGAATACAAAAGACTACCTTTCGGGAAAAGTGTGCAAGAGTTTTTTTTTTTTTCGTAGGTATATCTGTTCGCTTTTGTCACGTGGTTGTTAATAAATAACCATTTAAGAGCAGCTTCTGTAAGAAATCTGGAGGAAAGGGAGAGATTTAGAAGAGCATTGCAGGTCACGACGTAGACGGTTAGGATCGCTCTGTAATTAGACCGTGCATGTATTGAATATTGTGAATAAAGTTTCTCGCTGGCTGCATGAATCTCTATAGGTGATGGTTTTGACAGTCTCATGAGATAATATTATCTATGGAATATTACCCTGTATATATCCGAGATATTCACGCATGATTGGGCTCTTTGTATACTTTGAGATTTAAACAGCTGGTTGGGACTGCGTTAAAACAACGGCGCGCAACAACTTCTAGGAAAGTTGGGCAATGCGTTAAGCGCCGATGAGATTCTGATGTGTTGACCGAAGTACCAATCAATGACGTCATCACAATGAATTGGCTGATTGTTGTTGCTTGAACGTGGAAACGTACGGTTTTGAGCTCACTTGACCATGAAGTATTATTTTGTCGCAGAAAAACTCAGACAGACGTAGTGGTGGTCATGCTTCGGCGAGGCACCAGATCGAGTATTTGCGTGCTGATCACTGTGTAAATGCGTGTCGAGAAGGCTAGGTAAGCGTCGGTGTGCTCTGCACATGCATAACTTTTATGCCCGTAAGGGCTTCGCTAAGGTAGTGGTGCGTATGGACTAGGATCTGTGCCACAATTCCTCCCTTAGATCCGCAAAAGCTTTCGAGAGAGCTCGCTGATGGGCCGGCCCGAGTTCGGGGCCAGAAGTGGGCTAGCTGACTTGCAATTGAGGGCTCCCGTCATTGCGGCGGGTCGATTAGCTTCGGCCGGAGTGAGTTGACGTTCAACGTTCAGTGAAACCATGGTCTCAAATGAGACGTGTCTCTCTTGCTAAAATTTATTTTGAGATTATTCCATATAAACGAACAAGGAGAAATAAAACAAAAAATAAACCAAAAAAAAAAATAAAACACAAAAACAAAAAATCTGGGAAAGAGTTGTTTGCTGTTGTGGTTGTAATCAATTTTTATGTGCAGAGAATGACAGAATACGAAAGGGAGGAATGGTAAGGGAGAGAGTGAGGCTAGATTCTGTGTGTGTGTGTGTGTGTGGGGGGGGGGGGGGGGCTTACGGACGGACGGGGACTAGGGGTGGAGGGTCTGACGAACATATAGGATGAAGCAGTAATACAGGAAAAGAAGGAATACAAAAGACTCTACCTTCGGGAAAAGTGTGTAAGAGTGTTGGTTTCGTCACTGTCGTAGGTATATCCGTTCGCTTTTGTCACGTGATTGTTAATAAATAACCATTTAAGCGCAGCTTCTGTAGGAAATCTGAAGGAAAGGGAGAGATTTAGAAGATTATTGCAGGTCACGACGTAGACGGTTAGGATCGCTCTGTAATTAAACCGTGCATGTATTGAATATTGCAAATGAAACTTCTCGCTAGCTGCATGAAACTCTGTTCTGTATAAACTCTTTCTTCTCATGAAATTTATATCATTAATCCAGGAAGAAGTACAATGCATGGGTGTGACATGTCACAAGCAGAGTCCTAGGAATCTACCTTCTTTGCAAGAAACTGAAGAGGACATCAGTCGTGACTGCTTTTTCATCTTTTCAGTCGGTAGGTATTACTTTTACCAGTTGTTTCGCCCCTTGCGAGTTCGCCCTTAACCAGTTCACCTCCTTGCAATTTCTCCCCCAAATGACAGTCGTTTCGCCCTCAAAGAGTTTGCCCCCGGCCCTTTGAATTGACTGACGTCAAATGTCGTTGTCATGGTTTTCAACTACTATTTCACGACAGCAAAATTATTCTTACTGTAGGAAAGCTGTTACAGGTGTAATGTTAGCAAGGTTTGAAAAGAAAAATGAGGAAACTTTGAATTAGAATGCCGCCATCAATTTAAAAAAAAGGACCGCATTCGGACGATTTCGTGCTCTATGCCAGTGGTAGTTGAAGACCAGTTATTTGCTGTTTATAAGATATTTATTTTGAGTAATATTTCATCCAACTGACTTCAATACACTTGTCAATTTATCAATCAAGTAAAGTAATAATTTAATTTAATTTTGAGGATAGTATGAGACTATATCAGGTGAAATTCGACACTTAATAAGTACAGTCTGAATGTACTCTCCAGCATATATACGCGCGCGTGCAATCGATTATGGTAACAACCGATCAGGTATCGAGCTAAAATAAAGAAAAGATTATGAGATAACACATGAGCAACACGATGCACAACTGCAGGCCAAAAAATGAAATGAAAAGCCCCATAGCAATATTGCCTTTAACGTAACAACTTAAATTTTCATTAAGAGATTAGGGAGCGAACTAGTCTGCACTTGGAGGCGAACTGCAATGTAGTTCTTTGAGGGTGAATTGTGTGAGGGGGGGGGGGGGCGGCTTAACTGTTATTTTTTTTGGGGGGGGACTCTTTGGGGCGAACTTGAAAGGGAGAGAAGCGACCGATTACAATTATTACAACTGGTTTGGCCAATGGGAAGCAAACCATTGAAGTTCTGCTACGATTGGTTAAAGAGCATGCATTGACTCCATTGCAGTGCCTCCTGAGCCTACTGTAAGATATCATGAGTGAATTAATTCAATGTGAGATAGAGGTATGTGGAAATAAGGACCGTTAAACTTATCGATTAGATTGAATGTAGAGCTGTACTTGCCAGTCAGACACTCAGAACTACATATATATGTATATATTGAAACAAAAATAGTGTATTGTTACTTGTTATGTCCAGGACTAGTTTACTCTTCAGTACATTTCTTTAGATCTAATTTTTGTTGGCTAGATAATGTTCCCAGAGGGGTGATTATTCTACATTCTACAGTACCAGCCCTGGTGTGGTGGGTGTCCATGTGTCAAACTGAAGGATACCTTGGATTGTTTTATTGCCACAGCAACAAATTTTGTGAGCACATTTTATCTAAGAACTAGAGATGATGGGAGGTAGGCATAAACACAGGATTTCTTCCTGAAATGTTTTTGTTGGTGTAAACTTTTAAATAATAGGGTCGGTGACAGATAGATTATCACAGCTGCTCCTATACATTTGACCAATGACCAGCCAGGATTACCTCTGACCATCTAATAAAAACCCATGTTCCTCATTAAAGAAGACACATTCTGTCCAGATCGAGATTTTAGACTCATTATCTATCCATTGCCAGTTTACACAAATTTTGCTTGTTTTAACACCTCATTGGAGTTGAAGTTGATTGGAGCACTGTAGGACTCAGTCTTGAGCAAGAGACCACTCACCGTTAAATAAGAATGTAAGTTACTAAGTATTTATCACTTTTGTATTTTTCGCTTTTGCTACGAGTAGAGATATGCGCTTGGATGGGAGTAAACTATTACTCTATCTGTGGTTGAATTCTACTTTGCTGCTTGCATTGAAGATATGTGAAAGTTTCATTATTCCTGCTCGCCATGGTATGAGATGGCTAAATAGATAAGTGTGAACCTACACCGATTGTTATGGGTGTATTTTCCTGTTATAGCTGTCTCTGTAAAAATGCTACCCAAAGTGGGTCTAATGTTAGAACTTCCAAACTCGGTCGGCGTTACAATATATATATAGATATTAAAATATAGATACTACTGCACAGTATGCAGGCCATGCATGCTGATTAGCCGCTGAACTACATCTAATACTGTAGGAATCATTGGAATCCATAAGAAGTGAGAACTATAGCAAGTATATGCCTATTGGACTTTATTGTGGCAGTGTACACATTTTGGGTGTAAGTATTTTATTATAATTCGTAAACATGTCCTGCCTAAATTGATTTATGGAAATGACATACAGGAACAATGCAAAATCATGTGGAGAATTTCCCGCAGGATTTTATGAAGAATCCCACGGATTTTTTTGAAGGGATATGTGAAAGCCGTTTCACAGGTGAAATGAATCTCATGTGTGAATACATTTCATAGGTAAAAAAAAACACCACGAGTGAACATTTCATAGGTGAAAAAAAAATCCCACCTGTGAAAACATTACGTAGGTGGATCAATACCCACGTGTTTTGGAGTTTTCCGCTGAGATTAGTCTGATCAATTTTGCACATTTTATGATAAATACATGTTTGCTTGTATATGAAAGCAGAAGATTGGCAACACTATCATCATTTCCTGGGCACCAAGTACCCCAACTTGCATTTTCTTTACCGTCTCTTTCAGTTTGTTCTCATTCTTGTCTTTTCTATCTTTTCTATCTTTTGATTTCCAATTCTCAGTTCACAAGTTCAAAGATTAACAACATTTTTGCAGTAATAAGTGGGTGTTACACTACACTTGTCACAACGAGGCAATCTTTCTTGACCAAAGTGGACGTCTAGATTTTCACTGCATTATCTCATGATTTATTGATGTAGAGGTTGCCAAGCGCTTGCTCTGACTTTGCTTTCATTCAAGATCCCCTAAATTTGTCAGTGGAATATTCCTTCAAGTGCTACGTAAAAGACTGTCTTCCACAGTGCTTGTGTCAAAGGGTACGTTTTTTAAAAAAAGGGAAAATCAAAAAGGAAAATGTCACATAGATTTCCGATTTAACAAAGTAATATATTCAAATCATTGTACTATTCTACCAGACAACTAATACTACTTAACAACTGAAGAGAGTAATAAGTTGGTAAAGAACGTTTTCATAAAGTTCCCCATGCAGATTGATTGTCTTTCCCGTAATAAAACAAAAGAAAGAAAAAAGAAACATGGTGATGGATTTATGTCAAATCCTGTGTAGGTTATACCATAACACCTAGGTAAATAACAAAAGTAACTTCGTGTTTTATTTCATGGTGTGTTGTAGTTAAACATGGATTTTCATGGTGTCGTATAACAACATCTCCGTTGACTTGCCACTAACGTCATCACTTCAGCGGAACACTAAGGCATTGCAGGTGCCTACTCACAATTTGATAGCTAATTTAGTCGATCTGGAACGGATTACAAACTTAATACCTTTTACATTCAAGATATTTACCTAGAAGAGGTGGGACGTTAGAGTACTGACCCTGTCCCATTGCGTGTGCTTTCCCCTCTTCACTTCGTAATGTCCCTACTTTACCTTCAAACGTATTTTCTAAATCGCCAATCATCCTGACTTTGACAACTTGGTACAATTGTACTTTTCAGTATCAAAGCAACAAAAACGATAATGATATTTTAAACGATGACAAAAAAAAACATTCTGATTTTAAGAATATCAGCCAAGGGTTAACCTTTCAGTTGGACGAGTATCATCTAATTATTGCATAACCTTATATTAACAGGCTTGTATTGCTTTTACACGTTCCTTGCTTGACATCTTCCTTGACTATCTTATTCTAATCCATCCTTCTGCTTAATATACAAGTACTATATCATCCGTACTAAAGGTAGCCACCATGTTTTGGATAAAGGATCGATCCTGAACCACTCCTAAGTTTACTTTCACCTCTGTGCTCCTGCATTTTGATCTTTAAAAGTACGGTTAGTTATTTTATGATAAAATTGTGGCTAGACTATAATCTACCGGCAAATTCGTAATAACATGAGATACAACGAAAGTAAAGGAATAAAATGAATGAGTTATTCTGAAGCATGTATTGCAAACTATACCTAATTCAGTCACTTAAACCGTCACAATATTCAAATCTCATTGTCATCACAATTGACTAACTTTGATCTCTGAATTGAAGGTTGAAACTCATACAAGATGATCAGATGGAAAAGGGACTGTCGTACCAGCGTGTTGCGTCTAACAGTCTTGTCTTAACCTGGCTATTGTACGTGTCACACAAGAAAGAGTTTAAACTCAGCTAAATTGCTTAGACCTACAAGAATTTGTTCAAGGGGATAATGTTGCAGCGATCGGGATAGAAGGTAATTATCAATTATTTAAAATTAACGATTAGCTGTCCGTCATAAAATTTCATGACTTTTCCATGATTTCTGTTTTTTTTTTAATGTTCTTTCATTTCCAGGCTTTAAAGGTGAATTCGTGACTTTTACAGTTCATGAGAACCTTGCTATGATAACCCTTTCTAAATTCAAATCACAATACTACACAAGTTAAGAAAATGTAATAGAACTCGGTCTTGCTACGACATGGAACAAGACAAGAACACTTTCTTTGCTCTTGAACTTTTTACTTTAAAAGGAAGTTTCCGACTAAACCATGTACAACCATATAGAAGAGAAAAATCACCACGGCTTGGCAAAATTGAGAAGGAAAATAAGGCAGTCAAGAACGTGTACATTACTGTCAGAAGATGACAGTTAAATGATGTAGATTAGTAATGAAATTAAACACTTTTAATTCAAAACTGTGCTCTCAATTCAAATATAACATTTGACTGGGACTGTGTTTTGTTCCCAAAATATATCTCACAGGTCAGAGTTTATCAGTGACTATCTGGATTCTGGAGAAAGAGACAAACATGAGTGGCATGATGACGAACATCTGAGTGACATGAAAGCATTTTTTTGTTAGAAATGAGTCCTCGCTTGAAGAGGTCACAGTTGCTACCTCAACATATTCTGTCCAAATGTACAAAGCTCTGGGCTTCTTCCTAATAAAGAAAATGTAGGTTATTATCATATGCGAGCTTACGAAGATGGCTCCATGAGTGTGTGTTGCGGGACTTCAAACGTTGTTCCCATATCGCATCTCAAAGCATGCTTTTTGTTTCTATTATTTTTGTCGACCGTGCTTCTCCACCGACGGTAAATGCTTATTCGTTAGTCACCGAAGACATTACTTTCTTGAAAAAAAAAAATGACCGAAATTCCTCCGTCAGATGCTTTCCATTCGGATTTTTTCCCTCCATTTCCGTACTACCTCTTCGCCTGCTTCTTCGCCGACTCGTCTAATTTCCATGTACTTGCTATACTGCAAGGTTCCATATCTATTTCGAGAAAGAAATAATTTGACAAAACATAAATATAAGGAGGATCAAATAGTGATAACACTTAAATATAGAACTGTAAATGGCCAACGTAGCACAAAACTTGAAAGTATAGGAATAGAAAGCACCGCAGATTTTAAAGAATACATCAAACAAGGTGAGCAATTAATGCAGAAATTACGACATGTTTCCATAGACACTGCTTTCATTGTCACTTACAAACTGAAAAAGACGCTATTACAGGAATGTATGACACGTTGCACAAGAAAAAAAAAAAGAAAAGAAAAAAAAAAAGACAAGTAGATTAATGAAACAAAGTGAGCAATGGACTATCGAGCTGTTTGGCTACATTAGGTTTCTCCCATTCTCTTTTATCCGAAATTGGAGCTGAGAGGGAGCTGAGTCAATAATTTTAAAGGAGATGTGATGGCATTTGCGAGTGGAGTTTGCAGTTTTGCTGATGTGCTTGTAGATATGTGAATTCTTGTCGGATTTTACGTGATCAGAGATGCTTGTAGCCAAGTGTCGATGGGCTTCCCCTAGCATTACAGCTTGTGCAATTGAATTTGTATGCCACACATGGTTTAAAACTGAAAGCAAATCTGTCTCTAACAACAACCAAATTATGTAATTTGAATGAAGTAAAAGGCAATTTAACATCAATACTTTTACAATATGATCTAATTAATTATCGAAATTTGTGTTTTGTATCAACAGAGATTTTACTAATGTAAGGAAGCTTGTAAAACCTAACGTCATAAGAAACACGTTCGTCATTGTTTTGTGTTGACATCTCCTTCTCTATAAGTTTTAAACTCGTTCTCTAAATTCATCATCTCCTGTATCAGGTATAGAGCTTTTGCACTAACGTCACGTTCCCCATGGAAACACCTTATTGGGGGAAAGAACAAAACAACGTAGCTTGTCGTACAAGCCGTGCTGTGCTGCAACGTACGTACGCACATACGGTGTGATGCACCGCTAATTATAGCCTTGTACCAACGCGTCTCTTTCTCTCTTCATTTGCAGGGAATTGGTGGAACTTTATAGCCCAGGTCTCTTGTCCCTCCGATTCGTGCAGCCCGTACATACGCAGTTAAGAACCATTTACCTGCTATGACCGGTTATACAATGAAAAATATAAAACTAAAGTCATAACCACCACGCAGTGCCACTAAAACAGTACATCCTGGTGCCAGTTACACGAAAAATTTTTTCTCTCTAGTACGGCGGCAAAACAGTAGTTGCTAAGGATGACGTCATTGTGCAAAACCTCCATAGAAAAGAAGAAAATCGGTAAATAAAGATCACCGTCTTTCCTTGCTACTGAATATCGCAAAATGTGCAATCAGGTCACACTGAAAGTTTTCTGTCATCTCAGTTATGGCAGGCTCAAATTTCAATGATAGGTGTCAACGTTGTAGTTATGCAAATGTTATAGTCATGCAATCAACAAAACTCGAAACAAGTCAATTCATTTGATTGTCACATTCCTCAACAAACACATTCAAGTCTGTGAATCCAAGCACATCATGTAGGATTTGTGTGTCGCTTTCACTCGTATCTCTATAAATTCACCAAGGTCTTCGACTAAGGTTAACCGTGACTTTCGGAAAACTTTGAAAACTTTGTTTTAATTTTGCACGTTGTGATTCAAACTGATAGCCATCAGCTTACTCCGAGAGAGAGATTTGACGACAGTGCCTTTACAGGTCATTCTTTAATGATTCCTCCTTCAGTATGCCCACCGTCATTCAGTCACCTTTTTACCATCATTCAGGGTAATTTGGTAGGATCTTTGCCTTCATTTCAACGTATGTCTTTGGTTACAAACGGAAGCAAAACTGAAGCAACATATGAAATAAGTTTGTCCGTATTATTGCTGATTCAGCAAAGCCCAACAAACTGAGACCCCAAAACGACGTTTACTAAAAGATGCATGAATTTCAAAGTCATGCTTTTGTCATGCTTAGTCTATGGAGAATGTACTACACTAGATCCACATCAACATATTCATCAGGTTGACACTTCAGTATGTAACTTGTCATTTTTGTTGAAATTGATCTGTACAGTGCCTTCTAAATTAAATTATTGGCAAAAATATAATGACTAAAGCCTAAATCATTGAATACCTACCCAATGTTTAATACCATTTAGAAAAGTATAAGTATGTCCAAAATGAACCGAGCAAAATGATTAATGTGGAATGTCTTACTCGTTGATTCTTTTGGGCCTTTCGTAGATATATTCATGGCTATTTTGAACCCTTTTTAGCTCTTCATCCGCAGAAATAAAAGCCAGCTTTGTGACTATATTTGGTATGCTAGGAACCTGTAAAGTAAATATTTAACACGTAAAGTAACACATGTTGTATATATTTATATAATACCTATGGTTTGTAGCATGTGGCAGAATGTCGTTATTTTGAAAACCCTTCCTCAATTGATTGCATGTATGTGATTTTCATCTTGAACAGTATAGTTGAAATCACTCACGTATAAAAAGTGAGCTTTCTTTTACATATCTTAAGAAACTTTGTCTCTGTGAAATATGATTGCCTATCAATGCTGCATGAGTCATTAATGTAATAACAACCATAAATGTAACACCAATCATGAATGTAATAATTTTAAACCATAAATGTAATCAACTTATTAAAATGCCAAATTGGGGTTAAATTCAGCCCTAATAAATCTTTTATGGTGCAAAGATATGCTACGTCATTCCGCGTGGTTTCGTGTTAACTCTAGACTGTTATGACTGATCTCTTCTGAGTATTGGAAGCTGACTATAATTGTCCTCAGTCATTTGCAGGATATAGTAAAGATCACTGGCTGCTCAGGATCCTTGCAACTGTGCAAATTCATTGTAAGTTACATTTACAATGAGTAACTTGTTTTATGCATAGGAGCTGGTTCCTTATAGTCTATTCGACAATTGACGATCAGTTTGACCCAAACATCAGAATGCTGTCGAATGGTTTTCGTGGTTAAAGAAATGCAATGAACATCACTGCTTTGCAATAGTTTCAACGAGTGGTGACTGAATTGTATATAAAGCATTTATAGATAGACATGTTTACAGTACCATTGAAAGTGTATTCATCATAAGTGTGTTTTGGTCTGCTCACTGATTGTCTCGTTTGGTAGGATGCAGTGCACATGCTTTGAAATGTGTTTCCACACAGCACGCGTTCTTTGAACTGTTCTATCGAATGAAAGCCATTGTCGAATAAATGTGTCAAACCGTGTCACCTGATCTGTGCCCTTCGTTGTTCTGGCATTCAATCCACTCACAATGAAGGAATAATGAGTTAACAAATGTGACATTGAACAGAAACCTCCTCATACAACAGCTTCGGATCTTATCGGAGGATAAGTAGTTGTGTCATACATTTGACATATTTTTCACGTTCTGCTTCTGAATCGGGCACAATCACATCTCCTTCACAGATCTGTGTTAAGAATATCTAGCGATTGAACAATCTGTCATAAAGCAATCGACCAATAAAGAGAAAAAAGGCATTACTTTTTATTATCTTGACATCTCTATATGATATCCATGCTTATGTGTTTATGCCAACCTCTATCTTGGATAAGGAATGTTGTGTGGTCAACTGAAGTTCATCAATGTTTACCGTATGCTGTGCTTTATAATTTGATGACTTTCAACCGACCACATGCATCTACAAAGCTTAGGCAGAGGCATGAAAGACATTTCATTACGTTGTCGTTTGTGGTTGCATCATAGAATGTTTCATCAAATGACTGGCAGTATAAAAACATTGTGACAACATTATGTAATGGTTCGTCTTTTGTAACTATATTCATGTCGTCATTAAACATATTGCTGTCATCACCATTTTCATTTGTTTTGAAGTTAAATATATTAGCGTCGTCTTACATATATTTACGTCAACGTCAATGATAATTTTTGCTGTTTTATGTTCAGTAGATTCGAAACGGACATGATTATCATATGATGTAACGTAATGATGATGATGTGATATGTGATTTAATAATCCGCTGTGAGATTACACTGTACAAAATGTCTGTAAAGTTACAGAAAATAAAACAAGGAAACAAATAAGAATTACAGAAATTGTCTGGAAACTATTTACCAGAAAATGTCTGTAATCCTTTACGTTCTGTAAATTTACATTTTACAATTTAAATTTTTAACAGTGTAATGATGTAATGAAATAATGCTATGTGTGAAGAGTGTATTTGATGTAGTGTAAGGTCATTATTACAGTACCGTTCTAGAATTCCGTGGATTGAACCGCTGAAAAATCAACCACCAAGAAGATACACTATTCCCATATTCAAGTTCGTCTGCATCTGATCTTCCACCAACGTCAATAGCAATGACTCTTTTGCAACCTAGGTTTTTCATCTCTCGTGCTATGTGATATAAAATATTAGAAATTTTCCATTATAATTTCCTCACTGTAGTAAAAGTTTAATTTCGTCATTCTCTATTCATATGACGGAGTTAGGCCTATGCTTGTTGTAGCAGTGAAACCTACTCTCCAGTACACGTTTTTCACAGATATTTATGGTATTTAAATTTTACAAGATATTATTAGTGATATCATAGTGTATATGAAAAACTGATATTCTCAAGTCATTATGGGAAATTGCTGCAGTAAAGTAAGCAGATGTGTTTCATAAAGCAAACCTGTTTGGTTTGATGTAATGTTCCTAACTAATAATTTTAAAGTCGGCAATAGTTTTTTTTTTTTTTCAAGTTCCTCTTGTTTTCTAGCAAACCACTCCAAATATTATGGAGACAACAGAGACGTAACTTTACATTGTATATCCTTTCGTGGTAATCGTGGTGCCCGCATAACCTACGACAGTGATCTGTCGGATTCTATCATATCAGAAGTCACACTTACATGTACAAGCCCAGAACAGCTTGCACCCTCCTGATGTCACTCTTACTTCCAGATTAAACAGAGTCCCCTATGTGACCTTGAAAAATTCTCCGACAAATTTTATTCCTTTGCCCCATCAAACTCTTAGCTATGCCAGTGATCATAATGCTTATCTGTAATCCAGAAAACTTCAGTTGACGGTCAGGCTTGCACACGGACCAGTCCAAAAGTATGATAATATTACCAGGCTAATTCTTAATAAAATGGTAGGAAACCAAAGAAGTACGCAAATCAAAAATAGGAAAAAAGATCGCAATTTTACAGGAGTATAGTTTTCATCAATACTTGCCACACTTTCAAATTTTCCATATTCCATATATTAAACTCGTGCACCATCCCTTGTTCACCCTGGTACTTGCTTGACAATGCTGTACTATAATATCTACTATTTGAAGAACGAGGTATACCATTTTACTGCTCCTCTTGGTTAAGTTGTGGTAACTTAACAAAAGAAGAAAGAAATCGTCCAAACAATTAGCAGTTGACCTGCAATTAATGTAATGTTAATAACTCGAACCTGGTAAGTTGTCGACGGAGCCTCCATCTAGTAGATAATTTCCGTTGTAAGGATCACAAAGTGGTGGCAATATTGCTGCAAGTGACATACTAGCCCTTACATATTGCCACAATGGTCCTGTTTTAAAAGAAATAATACTTGTATTTAGTCTCATTTTATTTTTCCTTGTAAGGAATAAGGGATAAACTAGACAAAAGGAACATCGAATATGTATTGGTCAAAAACGTAAGGTATCCATTGAAATATAGAAGTAATATGGATGTTAAAGTGCCAGCTCGCCTCAGGATAAAAGCAACCATTGCATTGGCTATAGTAATACCGGAAGAACATAAACATAGATGCATGATTAATGAGAACTACCACAACTGGTAATTTGTGTTAAATTTATTAGTTGAATAACTCATGTTGTGATTTCTCAGTTTCTGTGAGGCGCTGTGTGAACCTATTGGATTATCATTGGAAACAATTTTGTTAATATCCAACAAAATTACCTTTTGTGTTTACAACCTTCCGTGATTCGGTGATATCTGTAGTTATGTTGAAATATGGAATCCAGAGATCCTCAAAGTCTATCTCACCAAGTATTGGTTTTAAAAGATTGTTAAAGAAGCGACCTATCAAACAGAAATAAAGTGAATTAGTGAAAATTTAGTGGGACATATTAATCAATTTAACACACTTTTACTCTATATTGATGATGGTATTTGCTCTGTAGTGAGGGTGTGCATACCGACACGTTGAAGAACTAAAAAGAACGGCAGTCACTGCTTGTAAACTGGAATCATTGTTAAAAATGAAACTATTCCATTTATATTTGATAAATGGGTAAAAATAATACATCTATAGACGAAACCCCTATTGAGGTATATTGCCCCTAAAATGCATTGACAATTATAAAGGTAATTGCTTAAATATCAAATGATGAAACTGTCCTTCTAGAGATCTTGTAGGTATTCATTTTCTGCCTGATTACATATTATCACCTTGAGGAGAAAAAAGAGGTACATGGCATAGATACGGGATACCCCAGGCATCTGTTCATCAGCGGACTAGTAATTGTTAACACATACTTTCTGCAGTCAGGCCAGAATGAATGTCAGCACACTGAAGGGCACAGTGACACAAGTGACACGGTTTGACGACTAACTATACTTTAGACGAACAGTCACATCATGCCTTCCAACATGCCCATGTCATGTGGTTGATGGTCTCTATATCTTTTCAAAATGTACGAGTTTTAAAATGAAACAAAGAGCAGGATAAAATACCAGATGTAAAGGAGGCATATGGAAGGGTTAGGTCTGTGAATCTCCGCCAATTTTCCATCCCGTGACTGAAGGTTTTTGCGTTTTCGGCCATTTGGGTAACGTCAGTAGACAAACAATATATCGCCCCAACGAATGCGCCCATGCTGGTTCCTCCAACCATATCGATGGGTACTTTTGCCTGTGTCATTCTGTCGATCACTCCGACGTGGGCACAACCACTGTTGGAAGGACCAAATAGTTACAAAATCTCCCTTTGAAATACAAATGAAATACTGGATATCCCGTTAATATAAAGGTAGAAGCACATTTGCCAAGACTTTAGCATGTTTATTTTGTTTGGATACTGTGTGGATAATGATTAATCGTGTTCATCTATTTAGAAAGCAGTATTCAAATACGTTCAAATTCAAAATTTAACCAGTATTAGACACATTATTGTAACTCATATTTCATTTTAACCTACATGGTGATTACTCTTTTCCCATCTTAACACGATGGTGTGATAAATGACATGCAAATCCTTCTCATGACTATTTTTTTTTTATATTTGGTTATATAGATTTGGTAAAGCTTTAGTCACAACAGTGTTTACTATATGAAAAACAATATGGAACAATTTTCAATTCATGGAAATAAACCCCCAAACTTGTGTTCAAGTTGCATATAGTCCTCGAATTATCTTTAAGATAAATCACTAGTTTGCCACTGCAGCTTTAATGTTAACAAGATGTTGTTCCCTATAACCAAACAGTAAAAGATTAACTTTCAACAACTACTCATACAATGAGTTTGAGAAACAAAGCTATCACCGAGCGCCTCCGCCGCCTAAGACCAGCCCATAGGATTGACCGTGTAGGTATCTGACCAATCTTGGAAAATCATCGGAGTTAAAGTTATTGAGGGATGAATGTGGCCCGTCTCCTACTGGTTCTCCGAACATTTCAGCTGGACATCGAACATGAAGGTGAGATATTTGGTGCTTTCTCAGGTCGTTGATATCCTTGTTTTTGTCATCTACTCGAAAGAGTCTTTCCTTTCTCAGCCATTTCCATGTATCTGTTGGCTTGTCATATGCTCCTGCCTTGTTGGGTTTGTGAAGTAACAACAGGACTTTGTCAGCCGAATACTCGGTCATTTTCTCTCTGAGTATTTTATGATTGTCATCGTTCCTGTATCCATTTTGAAACAAACCTAACACCAAAATTATGTCAGCCTAGATAAAGACAATTAGGAAAGAAAAACAACTGAATTATCTTTTAATGTATAACGAAATGTTTCTCCATTTTCAGATAAATGATACTTTAAGAAGGAGTGGTAGTTGTGATATACAGCTGACTTAATTATTTGCCATTCCCTCCCCTAAATGGGGTGTAGGCATACCTCCTCAGCAGATTTGCAGTACAAATGATCTAAAAACAAAAACATTCAGTCAGAAAGTGCCTTAGAAGAACCCCACACATAGTATTCACGTGAATGTGTTTTGTGACTCATCGTAGCTTAACATAGAACGGTGCTTGGTCAAAAGTCATCAATGTTAACCTGAGTGACATGTCACTTTCGTGGAACGTAGGTTTTGCTCAAACTTCATGCCAAGCATCTTTTAAAACTATTTATTAATTATTGAGTCACCGTAGAGCATTTAGATTGCGAAGAAACATTTTTGTCTCGTTTGTCACACTTTTTGTTGATTTAAAATACAAACAAACCAGTGAGATGTATGTAACCTTTATTTGTAAACTATTACCTGTAGTATTACGGCTCTACTGTATTCGTCATTGCTTGGAAAGTTGGCCAAGTATATGTCAATTCTGTCATCATCCTCTAAACTATTCAGAACTCTCTTAAAATTAGCTTGACGCAGATTGCTGCAGAGAGAATAAAAAGCCACTACGGCTTCATTAAGTTTCAGATATAGGAAGTTTTCTGCGAATTCTTTGGCAAATGACTTAATGCTGGCAATATCTTTTGCAAGAAATTGTACACACGTGATATTTCACTTTAATAAAGGCAATGTGCTGAGGACAGCAATATATATATCAGGATTCTTTTAAATAGAGGGACGCGTGGTACTTGTTGCGTGTGACGAGGTTTGAAATGATGATGAACTAAAATCATAAGTGAATATTGAAAAAAAAATGTAAAAGCATAGCCTTTGAAAGTTTCTTTGGAACTCATGAGATATGTTACCACAGACGTGAGCATTTCCTGAAACAAGTTGGCTAATTGGGAAATTAAACAATTTTACACTATTTTACATCTGAGGCCCTCCTCAAACGCAAACGGTATTGAAGCTTATTAGAGGAGGGGAAATTGTCTAACCCCTTCCCCCAGGTAGCGATTCGTGCCATTACATCAACGTAATTTTCGCAAGTTTCACTCCATCAAATTTATTTGAGGGAGACTGTCATAGGTGATGATAATTATCTTGTGTCGATGTATAATATCAATAACTATCTCACGCAGTCACTTCAGAAAACTACTTACATCTTACAGACAAATATGTAACATCACACTTGCTATCTTAAGTCACTTATTGAAAAGTTCTACTTTACTTGTCAAAGGCAGGGTCTGTTTTCGGGAAGTCTTTCTCATGCCATATTTTGAAACGTTTACCTACGTATAAAAAGAAAAGAATACGACAGTGTTCAAATAGAAATTAGGCTGATAAAGATATTGATCCTCTCCACATTTAACTATTAATCCATCTCACCATTCACCCATTGATCTATCCACACATTCACCGGTAGAGGTTCTTGCAGTGACGTCACGTTCCCATGGAAACGCCTTATTTCATGGAAAACAAAACAATGTGCTTAAATACGTTCACTTCGCGCCGTATCGTATGGTGATGTACTGCTGCTTATTACCAACGCGTCTGCTTTTTTCCTTCTTTTGTATAGGGAACGTCAACCCAGACTTCTTTGCCTCTCCGATTTTTGCAGCCTACGGCTATGCAGGTAAGGAGCATTTGTCTTCTGTGACCGACTATACAATACAAAATATGAAAATATCCCAATAGTTACCTCACAAACAGTACCCCCTGGTACTAAATACAGAAAAACTGATTCCATCCGTAATAACAGTTTTTAATTATGACATCACGTACAAAACTCCTATGGAGCCATTCATCCCTTCACCTATTGACTCATCCGCCCACTGTTCTATCCGCCCATTCACCCATGGATTCATTCCCATCACTAATCTATAACTTCACTACATTGTTCTTTTATTTTGGCCCTTTGAAATGTTCCTAGTTTTGTGTACAATGCTATACGAAGACGTAGTTGCAGGGTGAACAATAGTATTTCAATAGAATTCATTAACAAAACAGGTACCATCGTTAAGCAGAGCGTCTCCAAACTCCTTCATAAATCCGTCGACAGGAACATCATCGGATACCATGACGCACGTCACGGTTGAGAGATCTTGTCAAAGAAACCAACACCAGATAGGAAATTATTTAATAAATTTAATATGATTTACATTTTAATCAAATTTCAAAATTTCTTTTCGTGCATAGAGATGCATTGTGTTTGACATATACGTTCACAGATATTTAATCGTTGACTTTTATCTCATCTCCCTTTTTTTTACCGTTCTTACCCAGGAAAGCATATGGAAATTACAATTGGTTAACATGATTTATGTCAAATGACGGTCTCCGCTATGTATTGATTTACTGGACGAAATTGATGTCGGTCACTTTAAAACTGTACACTGTTTTAAATTATAAATTGTTCTTACCGGAGGAAGATTCCTCACTTGCATTGTCAATCAAGAATTGCCTCTGTTTGTCAAAAAAGGCTTTCGGGTATTTTTCCATAAAATACTCAAATACTGCACTTGGAATTCGAGCCACGCGGGTGTCTCTAAATTTCAGAAACAAACAATGACCATATATGTCGGTTGGACAGTAGACTTCATTAGATAACTAAAGACTTGTATACTTATAAATATTTATGAAAGTCACTTAGGTACTTTGTGTAGTTTGTACAATATTTACTCTGTGATGTAACATTTAATGTGTAAGGAGAAGTGTGCACATAAGAATTAGCTCCCAAAATGAGTAGCCCCATGCATGTTTATATATAGTACATACCTCACAGCATACAATAGTTGAGTATCTGTACTTTGGTACACGATCTCCCTGAATCCGATCATACTAGCCCGACCGAAATCTCTTTGCTGATTGGAGAAGGCACTGATTGACAATAGTCAGTGATGAACAATAAGAAAGTTACATATAGCAAACAGAAATGCAACAACAACTTATAACCATTACAAAAATTGAGTTTACAATTGCAAACGAAGTGTATAAAATGCAATTCAGTGCAATGCAATTTCGTTATGAATAATAAAATAATAAAACATACAGTACGACTAAACGTGTATTGATCTATATCGTAAAAATAGTATCAGAGGGAAGTAAAAATGTATTTGCTTTAGACATTATTTTCACTAAAAATGAGAGTTCTTGTTATGATAGAAAGAGTATGTTACTTAATTTTTATTTACTTTCTCAAATTATGTATTGGAAGCTTTAATAGTCATTTAAAACATTTGAGTCTTGTATATTTAATTCGGTTTGAAATTCAATGATTCTGTATTTAAATTACCAGCTCTGGTCATCTTGTTGATCGGCTTTCTTTCTCAGTCTTCCCATCATCACAAAGAGAAGACTGCTTTCATCCCTGTCAGTAAATAAATGCAGAACCTCTGTGTCCACTACATTCAATGAAAGGTTTTTGATGAAAGGTGTTGCATATTCATCAATACTGGGTCAACTAGTTGTAAACAGGACACAGCTTGGATGTAATATATTGTTTCAAAATGTATGCTGCAACTGTGTTCAATTATTGGATTGTGGATTGCCAAGTGTGAGTGTAATATGAAATGTTTCCTAATTAGCTAATAAGTTTAGGTGATGAGGATAGTTTAACCGTTGCTTCGTCGCAGAAGCTGGACTGCATTAAACTTCTATATGTCCGCTCTGACCTCGATAATCACAGAATAGTACCATTATCACAAGAATATCATCACTTGGAGAATGATATCCGATTGCATTTATTACTGTTAAAGATTTCGTCCTGGTGGAAAACTGTATACCAGGTTCATGTGTCACTCTGCCAACTAAAGATTCACATACTTGACGGAACATTATACGATGAAGTGTGTACGTGGAGAAGTAGTCATCTTAATCTAATATCAGCCAATACAATCTCAACACTATTAAATCTCTTTCGACGTTGAGTAAAATTTTAATCCGAATAAGGTTGACGAAAGTAGAACATGTACAAAGGTGGGATTTGATAAACAGTAACCTACAATATTCATAGAACATGCATCTCTGATACTTGTGAATCGCAGGAAAGGACTTGACGTCTCCTTGACCTGCGACTCCCACCTCCTTTCCAAATGTTATACATTCCTCCCTTAGGTACCCAAAAACAATCGTGATTGGTAAGTTTTAAGGGAGAGCTATTTTCTCTCAAGTCTGATATAAGTTCGGATACCGAAAATGGTCCACTATATACACCTGACGACTTAGACGTTTCTCTTTTTTTCTAAGAACAACGGATTTACAACTCCAAATCATCTGGATTAATCTCCTTGCCAAGTCCAGTGATAATTTTATCAAATTCATTTGGACAGCATCAGTCTGCAGAGATATTAATATCCAAGCAATTCTTGAAATAAATCATTTGTAGGGAGACAGTTTTACCCAGTTAATCTGTACTTCCATAGGTTGCCCTTTAGAGATGTTATGTCCCGGCAGTAGTCATTTAAATGAATAGCATTTTCAATTTGGACGAAACTTCCTGAGAATATTACAAACATAACACATACCTTTCTATCGCATTTCCAGACTTGATACTTTCCGTTGTGATGGCGAAATCAAGGAGTCGGACGACTGGTGAAAGTTGACGAATTTTGAAATCACAGAAATGTGCCACAATCTGAAAATCTTCCTTTCTCATCCTGTTCAGTAATAGGAAGACACTTACACAGGTGATCTACTTAAAACTTTGATGCAAAAATGCTAAGTGGGGCGTAGCCAAACATCTCAAAACAAGGAACCGTTACTTGAGAAAAAAAAAGTATCTTCTTAGTGTTTATTAGAAGAAAAATTAAGAAAATCATCACTCTTTATTTACCTACATATTTCAAACTGTGTATTGTCCTGTGTACTCTAACTTCAAAAAGTGGCACTTTCCTCCACAAATTCAATGTGATTATTTTAGGAACAACCACCACTAAGATATAAATAGGTAAATAAGTTAGTACATTTGAAACTGACTCACTGATTAATGTCCTCCGGTCCCATAATGGCAGCGGTACAACCCTTACTGCCAGCCTTTATTCCATAATGATGTGACTCCCCTGTAATCGCCGAAAAAACTCCAAGGAGAGAGGATTTAGCTTTCGTCTCCAGTACTATACCACTCGCTGAGATTCTGTTTACTGACCCTTCAACTACGAAACAGACATCATTACTCTGAAATAATACAGACATTTGTAAAAGGTAACTTAGACCCTAAACGTCATTTACTATAATTCAGCAGTTTTTACCTCTACACACTTTATAAGATCTTGTATGAGAACATGAGCAGGGTCATTAATTTCACAGGTTTTATTTCAAGCCCAGTCAGTATTTGCATTGTTCATTGAACAAAATCCAAACATATTTACATAACGTATGTACTGTTATACAAAGGAACAAAGAAAAACAAGGTATTATGACTTTAAAACGAATATGACAGACTATACTGAACGACTGTGGACTGCAAGTACCAGAGAGCAAACACTTATCTTAAATAGGGGTTTGACTTAAAATTTGATGTTGGGAAGAATCGTGTGGTCCCGTATGGTTTAAGGTCAGGTCGAAGGGGGGGGGGGAGGGGTACTCTTCTCTCTTTTAGAGGTGCTTGAAAGCATGTAGAGCGATTTTGTAGACCATCAATTGCCCAAGTAAATCTATGACAACATGCTTCATGCACGCACAGACTCACATGTATCCCATGATTATCCATGCAAGCCTGTGCGAATGAAAGCTCCGCATATGGTTGACCGCTCCTGTGGGAGCCTTACTGAAGTCCCTGCTTACAGGTTCTTTACTTATTGTAATGCGTCGCACTACAATCTTGTCATCATCGGTCGAATGCCAAATTCTTTTGTTGAGCAGTATGGGGCGCTTTACTAGGCTTAATTACTTGGCACAAAGAGGGCCCCATATTGTGGGGTTCATAACATTTATCCTGCGGGTAATGTAACTTAGTTCATACAACTATGCATGCCCTATATTGTAACAATAGTAGTAAGTGCGACCTACGGCCGTCTTCAATCCAAAATCTACTTAAGGAAAGCAAATGCCATAACCACTAGAACGATTTAAGGAGTTCAAGTGATAAGAGAGCCCTGCGGATAAATTTCCCGAGAAAGCCATGAAATGTGGTTCGGCCATTTTCCAACTTGATGAGGTGATAAACCTGGAGTATCAATCGTTGTTTCCAAACTTGTGTGTAATACAGCGCCATTGTGTTTAATATGGTGCCACAGAATCATGAACTGGCTTCACTGCTTTTTAGTGGGTACAACATCCTTGTAAAGAATCATGTCCTGCACTTATGTTTCATTTCAGTGGTGAAACAGAAAGCTCAGTCGATTTGACACATATATAGCAGTATTAGAGTACTCTTTATAACTCAGAGCAGTACAGTCTTGTGCTACTTATAAAGTAACAATGAGCGTCAGCAGTTTTACAATGTTATGAGAGAGATCCAATGAAATTTTGTTTCGTACAGGGTGATATAATAAAATGGATTGGAAAAGGGGTCAAAAGGAAACGGCACTCCTTTCCCAAAACGTTACCCATATGAGGAGTGGATCCACGAAGACTGGCTTGTTCCCAACAACAAATACTTGCCTACCACGCACTACAATTCTGCGTATTTGCAGGCAAATGCTGTTCTAGTTTTCATTTGAGCTATACGAAGTGGTATGAGTACGAGCAGTTTGTACCACATGACCCGCCACAAGACATTATTTCATGCAAATCGTACAGAACAGCCATGCTTTGACTGTGTCATTGGCGTTTGGAGATGTAGGACAAATGTTTAACATATATTAAATTTTGAAAGAATTAGCTTTATAAATATGACATTATTTTATTTCATAGGTTGAGGGGTTTTAGAGGCGACGGTGCAGTAACAATTCTGGTGTGCAGTATTACGTATGCATACCGGAGGGTTTTCTTTGCTAATTTCAGCATCGGGAGCGAAATTGTAAACTTGAATGTGTTGCATCAGAACGTTCTTATGATGTTGCCCCTGAAAGAGAAAAGGCACATAGAATTCATCAACGGTGGAATGAAAATGGAAACTATCAACTGGCATTTGGATGGGTGGTGTCACGTCCATTATTGTTTATGTCTACCCCAGTGTGTTCTTAATTGCCTGTAATTAAATCAAATTCTATAATTCTAGTTTCATGTCACCCTTGTCGTGTACTTAAATATATCACAGAAATAATGAAAGTCAATATATGTAGAAGTATTGCAAAACAAATTAAACAGAATGCATACATACACCCCCGTGTTCAAGAAGAAAAGAAACATTTCTGCTTACATTCATGTTATTGAAGAAAGATTGCATCTTAATAGAACTATGTCTTTCACTTTACTTTTGTATTGAGTATAACTTCAGTTGACCTTGGTGAACTGACCCTTTCTCCTTTAAGGAGATAGGGTCTCTAGGGTTTGGTCTGAAGTCTTATATCCGCGATGTTAGTTAGTTCTCAGTTTAAATATGCAAGACCCACAGGGTTTTGAAAAGCTCAGTCAGACGAAAGTGTGTAGCGTATGGTCTATAGCAATCTAAAAAATATGCCAGAGCACAAATGAGTAATTTACCTTCAGCTTGAGGACCTTCATAAGTTCATCACATGCATCATTTTTATTCGTGAATGGCTGCGCTACTGAAGGGTCATTCGCACAACCAGTCGAGTCCTGTGAAGTTATATTGATACAAATGGAAAAATAGGAATTAGCATTCACAATGACAACGACCGAAAGTCTTAAATGTCCTCACATATTCTATACTCATAATGATTAAGTATAGGTTGCAGAGAAAAGACATACTTTGATTAATTTCTTTTGAGCATGTGGTATTGTGTTTAATGAGATTTAAAATTCTACAATCTCTTTAGCTTTAAGCTTAAGCAAATACTTTCTGTTTTCAGTTAGTATTAACTGCATTAAATTTTCATCATCAATTTACACCAACGGTTTGTCTCTACCAGTCAATATTGCCACTATGGCTGAAGCAATATTTTGATATTTGTTTTATCTATCCATTCATTGATAAAGTGAACATGGCTCAACCTGTTCGTGAATTATTTGCAAGACAGGGGGAATGTTTTTAGTGTTTAAGTAAATTTTAATTGTTGGGACCAGCGATCTAGATTGACTCTTTCATTCAGTCGAATGAATAAACTTGGTGAATATTCTCTTTCTTTATCTGCAAATTTAATTCCTCACTGTTACAGCTTACGATTAACAAACGTCTATATGAAATTAAGGTTCGCCATGGGTAAATTCAGTGCTCGTTACACTTCTCAAGTATAGCGATATCAAATTGAATAGAGATGATATATATTCCTTTAAACTCAGGGGACCGTTTAGCAATGACAAATGTCTTACTGAGGTTGCACAGCAGAATGCATTAACCGTCTTATCGTAAGATCCACCCTGCCAATTGAATATCGGAAGTGAGAGTGGCTCCTCTGTATCCTCCACGTATGAATCGTTCTGTTGAGAAATATTACAATAATTGAAGTCAACAGATAATTGATCTCTTTAAACCTCATTCTTATCTCATTTTTACCACTATTGACAATCGTATAAAGTGTCTTAGTACCTTCATGCCTGGCTACTCAAATCCTATATCTACTCCAATGACTTTTAAAGACTCGCCACACACGTAATCACCACACAGATGTGACTGTGCACGGCTTTAGCACACCCCTCTATCTCTTCCCACTACACCCATTGGACAAACGTGGCGAATTTGATCTAATGATTAATTCGCGGGATAAAATGTTTGACTATACCATATATGATGGGTTAAAACTACTTGCAAAAAATTAACATCAACATAAGCGGGTGATCTTGCGTTTGTATACGTAATGCAGAGCTAATTTAGCAGGTCATACAGGTTCAATTAATGACAAAAGTTGATCAAAGCTCACACACACATGAAAACCTCGTCTGTTAAACAAATCTGCAATTCAGTATGTAAGAGCACATCGTGCATCTGACTTTCTTTTAAGAAAGCTTAAACAAGTACAAATAAAGGAAATATTCCTGTAGAAAATGTATTTTATGCTGTAATTTTTTCCTTCATTCGTTAGGAAATTTTCAGTTGAGTGTTAGCATACTTACTCGTTTCCACACTTCGCGTCCTTTCCCAGATATACTGAATATTACATTTCTTATCTTTTGCGCATAATTTATAGTGTCCTGAAATAAAAGGAAGTATGATTGGTTGGTGCTGGTATATTTCAATTTGCATTTTAATGTCACCATGTTACTTGCATGTTCATCTTTTCTCAAAGCAATGTAACCGCATGGTATTCCATATTTACTAAAATCTGATCCAGAAAATATTAAAAGTAGTTGTACAACTGAGTCCACAGCGCCAACAGAATAAGGGACGTATGTCACTGCCAGTCGCTTTACAGCCTCTGCTGTATATACACCCATAAAATGGAGCAGCACGCTATTTACTCTGTACTAATAATGACTCAATATATTAAATACAGTCACCCATTTTCCCAGGCAGTTCCGTCCGATTCCCCGACCACCTAACTCTAGCCCTTCCAACAGCTTGTCGAAAATTGCTCCACATGTGTAATCAAAAAGATTGGGCTACCTGCGTATGCTATGTAATATGAGGATCATTCGAATTTTGGTGTCGATCACGGCAATTGAGAAATTTGGTTAGTCAAAAGTGAAACCTGGGGTGATGGCTGACTGCCTTTAATTTTCACACAATTTAGTTCCGTAGTGTTCCAAAGTTCCAAACCTTCAACAGTTCATTTGTATATGAGGTCTCTTCAAAACTATATCTTACCTGCATCAGAAGAAAGGCAAACGAGCTGTCCTTTCTAGCAAGTTCCATAAGCTTATCGTTTGAAAGGCAGTACACTACCGAGTCTTCTAGAGCCTTAGCTTTGATGGGAGCAAAACGCTTCTCGCTGCCCTGTAAAAAACGTTATAATCAAGAGTTCCTAAGAGTCAATAATGAAAATTGGAGAAGAGACAATGTACGCTGCTGTCCGTTGTGACAGTCGTAAAATGCCGTTTGGTATAAAAAAATATAACTTAGGAATTTAAGTGAGTGCCAATTTAAAATAGGCTAGCAATCGATTATGCAAAAGCCACTACAGTATTAAATAGAAAATCACTTACTTAGAGTAGTTTCTTTAGTAAAGTCATACATTCCTTTGACATAACCGGTACTTCAAACGGTGTTTCTTAAGTAACATAATAGAGTGCAATAACACTAGTACTAGTTATACCTGGAGCGTCCCGGGTTCGAAAAAACAGGGGTAACAGTAAGTTCATTTAGCACTTATACTACTGAATTATTGCATCATACAAGAATGAACAGTTAATTATCATTAGTTTATCACCAACATCATTATGTTTCTGGAATAAATTTTGCTATACGCCCAAAGAAAAGTAAACAGCGATGTATGCCCAATACTTGCGTTAATGGTGAGCGCTTCTTAACGGAAATTAGGCTACCTTTCGTTAAAAAGTGGCAGATTAATTTAATAAATGCTAAAGATGAAATTACCAAAACCTCCTTGTTCGAGTAAAGTGTTGATGCACAATATTTTACATGTAACAGATACAAGCATGAATGTTTACCGTCAACATCTCCGCAATGGAATAGATACTGTAAATGAGTTCATTCCCCTTGACCTTTCTGATAATGCGTTCTTCACCAGTCTAAAATGAAACAAATTGTTACAGAAATCTTTTTTTGGCAGCGAAGAGCTGTAAGTATGCATACTTGTAGATGCATTTACTGTGACAAACTGACATACAGAGACAAAATGATATCTCTGTATGGTTACACTGTTAAGGCGGAAACCAAATGTTTGTATAGAGATACACGTTTGTGTCTGTTGTATACACCAGTCTAAACTTTTTCTTGTTGTGAAAAGAAATGTAACTTACATCAGTGTCGTCAAAATACAGCTCCAGTTCCCCACTGGCCACTACCCAAGTATGTGTGTTGATGGCCTTGCTTCCACTGCACAGAGGTTCACCTTTATTTATATCTTTCCTTACAAGACCTTTCAAAATGTCATCCCTGTCTTCCTCCAACATGTTTGAAAACATTCTTGTCGGTGAAGAAAAATAAAGAAAAAAAAAATAAGTACATTTCGCTACTTGAGTTAACATTCGTATAGATTACAAATTCGAGTAGTGCAGACCCATTAAGTACCCCATAGCTTAATTTGACAACATGCGCATTGGAACATTGTAATATTGTAAGAGCAGTGGCAGGTTTGAAAATCAAACCATCTGGGATACTGAGGTATGAGCTATCTAATTGTCCAATGCCTTGTAGGACACCATCTTAATCATTAATTGGCGCTTACCATTCTTTATCGGTGTTGACAAAGTTTTTGTAGCTGGAGGGGGTGTCAGTTATACCTTATAATCCTCTAACCATTGAGGAATCTCACCATACATGAAAAATGTTTCACCAGTTTTGCAAGCAACGCAATGTTAGTGAGAAAATACTATATTTGTGACTAATCTCAATAGCTCAGAAAATCACGTGACAATTATTTCCTATGTCGTTCTGACTGTGACATGTCTGTAGGCAAATATATATATTAACTGCACGTATGAGGGACGAATAAAGTTTCATAAGAGTTTCGCAATAGTTGAGAATCAATCCGTCAAATGTGAATTCTGCCTTGAATTTCTTCACCGCCATGATTTGCTTACAGCACATAATTTAAGTTTTGAACTTATTCACACTGTAATGTTAAACAGCTTGACTGCTATCCAATTCAAATATTGATTATTGGAAAGTGTTAATCAATAACTTCGTTCACACTCTTCTTTCCTATGAAGTATATTGATTATATATTTCAGCAGGTGTCAAACCTGAAAATGTACCTTGTCCAAATAACGAACAGTTTACGTGGTGTAGTATTGTTCATCAGATTACTTTTT